>LNAC01000188.1:1905455-2136272 GCA_002007465.1 Ailurus styani
GCGCCTGGGTGGCTCAGTGGGTTAAAGCCTCTGCTTTCGGCTCAGGTCATGATCTCAGCGTCCTGGGATCGAGGCCCACATCGGGCTCTCTGCTCAGCTGGGAGCCCGCTTCCTCCTCTCCCTGTCTCTCTGCCTGCCTCTCTGCCTACTTGTAATCTCTCTCTCTGTGTCAAATAAAATAAATAAAAATCTTAAAAAAAAAAAAAAGGAGGGCAAGTATTGCATGGAGCACTTGGTGTGGTGCATAAACAATGAATCTTGGATCACTGAAAAAATTTAAAAAAACTTTGAATTAAAAAAAAAAAAGAAAAATGTGTAAGTGACAAACCAGGAGAAAATATTTGTGATATATATTTCTTAACAAAGGATTTGTATCCAGAATGTTAATTCCTACAAATCAGTAATAAAAAGATACTTTCCTCCCCCAAATGGGCAAAAGTCTTGAACAGACACTTCAAAGAAAGAAGATATGGTATTGACCAATTAACACATGAAAAGTGCTCAAGCTTTTTTTTTTTTTTTTCCGTTTATTTTTAAGTAATCTCTACACCCAATATGGGGCTCAAACTCAAAACCCGAGATCAAGAGTTGCATGCTCCACTGACTGAGCCAGCGAGGTGCCCTTCAAGCTCTTAAGTCACAGGAAAATAGAAATTAAAACCATATTGAGATACCATTTCACACTGCTTTCAAGGGACTAAAATTAAAGACTAATAATACCAAATACAATGTAGCATGACTAGAACTCTTAGACATTGCTAGTGGGAGTGTAAAATGGTATAACCACTTGGGACATTGTTTGGCAGTTTCTTATAAAGTTAAATATACGGTATATCTACCCTGTGACCCAGCAGTTTTACTCCTAAGTATTTAACCTAGAGAAATGAAAATATATGTTCACAAAGAGAGTTATGTATGAACGTCCAAGCAGTTTTATTCATAGTAGCCAAAAATTAGAAATAACTCAAATTTCTATCAACAAGAAAATGAATAAACAGATTGTGGTTGATTTATAAAATGGAATACTACTCAGTAATAAAATGAAAGAATGAACTATTGATATGTGTGATGACATGGCTATAATTCACGGACATTATATAGAATGAAAAGAGCCAGACCTCAGAGAATACGTATGGTATGATACATTTATATGAAGTTCAGAAACAGCTAAAATTAATGGTGATAGAAATCAGAATGGTGGCTGCCTATGAGGTGTGGAGAGTGAGATGATAGAAATATACTGTATCTTTATTAAAGTGATGGTTACACAGGCATAAGCATTTTTCAAAACAGTGAATTGAACACTTAAGATCTGTGCATTTTATTGCATATAAATACTACTGCAGTAAAGGACTAGTAAAAATCTTAAGGATATTTACTATTTGATTAACATCCAGACACACCTCTAAAAATTATGTAAATTAGTGCTAAAATACTTGTTTTGGCTCAGTTACATGGGAGTATTTTTAGGTTTTTAGAAATACATATCAGTACAGCTTTCAAAAATTATTTTTGTACTTTACTGTTTACATTACCTTTCTTTTGAAAATTGTTTCTATAATAAAGCAACACCTTCTAGTATGAAGGAAAATCTTAATTTGGAGTAATTTAGCTCTTAAGATTTTTAGGGATTCTTGGAATTAAAGCATTTGTTTCCCTACTGTCAACTCTAAGACATTAAGTATAAAAAAAAAGCGTACTTCTCAGTAGCTAAATATGCTAAAAATGAGAACGTAATTTTAGAAAACAGGAAGTCCCGCTAAAAATTGGAGTTTGATTCACCTATCATTAGTTCTCATTATTCATTCCAACCACTCATTAAATTTTAGATTAAATGAGCCGTAATAGTAACCTAAAAGGCTTAGATTGTTTTTGTCAGGAGATATATTTCCTTAAGCCATTCTGAGCTTTGTCACCTACTTGAACCTTTAAGAGGTCCATGACATCTCTTCTTCTTAAAAATTCTTCTCTATATTTGAAGCTCTTAAGGTTAGCAAAAGAAGAGTGACTGCATAATAACTTTTAATAATGAGTTAACTGCTTCTGCTAGGTAAATAATTTTAACCTTAGGAACCTTATTGTAAAATCACCGGTGAGTATTTAATACTGGTTTTAATCTCTCTTAATGTTACTACTTTTTCCTAGTTCTTACTCCATCTTAATTATGCTTATACTTAAAGCTTTCTGTTTAAATTTTACCTTTTTCTTTACTCATGGGAATTATGTGGAGAAATCTTGAGCATCCTGTTGATCCTTTTTAAAAAAATTATTACAGGAATCAGAACATATTATGTCACTATTAACTGCTAGCTTTAACGATGATAAAATTTAGTTTTGTATGAATTTTCTAGTTATGAACACTTCTGTTAACAATAGTACTGCTGTGATCTGAACAGGAACGTGTTCAAAAGACCTTTCCTCATCCAATTGATAAGTGGGCTATTGCTGATGCACAATCTGCCATAGAAAAACGAAAACGAAGAAATCCTCTCTTACTTCCTGTGGATAAAATCCATCCTTCATTGAAGGTAGTAAAAAAAAAAATTTAAATATTGGGGAAGTTCTTTATCATGAGTAATACCTAATAACGTATTGGTGTACTTATATAGTATTTATATAGCATGGTCTATGTTAGTATTTGCATCTAGGTGTGTTACTTGTACATACACATATATACATATATATATAGATATATATAAATGTGTGTACAAATAAAAATAAATATACTCTGATAAAATCGGATTTCCTTTCAAATAATATTAAAAGTTATCAATAAGCAATAATACATCTTTGTAGTATCTTCTGTTGAATACTACCCTTGACTGATTCTCAACCTCTTGTTAAGAAAATATATATTGTCGGGGTGCCTGGGTGGCTCAGTCAGTTAAGTGTCTGCCTTCGGCTCTGGTCATGATCTCAGGGTCCTGGTATTGAGCCCTGTATCAGGCTCCCTACTCAGCGGGGAGTCTACTTCTCCTTCTCCCTCTCCCCCTCCCCCCAGTTGTGCTCTCTCTCTCTCCCTCCTGCCCTCTGTCACATAAATAATAAAATCTTAAAAATATATATATATATATATATAGTCAAAAGCTATGGTGAGTTCAGAACTGTTTTTAAATTAATTTGTATTTGTCACAGATATTTTTATATGTATTGGAAAAATAAGCTAGGGAATATTATTTAGTCTATAGAAAATGTTTGATGTATGTGGATTTTAATGCCCCCATGGTAGCAATTTCAAGACATCCCCTAACTCCCCCCTCATATGCACACATCCTCCCCTCAGTACAAACCACTGTCATTTGGGGATATTGGTTACAGGTCCTTGAAGAGAGCAGATACTTGTCAAATGGGTTTTGGATAAAGTATTAATTAAGAGGTTTTCAGCAAAGTCCTGGCCAAGATTTCTATATTAAATCAATAATCTCTTCCTTGATACTAAAGGCAGATTTGTTAGATTAGATGTCTTTTTTTTTTTTAAAGATTTTATTTATTTATTTGACACAGAGAGAGATTACAAGTAGGCAGAGAGACAGAGAGAGGAGGAAGCAGGCTCCCTGCTGAGCAGAGAGCCCGATGCGGGCCTCGATCCCAGGACGCTGAGATCATGACCTGAGCGGAAAGCAGAGGCTTTAACCCACTGAGCCACCCAAGCGCCCAAGATTAGATGTCTTTTTAAAAAGCCCTGTTGGATGCCTGGGTGGCTCAGTGGGTTAAGCCTCTGCCTTCGGCTCAGGTCATGATCTCAGGGTCCTGGGATCAAGGCTGGCATTGGGCTCCCTGCTCAGTAGGGAGCCTCCTTCCTCCTCTCTCTCTGCCTGCCTCTCTGCCTATTTGTGATCTTCCTCTCTGTGTCAAATAAATAAATAAAATCTTTTTTTTTTTTTAAAGCCCTGTTACTGGGACCAGTGGCTTATTCTCTAACTGTAAGTTTAGATATTTGGTTTATAGACAGTTTCTCTGTAAGCAAGAATGTTGGAAAAAAATTTTAAGTGTTTAACTGATACTTGACTGTGCCATTTTTTGGGAATTAAATTGTTTATTTTTTCCGCAGGAAGTTTTAGGGTACAAAGTGGACTATCAGGTATCCCTGTATATTGTGGCTGTACTAGAGTATATCTCAGCTGATATTTTGAAGTTGGCTGGTAATTATGTTTTTAATATTCGACATTATGAAATATCTCAGCAGGACATTAAAGTGTCAATGTGTGCAGATAAGGTAAGTGTTAAAAGGTATTTAAACGTATCTTGAATAACAGGGACTATATGTCACCTCTACCTCTTTTTTATACATGTTGATATTAGTAATTCTTACAATTCCTGGTGTTAGAAGACAGAAAAATGCTGGCGTTTTAGACAAACCATGATATTTTCAGCATATGACAGGATCAAGAATCTTTTACCTACAAGAAAAAAACATCCAAAGCCTCAAACCAATTTAAGAAAAATAGTTTTATTTTATCTTTTTAGAAAGAAAATATAAGGAAAATATATACAGAGCATTCAGGTACTTTTAAGTATAAGTAATTTTGAAAAGCATACTTTGGTGTTACAGAATAGTGGGGCACAGGTACAGAGCAAAAGACTGCAATTCCAATGTTTCTTCCTTCTGATACTTTTTTTTTAGTTACCTTGTTGCATCCTGTGGGGAGGAACTGAGTCTCTTTATTTTCCTTTCTCCTCCTTTTCTCCAGTCACTATCCTGAGCATTAACGGTACAGCACTGAACAAGACACCAGTCCCTGTGTTAGAAGGAAGTCATTTTAGTGGAAAATAAAAATATTGTAAAAAACATAATAAGTGCAGCACAATGTGATTAAAAACTCTTATAAGCCAAAGGTGCAGTGGAGAAATTGGTCACCTTTGGCAGGAGGAGACCAGGAACAGTTCATAGAGAAGATGCCTAAACTAGACCACTGAGGGTGAATGACCCCTAGAACTTGACACATGCCAATGGTTCTCTACTTTGTACGTCAGAACTACCAGAAAGACTACTGATGCCCGCATCTTACTCCCAGAGATTCTGATTTACTTGGCCTGGGTTAAGACTCTAAGCCTCAGTATATTTTGAAAACATCCCAGGTGATTCTGATGCGCAGTTATGGTTGAGACCTGCTCTAGTCTGCTTTGGTCTCAAAAATGATTTTTCACTTGAATTTCATAGTAGAAATTCCTTGATATTTCTATCTTGACTTCTAAAATTGTGATTATATGCTTTTAAAAAAAAAATTCTTTCTCAGACTTTAGAAAAGTTGCAGGTACAATAAAAGGTACTCCCCTATGCCCTGAACCACTTGAGAGTAAGTTGCCAACATAGTTTACAAAAAAACCCATTCTTCTGCATGCCCATAGTATGACAATCAAAATCCAGGAAATTAACTTTGATACCTTATACTTTCTAATTTTCAGGCCCCATTCAAGTTTTGCCAGTTGTCCCAGTGATGTCCTTTATAGCAGTATGATCCAGTCCAGAATTAGTCATGTATCTTTGTGTCTAGAATAGTTGCTCATAATTCTTAAACTTTTGTGGCCTTGATACTTTTGAGAATTACAACTGGTTATTGTTTAAAATGTCCCTTACTGGGGCTTCTGGGTGGCTCAGTTGATTAAGCATCCGACTCTTGATTTTGGCTAAGGTCTTGGTCTCAGGGTTGCAAATTCAAGCCCCACATTGGGCTCCACGAGAAAAAGTCCCTTACTTTAGTTTTTTTCTGATATTTTTTTCTTCATTAGATTCAGGTTATGGATCTTTGGCCAGGAATATCCTAGAAGTAATGCTGTACTCTTTTCATTGCATTTCTCACATGGCACACAATTTTGATGTGTCCCATTACTGGTGATGTTCGTTTTGATCACTTGATTAGGAGGTTGTTTTTCAGGCTTCTCTGCTTGAAGCCTGGTTGTTTTCCAGGCTTCTCTGCCTATTTTCCCTTTTGTAGTTAATAAATACTTTGTGGAATATTTTGAGATTGTGAATATCTTGTTCCTCATTGCACTTGAAACTTATTCATTTGTTTATTTTAATATAGACTCATGGATTCTTATTTAATATGCTGTCCATTATTTTATTACTTATTTTGATAATTCACATTGTCTCAGATCTGGCCAGTGGGAGCTCCTTCAGTTAGATTCTCTGTCTGTATCATTCTTTGAACACTTCCTTTCACAGAAGATGTTCCAGGTTCAACTTTTCTTTACATGCTGCTCAATCCTGGGATTAGTCATTTTCTGAAAACTCCAGGTTCCTTTTAATGGAGAATGGTATTTAGAAACCAAGATCTGGGTGCTAGATAAGATCACTGCTATTACAGTGTACATGTTCTGGTCTCTAGAGGCCAGATTTGGGGAGTGTGTGTGTGTATACATTATATATCTATACAAAACATCTATATTTATTTCTTATCGATGTTTTTGTTGTTAGGGCAGCCCAAGAGAACTAACACAAGCGTGTACTTTCACAAGTTGTTTATTTTCCAACATAGGTGATATGTTAGCACCAACCTACATTTAGGTGGGGATGGACCTATAAGGCAGGGGTGGTAATTCAGTTCTGCTTAAAAGATAGTATTTATTTACCTATTTCTGAGTGGGTAGAACAATTTTGGGATATCTGCTTTACCGTTCTCTCAGGCTTAACCTTCTAACTCAAGAGCTACCTTGTGTCTACCAAAAAAGAGTTATCTATCTTTATATGAATTCACAGATCTCTCCAATCCAAAATTAATACCACAGGGTTCCTTTTAGCCTCCCCTTGTTCATATTTGTAACTGTCTTCTCTGACAGAAGTCTGGCTCCCATTTTTCTTAATATATTTTCTTATTTGATCTGTTCTCTGTATGTAACCAGTCTCCTAACAGTCCTTTCTTCCTACACTGGTATAGGCACCTTCTTTAACTGCCTAATAGCAGTTAATGGTATAGTAAATATGCATTAGAAAAGCATCACACTGTGCTCTATCATGTGCTTCTACAATAGTATCCTTTTCTTTTTCTCCAAGTACATATAGCTTTCTTTACAGTAGGACCAGGAAGTACTACTACTTTGAATGCCTACTCTTTGCCAGACATAGTATTATGCATTTTATGTACATTACCTCATTGAATTTTTTCATCAGTTACATTTTACATAGAAGGAATCTGCTTTCAAAAGAATAAATAACTTGTCTGTAATCACAGGTGAGTAAGTGGTTGAACCAGGATTTTGACTCAGATTGTTTTCCTTCAAAGGTATGCTCTTTTTTGCTATATGTGTGTTTATGTGTGTGTATGTATGTATATACACGCATATATATGCATACACACATATATTCACCATTAGGTTTATCTTGTTTCCATAAATGTTTATTTTTGTATATCCAGTTTTATTTGAATGTTTTTTCCCTTCAACTTTTCATATTTCTCTTATTTGAATTTTCTTATATAAATTAGCTTGTAATGCACACAGCTGTCATTGTGTAATGTTTTAATTCTAAATACCTTGAGACCATTTTATAAAAGTATGGAAAATAAGTGTCTGTATTATACTTGTCAGGTTTTGATGGACATGTTTGATCAGGATGATATAGGTTTGGTTTCTCTCTGTGAAGATGAACCTAGTTCTTCAGGTGAATTAAACTACTATGACCTTGTTAGAACTGAAATTGCAGAAGAAAGGCAGTATCTACGGGAACTAAATATGATCATAAAAGTGTTTCGAGAAGCCTTTCTTTCTGACGGAAAGCTGTTTAAACCTTCTGTAAGTACCTTTTTGGTTTGAAATTCTCTGTACCCCAAAAGTTAAATAGCAGCTTAAAATCATAAATAGGAACTTTTTATACTTTTTGAGTATATAAAATTAAAAATATTCTATTATGTAATATTTATAGTTTTCAAAATATGTGAATTGTTCTACATTAAGGACAGTAACAGTGAAAGTTAGACACAAGTGCACACAGCTGCCCTAATTAGAAAGGGGAACTACATGAGAATGAAATCTTTCTGCTATGCAGGATTTGAGGCTTATAGTCATTCATTGGAACATAGTGAAAACGATGTATGGACTAGAAAAGAAAGACTTAATACTTTCATGTCTTTCGGTAAGTACTTTAAGGCAGTGGTTTAAAGTTTTAACAGTGGAGCTTTTTAAGAAGTTTATGCAGAGTGCCACATAAAGGCAGAGCTACTCCGTTAGAAAATGGGATAGAAGTGGTGGGAATAGGATGGGAGCCTTGTCCTTCTTTCTCTTACCTCTGTAGTTTCTAAAGTCAACTTAAGGAATACAACTAGACAAATAGTGTCTTTTTCTAAAAAGTTTTTTTTTCCCTTTCCTTCCTTTATCCCATGACTTATTTTTCCTTAGATGTCTCTGTGTCTGCCCTTCACTTTAAATACTCAGCCTTTTTTCTACCTCCTGACTTCCTCCCCCAAATAACTATTACATGAGTGAATGTGCAGACACAGCTGGCTGAGTGTTTAAGATTAGGAAGTGATTTAGCCTCTTTGATACTTTTCCAAAAGCATGAGTTTCAGTGATAACGTAAGGTTTTTTAGTTGGCTTCTATCCTTTTTTTTTTTTAGTACTTTAATTTAATATTTTATAGCAGCTCCCACTGGACACACTGCTTTAAGTAATCGCATTTTGTCATTTTCAAAGTACTATTTTATGTGACCCTTATAACACTCCTCTGAGATAGATAAGACAGGTATTATCATCTCTACCTCACTGAGATGAGGAAATTGACACAAAATGATTATGACTTGTTAGGTTAGTTACAGAGGTTGAACTTGAACTTGAGTTCTTTTATACCACAGTATAATTAGTTCTAAGAATAAATACCTAACAGATGCTGGTAGCTTATTTTATCTTCTTTGCCTTTTCTGTGCCCCATTAGTTTTCATTCTTCGGAATTTTTATGAGATCTCTTCTCATGGATAGTGCTGATTTGACAAAAAATTTCTGTTATGGTACTGAAGGGTTAAGAGAAAGAGGGAATTCCTTTTTTCTCTTTCTCTATATTGTATCTTTTAAAACTTTTTTTAGCATTTAGATATGGATTCACTATATTTACTGTGTTTTTTTCTCCTGTATTTTTTATTGTCAAAATACTGTTAACTTTTGAGGTAAAGACTGAGATCAGAGTATTGTACTCAGCAAATATTTGATAAAGGAATAAGTGACTTAAAACTAATCTTAATTTACTCCTTTAGGTCCTACTCCTTTGTCTTCAAAAAGCTCATGTTTGCGGAGGACCTAATATATGCCAAGAGCAGTTTGTAGAAATCATCTCATTTAATTCTACTAGGAACCTTATAAGTGTAGATTTTAATATACCAGCTGTGTGACCTTGAGCAAATTACTTAACTGCTCTGAGCTGGTTTCCTCATTTGCAAAAATGATTAGATAGTGCCTGTCTAATAAGACTGTTATGAGATGGGCGCCTGGGTGGCTCAGTGGGTTAAAGCCTCTGCTTTCGGCTCAGGTCATGATCTCAGGGTCCTGGGATTGAGGCCCGCATCGGGCTCCCTGCTCAGCGAGGAGCCTGCTTCCCCCCCACCTCTCTGCCTGCCTCTCTGCCTCCTTGTGATCTCTCTCCCTCTGTGAAATAAATAAAATCTTTAAAAAAAAAAAAAGACTGTTATGAGATTACATGTCAAGTACTTGTAATAGTGCCTGAAACATAGTAAGCGACCTAATCCAGAGTCATTTATCTAACAAGTGTGGGGCCAAGATCCATGCTCAGGTCTGTCAGGCTCCACAACATGTAATTTTTCCATTACAAGATGGAAGAGTGATGATAGTTGACCATAACCTGCATAATCAGTCATAATGGTCTGTGTGTGTCCAGAAGACTTAACATTTCTTAATTCAGATATAATTCACATATGGAAGCTTGAATTAAGTCTTAATTCATCCCCAAATATAGGAGACAGGCCACAAGTTGTGAAACTGGATTGTATTTGCGTTAGGAGTCATGTCGTCATTTTGAACCCAGCTTTTATTGACTAGCTCTATAAAACCTTGTTCAAAGTTTTTAGCCTTTTAGCCAATTTTAAAATACTCAAATGCCAGGATTCTCTATGTAAAGAGTTGCTTAGATTTGTCCACAATAGGAGATTTTAGAATTATCGAACAAAACTACAGTCTATATTTCCAGTAAATTTACTGTATGTAATCCAGAAGCTTTTTTTAATTTTGCTTTTATATTTATGATGGACTTATACTTTGTTATAGAATATATTATATACCTTGGAATAAAAAGCAGTTGGATGAAAATGTACCCTTAACACTTATATTACTTATATTTAGTAATTTTTAAACAATATTTCACCCTCACATGTCTTAACTTCTCTTTTTTTCAGGATATTGACAGGATTTTCAGTAACATTTCAGATATACATGAATTAACTGTGAAACTTTTAGGTTTGATTGAAGACACAGTTGAAATGACTGATGAAAGCAGTCCTCATCCGTTAGCTGGCAGCTGTTTTGAAGATTTGGCAGAAGTAAGTTTACAAAACTACTTTATAATTCTCATTAAAGTCCTAAATAGGGTATTAAAAAATAGTAAATTATTCTCTGAAAATTAGAGGACATTGCTGACTGCTATAAAACAATACTTAAGATTGAACCAGTAGCAAACTAAAATTACATTGTCTATATTTTTAGTGACACTTATTTTATAGTGTATTGTAGTGTATTTATGATAATATTTATAGTGAAAGTTGGTTGAACAGTAACATTTAGGATTTTTTTAATGGCACGGGCATTTAAGGTGAAAGAAAATAAATTCTTTTGACCATAGCTGTTTAGTTTTTGTAGATTTTGGTCTTAATTTCCAAAAATTAAAAAGGAGGTTTATATTTTAATTTTTTTCCCAAGGTGAAAATCGTTTTGTTTTTTAAGTGATGATTATAAAAATAATGTAGCTCATTGTAAAAATATTCAGAAAAATAGAGGCAAGTATAAAATGAAAGTCACTCAGTTGTGGAACACCCAGAGATAACTTATCTTTACAACATATATTATTTAATCCTTAAAAATATTTTTCTATATATAAATACAAACCTATTTACAAAAATAGACTTAATATTTTCTCCTATTCTTAATATATCATGAACATTTTCCATATTAATAAAAAGACTTCCCCACAGTTTTTTTATTATATTAGTTGAAGTTTGGTTGACATATAATGTTATGTTAGTTTCAGGTGTATAACATAGAAATTCAACAATTCTGTACATTACACAATGTTCACTGCCATATGTATAGTTATCATCTGTCACCATACAACATTATCAGTATTGTTGACTATATTACCTATGCTGTACTTTTCATCCCTGTGATTTACTCACTAGAAGTTTGTACCTCTAATCCCCTTCGCCTATTTCACCCACCCCTTCACACTGTTTTTGAAGTCTGAATTAATACCGTGCTATATGGAGACACCATAATATATTTTAATTCCTTACTATTAATAAATATTTAGGTTGTTTCCATTTTTTGTTATTGTAAATATTACAACAAATATATTTATACTATCTTCCTAGTCTAATAATTATTTTAGGATGTAGTCCTACAAGTGGAATTGTAGTATTAAAGATGAGGATATTTTTAGAACTTTAAAACATTTTACCAGATTTACCTTCAAATAAACTCTAATATATGCTGCTCTTTTCCCCCACACCTTCACTAACTCTAGGTGTTATTCTGTTCTTTTTTGCCAGTCTAATGAGGGAGGAAAAAGCTTTTATTTTTAAAACTTATGTTGAACATCTTTGTATGTTCATCGGCCATTTTTATATTGCTGTTGGAAAACAGGTTGTAAAAGTGCTTTCTTTAATTTTCGTGTAAAAGATTTTCTTTTTCTTTTTTTTTTTTAAGATTTTATTTATTTATTTGACACAGAGAGATTACAAGTAGGCAGAGAGGCAGGCAGAGAGACAGGGAAAGGAGGAAGCGGGCTCCCTGCTGAGCAGAGAGCCCCATGCGGGCCTCGATCCCAGGACGCTGAGATCATGACCTGAGCCGAAAGCAGAGGCTTTAACCCACTGAGCCACCCAGGCGCCCATGTGTAAAAGATTTTCTGATGTTACAATCTTTGCCTATGTTTTTTTGAAAATATAGATCACTTTTATTACATCATTTTAGAGACAATGAAACTGATAGTAGAGAACTATTCAGTTACTGATACCTAAGCAAAATATTCAGCCTTGATTCTTATTAGCAAGTTTATATATATATATATATATATATTTTTTTTTTTAAGATTTCATGTATTTATTTGACACAGAGAGATCAGATCACAAGTAGGCAGAGAGTCAGGCAAAGAGAGAGGGGGAAGCAGGCTCCCCATTGAGCGGAGAGCCCAATGTGGGCCTTGATCCCAGGACCCTGACTGAGATCATGACCTGAACTGAAGGCAGAGGCTTTAACCCACTGAGCCACCCAGGCGCCCAAGTTTTTATATTGTGATATCTTAGCATATTAATCTGTAGCCTGGTTGCTTGCTGTTCTTTTGAAGATATCATGGTTCAAAAACAGTGTATTTTTTTATTTTTATTTTGTTGTGCTAAAATATACATTATATAAGATTTGCCATTTTAACCATTTTAAGTGTATAATTCTGTGGCATTAATTAAATTCACAATATTATACAACCATCACTGCTATCTTTTTCTAGAACCATTTTATCACTCCAAACGGAAACTCTGTACTCATTAAGCAGTAACTCCCTATTCTTCCCTCCCTCCTAACCTAACCCCTGGTAACCTCTAATCTACTTTCAGTCTATATGAAAATATTTACTTGATATAAGTAGAATCATAGCAATATTCTTTTGTGTCTGCTTATTTCACTTAACATGTTTTTAGGGTTCATCCATCATAGCATGTATCAGAACTCCATCCCTTTCTATGGCTGAGTAATATTCCATTTTATGTCACTATCACACTTTGTTTATCCATTTATTTGATGATGGACACATGGTGTTTCCATCTTTTGGCTATTGTGAATAATGCTGTAGTGAACATCGGCAAATAAGTATCTGTTTTGAGTCTCTGTTTTGAATTCTTTTGGGTATATGTCCAGTAGTAGAACTGCTGGGTCATGGGGTAATTCTTTGTTTAGCTTTTTGAGGAACTGCCAAACTGTTTTCCACAGGGCTACACCATTTTATATTCCCACTGCCAACGGATGAGGATTTCAGTTTCTCTCATCCTCACAAAACTTGTTATTTTCTGAAAAGCATACTGTCTTTTTAAAATACAAGAATGAAACGAGTCTCCTAGTTGTAACTACCCACTGGGAATGTTGATTATTGTCAAGTAATAGGAATTTATTGAAATATAAGTGTACAAAATATAGGCAATTTCTGCCTTGTTATTTTACTATATATTAGTCTTTGCTTTCTTTTTCTAATTTTGAAAAGTGTAGAGTGGATAAAACAGTAGTACCAGGTTTTGCTTCCTTGGAGAGTATCTTAGGTGTAAACTCACTTTAACCTAGGTAAGCTTAACTGAAATTTCAAATCCCAACCTTGTTTTACTAATAAATACTCTTATTTACTGGAAATAAATGTACATAAGCATTTTAATAGTTTGATAACTTATGACCACAAATTCAGTGACCTGTTTTAAGATCTTGTCATCTATCACTCAAGATCATTACATACATTTAAAAAAATTTCCTAGTTATTGTTTGTCCCCTAAAAGTAGAGAGCAAAATTTTGAAACCTAGTTGAGGACTTGAATAAAAATTTACTATTAAATAATCTGCCATATTAGTAGAAAAGATGTTCTTTTAAACCTAACACATTCTCCTTTTTGGAAAAAAAAATAGGAGCAAGCATTTGATCCTTATGAAACATTATCACAGGACGTTCTTTCTCCAAAATTTAATGAACATTTCAGTAAGCTGATGGCCAGACCTGCAGTGGCTCTACACTTTCAGGTAAACTTAAATTGAATGTTTGTTTTTTTGTGGGTTTTTTTTTTTTTTTTATAAAACAACTAAAGAAATATCTCACCATCTTATTCTTCAACTATTTGTAAGTTCTGGAATCCTTTCATAAAGCACATAAAGAACTAATTCACCAGTCCTTCAAAATCTGTTCATTGTAAGCTTGTTTTAGATTGTCTTCTGGTTTTTTTTGTTTGTTTCTTTCAAGTTCTTTCAGTCTGTCCTTAATGTAGAAATCTTTTATTGAATATTATTACACATACTGACTGACTACAAGAATCTGGCACATCCTAAATCTGGGATATAGAAATTAGTATGCAGAGCTCTTTCAGGATCTTACTCCCTACAGAAGCTGGAACAGAAATCATAAAGACTGAAGAATATCTTCATGTAATAGCCATACTGACTTCTCTACCAGGCATGTAATTTAAAGGAGATATTAATGGGGACTATACAAGTTAATTGATTCAGTAATGCAGTTAGATAAAATGAAAGAAAGTGAAGAGACAGAATTACATTTTTACCCTTTCAACAGTTAACAAAGGTTTCTCTGGCATTGATCTTGACTACTTACTGCTGTAGAACATCCTGCATCTAGACTAGCTCTCTTCCCATAGCATATGAATATGGTCTTTATTGTCCTAAAACAAGCAAATAAATAAACAAAACTTTGTTCACTCTAGCTGTTGCTGCTTTCATTTTTTTCATTTTTAGCCAATTATCTTCATATTACTTTTACCATTCTTTATCAAACTGCTACCATCTGTATTCTGATCAGGATATAACACTAAAAGCTGCCCTTGAAAATGAACTTAATTGCCAAGTCCAGTGGATATTTTGATTTCCTATTTATGCCTGTAGTATTCGTTTGTCCCCTCCTTGTCCTTTGGCTCCCAAGATACTTCCTCCTAATTTTTATCTTCTTTAATTTCTTCTTAGTCTCCATAATTGCACATGTTTTCCAGCTTTAGTTATCAGCCCCTGCTTTTCTGCCCTCCTGTACTCTCCTTGAGTGACTTTATCTGTACATTCTGCTTCAGCTGCTGCCTGTATGCTGGTGACTTCCTATTTGTGTTTTCAAGCCATAACACTCTTATGAGCACTGTGTGTGTGTGTGTGTATACATGCTTTCATATAACCAGATGCCCTTTGAACTAATTCACTTGGATATCCCACAGGCGTTTCAAATATAACGAGTTCAGAACTGAACTTACAATCTTCTCTCTGCCTTCTTTACTGTGAATTCCCATTATTGTCTTCTGTATTCAGTAACTTGTCAACTTGGAATAAAAATTAACCTAATTTTCAAAAGTTACTTCAATGAAGAAATAATTTTCTTAAGCTAAATCCTATATATTCATATAAACCATAAAGTAAACGTTAGTTAAATGAGACAGTGTACCTGTAAAATCTTTGCATAATCATTAAAAGCACTCACAACATTTGTTTCATTCCTATTTTATTAGGAATTCTTACTGTGGGGTTTGAATGTTTAGGACCCAATTATTTAACTGTGGCTCCAGATATTTAGTGAAATTTAAAGACTTAAATAAAACGCCTTTTCATGCCAAACTTACTTGTACTGTATTAACTTTAAAAAGATCTATTCAGGGTAAGGTGAAGAAGGTAATGCTTCATTAAAAATACATAAAACAAAAAACTTCTTTAGAAGATATATAGCACACTTAAGAATTTTAGCTTTAGAGTCAGAACTTCTGGCTTTGGGCCAATCAATAATTGTGGTATCCCGAGCAAGTCACATAACCTCTGAGACTTAGTTTGCTCATTTTGACATCATGATAATGTGTATCTGTTATGGTTTTTGTGAAAATCAAGTGGGAATACACTAAGCACATTTGGCATATATTAAAATACTCATTAACTTGCTTTATTTATAGTTCTTCATTAAATACACGTTGCGTTAGCACTTTAGGATACACTTTAGTAGCCATTTCAGTGCCAGTTAACAAAATAGCTGATCTTATAGACTTAATTTTAAAGTTTCATCTTGGTTCCAGATAAAGCTTTATATATGAAATATATAAAAATATATTTGGGGTGATTCATATCACTATTTTTCATTAATCAAATGATGGAAGAAATTAATCTTTAGGAAAATAAGTTGACTGGGCATATCATGGTAACAAATCTATTGAACAAATTATAATTTAACTTCAGTTAACAATTTATGAGAATTATAGGAGTGTTTGCCTGTGAGGATACTTTTAAGAAGCAACATATGAGGTTCTTTCCACACATATTGCTGTTTTCTGTATTTATCTGGTGAGGAGAAATACCAGTTTAAACAAGTCAGCCTAATGACATTTAAAATCAATATGAGTAACTTTTAAATCCCTCATAAATTTTAGAAAATCATTTATTCTACAGATGATTAGTTTTCAAAACGGGGATATACCTACCCTTAGCTGTACACGAAGATTTTTCAGGTGATATAAGGGCACAGACAGCTTTAAGGAAATCAGTTTCTAGCCTGGCTGCTACCTTGTTTGTGTTTTTATGTTCTCTTTTCCAACTTCTCTTATGCATTACGCCTCGCCATATTGAATTTCCCATTATGCATTGATCCATGGGATAAAAACCTGCGCAGTCTCAGCTAGGGGGAACAAAAAACTTTTGCTCTTGAAATAGAGTTTGTTAAGTGCAAAGCAAAAGGGTTTTTAAAAGCAGGAGGTAGGGTAATTGTATAAAAAATAAAAACTCTTAGTAGCTAAAATGTCCTATCATATCTAACATATCTTGCCATATCTAGGAATTAAGAAGTGAGATCATTTATAAGAGTTAATATTAATTTTTTAAAAAAGTACCTCATCATTCATTGGACATTAGAATAAAGGAGAGGGAGGCTTGTGAAGTTCTCATACTGGGGGTATGGTGTTAGAAGCAGTTACAGATTCTTCCAGATGCTTCCTATACTTCAGACTGTGACATTAACAACATGTATGTTAGACTTTAAGAATGAAGTTAGACTTTCTGCAGAAATTTTCTGATCTAGCTCTTTATTTTGACAGTGAAGATTGGCTTTGTCAATGTAGTTATATGACAGGTATTTTTCATAAAATAAATAAGCTAAATCTGAAGTTTATTTGTGAAACATATTTAAGTCTCATCTATGATGTACAATATCCCAAAAAGTACATCCTTTGTAACTACTTAAAACATTTCAAATATATAAGAGGGTACATAGCTTTCAAAATTCTTTTAGAGTATGGGGAAGCCAAGGCTTTTGAAGAAAAGTTATATAGGACTACTGTGAAAGATATTTTCGCTGTATTAAGAGATGAAGAAATGTATATATCTATCTAATAACTTAAAGGAGGAAAAACCCCTTCATTTTACAGCACTTTAATTTCCATGTAGAACATGCTTTCCGTTATAGTTTTGGTTAAGTCTATATCTTGTATTTTTGTAAGTTATTTCTGTTAGGCATTGCTGTTACATATTCTTGATACCAGAGATATACAGTTGTATCTTTTTGCTTTGCAGTCCATTGCTGATGGTTTTAAAGAGGCAGTTCGTTATGTCCTTCCACGCCTTATGCTGGTGCCTGTTTATCATTGTTGGCACTATTTTGAATTATTAAAGGTAAGATGAAGCCTTCCTGAGCCAAAAGTACTTGCATTAAGAACTAGGTTTTTGGGTTTGTTTTTTTTTAAGATTTTATTTATTTGAGAGAGAGAGAGAGAGAGAGACAGAGATTGACCATGAGCGAGGGGGAGGGCAGAAGCAGAGGGAGAAACAGGCTCCCTGAGAAGCAGGGAGCCCAATGCAGGGCTCAGTCCGAGGACCCTGGGGTCATAACCTGAGCAGAAGGCAGATGTTAACCGACTGAGCCACCCAGGTACCTCAAGAACTAGTTTTTGATCTGGTCATATTATTTTTAATACTTTTTATTCATAAGAATAAAGTATCTTAAATGTCTACTTACTTTTCCATGGAGAAGAGCTTATATTTTTTGTTTTCATATCATTTCCAAGGGTAGATAGAGGAAAATATGTCTTATCTGTTATTTCATAATACAGAATTTCAAAGTACTAACATAGACTACTTTTTTCATTACTTTTTGGAGGCACACAGTAACAGTGATTTAACATGTACATAAGTAATTGATAACTTTTATGTATAACATTGGTCTAAATTTCCATCTTAACTTATTAAGAACACTTTTAAAGTTGACTTTTTTTTTTTTAACCATGCGGTGTAGTATTTTTCCTCTCTTAGCTAGGACCCTAACAAAAGCAACAGCTAACAAAAAATTATTTTAAAACTTGAACTCTTTTTATTTATGTATTTATTTATTAAAGATTTTATTTACTTAAAGTAAGCACAAGGGCGGGGAGGAGCAGAGGGAGAGGGACAAGCAGACTCTGTGCTGAGCACGGAATGCAATGTGGGGCTTGATCCACGACCCTGAGATCATGACCTTAGCCAAAATCAAGTTGGATGCTTAACTACTGAGCCATTCAGGTGCCCCATAATTTCAAAGTATCTTGCTCAGTAAAATTTTCTTCTGCAACTTTTAAAATTGCTTTTTAGAAGCTAGACAACTTTCTGCCTGAGTATTTTGTACTTCTCCTTTAGGGTACCAAGTTGTTGGTTTAGACAGCCTGTTCAGATTTTTTCCATCTAACTCATTAGTAATAGTATTAAAGCCAGAATAACTGTATTCTGTAGGCACCTAGGCAAGAAATTCATTTGGTGATTTATAATGAATAGCTATCTCAAGAATTCTTTTTTATACAGTGCTATTACCCGTAATGTGTGATGCTGAAGCTCACTAGCTCAAATAGATGAACAACTTGATTCTGAATATCTCTGTAGAAACTAATGGATTCATAAAGAACTCAGAAAAATGATTGCAGGCTTCATATGAATAATACATTGGCTGCCCCAGATGTATGTTTGGATTTCTAAAATTTTTTGGATAATGTTCACGTCTAATTAGAAGTCCTATCATTAGTCTTATAATTGCCTTCAAATATTTGTCAACTGGTTTGACTTTATAATTGAAGCTTACTTTTTCCCCTGTCTGGATGGTTGGATTTTAAAATCTTGAAGGTTGATCTTACAGCTACTGTGTCTGCATCTGAGATCAGGACATTAACCATGATGGCCTGACTCATCCTGAGGCCTTAGTTACTTTGCCACCAGTTAATCACTAAACTCCATGTCCTCTTAACCATTGTAATTGGGACTGGTAGAGTTGGTCAGCTAATTAAAATAAAGAATCATGGTGCATGGGTGGCTCAGTCAGTTAAGCAGCCACTCTTGATTTCAGCTCAGGTCATGATCTTAGGGTCATGGGATCGAGCCTCATGTTGGGCTCTGGACTCAGTGTGGAGTCTGCTTGAGAATTCCCTCTCCCTCCGCCTCTCCCCCACCTTGCATGCACTCACTCTCTCTAAAATAAATAAATCTTTAAAAAATAAAGAATCATTAAAAATATTATATACATTTTATTTAAATAACCACAAACCCCCTATAGATCGACATTTATATGTATTTATGTGCTAATCTGTTGACTTAGGATAAAATCTTTTCTCTGAATGTGAATCTTGTGTACATCACAAAAATTATCTTCTGTGATTTGTTTTCCATTTCTTTTTAGATGGCACATGAATTTGAAGATGTTTGTAAAAACAGTCTGAGTGCAGAAACCTAGGTTCTTATAATTCTTCCAAATCTTTCATAGTATCTTCCTTATACCTTTTTAATGGAGTTTGCCTTTAAAATTACTTGATTGAGTTTTCATATAATATCTTCTTTTTTTAAAAAAAAGATTTTATTTTTTTTATTTTAGAGAGAACAGGAACAGGGTTTGAGCCAGAAGGAGGGAGGAGAGAGTATCTCAAGTAGACTCCACATTGAGGGCAGAGTCCAACATAGAGCTCAGTCTCATGACCCTAAGATCATGACCTGATCTGAAATCCAGTTGGTTGCTTAACTGACTGAGCCACCCAGGTGCCCCTATAAATACCTTCTTTTATACTACTATTTCTTTGACTTATATAAAGAGTAATTAAATTACATAATTACATGATAAGCACAACTTGCATAAACATATTTGGAAACATATATTACTGGTTTTTGGTAAGCATACAACTCAGTGAGATCAGAAAGGTCTAAATATGCTAGAATGTGGTCCAGTTGTTAGCATTTCTTGTCCTTGGGAATCAGTCTTTATGTTATACAGTGGGAATAATCCATAGTAAGAAATGCATTTAACTTCATGACTGTGTGTGTGCATATATATACACACATATACATGAAAGAAAAACTTTCATGAAATGCTTCTTACCATTTCATGCAGTATCTGCTGTTTCTATTCTATTCCATTTCTTCTTTTAAAAAGGATTGTGATCCACTAATGGATTATGACATGCAGTTTGAAAAATACTGAAGTAAGGACTAATTCTAGACACAAGCTAAATAGATTATCACATGGGAGGATGAGAAACTACTTTCTACTCTTAAATTTGTTCTGACTGTGATACTGTTGGTTTTTTAAAACATTAATTTATTTGTAATTGTAAAATACACATAACACGAAACTTCACATCTTAGCCATTTTAGGTACACTATTCAGTAGTGTTAGATACATTGTTATGCAGCCAGTATGACTTGACATTTGGATTACTTCTACTTCCTGGCTATTGTAAATTATGCTGCTGTGGGTATACAAATATCTCCTCAAGAGCCTGCTTTCAGTTCTGTTGGTTATATATCCAGAAATGGAATTGCTGAATCAGATGGTAATTCTATTTTTAATTTTTTGAGGAAACACTGTACTTTATTCCATAGCACTATACCATTTGACATCTCCACCAACAATGCTTAAGCATTCCAGTTTCTCTACATCCTCATCAACACTTGATATTTTATTTATTTTTGGGTTTTGATAGTCGCCGTCCTGCTAGATGTGAGGTGGTATTTCGTTGTGGTTTTGATTTGCATGTCTCTAATGATTAGTGATGGTGAGTATCTTTTCATATGCTTGTTAATCATTTGTGTAAGTTCCTAGGAAAAATATCTACTTAAGTCCTGTGCTATTTGGGGAGTTGTTTGTGTTTTTATTGTTGTGTTATAGGAGTTCTTTATAATTCTGGATATTAATACTTTATTATATGTATCAGTTGCAAATATTTTCTTCCATTTCTGTAGAGTGCCTTTTGTGATATTCTTTGGCTCAAGTACTCATCCAAAAGAAATTTTATTTCATGTTAAGCTTACTTTGCATGAGAACCATAAGAAAGAAGGCTGGACCAATGTAACTTAAGGCTGTCACATTCCTTAGGGAATAGAAAGTACAATCCTGGAGCAGTTTTAAGCCTCTTTCCATCTGAAGTATTTATTTCAGTCATATACCAAGGAAGATTTATTTGTGGACATAGCATTTAAATATTCAAGTTTTATTTCCCAGGACCAGAACTTGTGATAAACAAGATAAAGGGGTGCCTGCGTGGCTCAGTGGGTTAAGCCTCTGCCTTCGGCTCAGGTCATGATCTCGGGGGTCCTGGGATCGAGCCCCGCATTGGGCTCTCTGCTCAGCGGGGACCCTGCTTCCCCCTCTCTCTACCTGCCTCTCTGCCTACTTGTGATCTCGCTCTCTCTGTCAGGTAAATAAATAGATCTTTAAAAATAAAAAAGAGAAAAATAACTACCTAATGAGAAATTATAGCATATTACATATAGTTTACTTGAAATTATCTTAGAGTACATTGTTGGGTTGTTGTTATTCATAGCAGTACTTTAAAGTTCATCTTATGGGTAATATATTTCTTTTTTTTTTCCTTCAAATTTAATCCTTTAAAAAAAAAGACTTATTTATTTTAGAGAAAGAACAAGAGAGAACATGGAGGGGTAGGGGCAGAGGGAGAAAGATACCCAAGCAGACTCTGCGCTGAGTGCACAGAGCCCAACTAGGGGCTCCAAGATCACAACCTGAGCCAAAACCAAGAGTCAGGCACTCAACCTACTCTGCCATCCAGGCACCCCTCAAATTTAATCCTTCCGAAGTTGATCACAAAGTGCTTTCATTTTATGGGGTTTTTTCTCAGATAAATTACAGATTTTTTTTCTTAAGGTATATTTAATCCTTTTGTAAGAGGAATAAGAAAAAACCAATTCATTTCCTGATTTATAAGTGACGTTATAATATACTTCTTATATTCCAACATAGTCTATATTTATTCTTCTGTTGGTAAGAACATATCTGGTCTCAGTTCAGAATTGACATATTCAGGGCCAAGTAACATTATTTTTTTTTTCTTTTCTTTTTTTTAAAGATTTATTCATTTATTTGAGAGAGTGTGTGTGGTGGGAGGGGCAGAAGGAAATAATTCGAAGCAGACTCCCCACTGAGCGTGAGCCTGACACTGGCTTGATGCCAGAACCCCGAGATCATGACCTGAGCTGAAACCAAAAGTCTGTTTCTTAACCGACCAAGCCATCCAGGTGCTCCTCAAGTAATATTCTTTAACTCTCTGGTCATTCCTTGGAAATTTAGTCATGGAAGGAATTTTCCTCTCAAGAGAAGTTATCCATGCTCAGTGGGGTGTCTGCTTGGGATTCTCTCTTTCCCTCTCCCTCTGCCCCTCCCCCTGCTCTCTCTTTCTCAAGTAAATAAAGAGATCTTAAAAAAAAAAAAAAAAGCTTGGGGGGCCTGGATGGCTCAGTCATTAAGTGTCTGCCTTCAGCTCGGGTCGTGATCCCAGGGTACTGGGAACGAGCCCCGTGTCGGGCTCCCCACTCCCCCTGCTTGTATTCCCTCTCTCGCTGTCTCTCAGTCTCTCACTCTGTCAAATAAATAAATAAGATCTTTAAAAAAAAAAACTTGAGATAATCTCTATTGAAATTAATGTTCTGACTATTGAAAAAGACTACAAGAAATATTTTGCTATATGATAAATACTCTTTCAGTGGTGACACATCATTCAAGGATGTCCTAAGAAGTAATAACGCATTTTTTTAAAAACACATGAAGTGATATTTTTTATTTTTAAAGATTTTATTTATGACAGAGAGAGATAGCAAGGGAGGGAACACAAGGATGGAGGAACTGGAGAGGTAGGAGCAGGCTCCCCGCTGAGCAGGGAGCTCGATATGGGGCTCAATCCCAGGATGCTGGGACCATGACCCAAGCCAAAGGCAGACACCTAACAACTGAGCCACCCAGGCTCCTCAAGTGATAGGTTTTAATGAGTTGAATTTCCTACCAATTACTAAAACACTATTTTTATGAAAATGTAGAGAGAATTTTATTATTACAAAAAAAAGAATTGATCACATGTATTATATCACATCAAAACTGCACTCCCAGTATAATGAATTAGAAACAAATTTATAATTTATTATAATTTACCTTTAGGCATATAGACATCCACAGTAGATACAGCTTTTTATAGGAATTCAAGAGAAGCATTATTAAGTATTTCAAGAAGTCTCAGAGAGTTAAGAAAAATACACAAAGTGTAAAATCTTGGGCAGGATAAACTTATAGACAACTGAGGAGAATAATGATTTTCAGGTAAGCAAGGAATATATTCTTCAGTCAAGTTCATAAGATATTGCACCTAATGAAAGATCACTTCTACTTCATTGCTTAGTTTAGGTGTTATTGAAAGGGCATTTATTCTCTGTGACCTCTTTGCTAAAGTTCACCAAGTTCATTTTATTTCTTAAGTAGTGTAATTATCCAGTTTGTTTTAATGTTGAAGGTGTCCCCTTTGACTCATGATTACCAGATTTAGGCATAGACCAGTATTTTGCATAGTTGTGTCTGGTGTCATTGTAGAGAGGCAGTGTAATGTGTGGCAGAAAACATGGATCATGGAGTCAGAATTTCTGGGTTTGAATACAGACTCCACTGTTCATCTTGGGTGAATTACCTAATCTCTCTGTGCTTTGGTTTTTTCGTCTGTAATATGTATGATAATAGTACTGTCTTACAGAGTTAGATAACTAAGATTAAATAAGGTAATGCTTAAAAGAACATGCACAGAGTAAAACCTCAATAAATGTTTATTGTTATTTATCTAAACACTTAACAAAATTATGAATATTTATACAACAGTCATTCATTCTAATTACCTTCGGGTATCTACCATGCAAGTACTATGCTAAAAATGAATAAAACCTATGCCAGACTTTAAGGAGTTCATGGCTTAGTGAAGAAAATGAATATTAAATAATAACAGCAAATAAATGTAAGTGTCTAAGAAGTAGCACTGTGGAATAGCTGAGGCAGGAGTAACTAACCCTGTCTAGGGAAGTAAGAAATGGGTGTTAGGTATTTAGGGATTTATCCTGCTGTTCTGGTGTGTGTATGTGTGTATGTTACTTAATTTTGGGAGCAATGAAAGACAAATGCTGAGGAACTGTTGCAGATTAAAAGAGACAATAAATCACAGTCTTTGTCAATCAGATCATTATATTGTGCACTGTAAACTTATGTAGTGCTGTATGTCAATTATATCTTAATAAAACTGAAAAAAAGAGAAAGCCAGTGAAAACATGACTGTATCCTGTGTTGGAGGGAAAATTACTCTAAAGGACATTATTGGGACATTTGACAAAATTGGATATGCAAAAAATTAGATAATAGAACTTCAGTGTTAAATCTCTTGAAGTTGATCACTATACCATAAAAGAGTATCTTTGCTCTAAGATGCACTGCTGTTGTATTAAAGGAGTGAAGGGGAATGATACTATTTGAGAGTAATTTGTGTATCACTTGAGTTTTCCTCATATTCCAGAAACAATCTCAAAACTATGTAGCTGTGGTTCTCTTTCCTCAGCCAAGAACTGAAAGAGGATAGCATCACAAACTACTCTCAAATAGTTCGGGGGAAAAAACGGTGCACCTATATTCACACACGGACTAATGAAGCATACATAGCAAAATGTTTAAAGTTGGTAACTTGTGGTATACAAGAATTATTTGTATTTTCATAACTTTTGTATAAATTTGATACTATTTCAAAAGAAAAAAAATTTAACCCGGGAGAAAAGGGAAGAGTTTTTTAGAGAAGAGGCGTTTGAGCTGTCATAGAGGCTAATTCACCAGGTGGATAAGGAAGGCCAGAGGCAGATATGTGGAAAGCCACAGGGATGTGAAAGCATGGCTTGTTTGTAAGTAGTTCAGTATGGTAATTTCTATGTCAGTACAAGGTGTTTAGAATACATTCTTTCAAATGTCTATAGACAGCTTGGATATTTATCTGATGTTTATTAAAATTCAGGAAATGTTTAGCAAATTAGTAGACTAATAAGATTATGGCAGAGCCACTGCTTTACTTACTTTGATCACTAGGAAATCCTATGCTTTAAATATCCTGAAATATCCTTAAAATATTCTTTTTTTCCTCATTCCTTGGCAGCCTTTAACTATCACATGGATATTTAGAAATGACATGTCATTTTCGTGTAAGAGTTTGAACAGCCTTAAGACCAAATGGACTGTAGAAATTTAGTATCCCCATACACCTAAATAAAAAAGCAGCTCTCAGAGCCTCTGGGTGCCTCAGTTGGTTAAATACCTGACTCTTGATGTTGGCTCAAGCCCCATGTCCGGCTCCACACTGGACGTGGAGCCTGCTTAAGATTCTCTGTCTCCCTCTTCCATTCACATACACTCTCATGCATTCTCTCTCTCTCACACACACTCTCTCTCTCTTATTTTTTATTTTATTTTTTAAAGATTTTATTTATTTATTTGACAGAAAGCTAGAGAACACAAGTAGGCAGAGCAACAGGCAGAGGGAGAGGGAGAAGCAGACTCTCTGCTGAGCAGGGAGCCTGATGTGGGACTTGATCCCAGGACCCTGGGATCATGACCTGAGCCAAAGGCAGCAGCTTAACCGACTGAGCCACCCAGGCGCCCCACATTCTCTCTCTCTTAACTGACTGAGCCACCCAGACGCCCTATCTCTCTCTCTTTAAAAAAACCAAAACCAAAACCAAAACCAAAAAAACCTCATTTTGGTAGAATCTTACTATGAGAGAGAGTTTGAAATTTGGATCAACAAAAGTAGTAAGAGAAAACCTATAAACATTTTGTATCATCAGTATCTATATACTAAAGAAATATTTCAGAATAGAGCTGAGCTGAGAAGAATTTGTTTTGTAAGAAATCTTTAAAGCAGTAAAATAAGTGATTTTGCTCATAATTTTCACCTTTTGAAGTCAGAGTGACCATCACTGATCCTTTTCCAAACTTCTTTTGGTATTTTGCCTATTTTCCCTTCATCCTTTCAATTTTTTTCCTTAATCTAGAGATTAGAATTTATTTCTAATGATAGTCACTTAAATTATTAAATTGCTAATCTTGTGGTAGCAAGACTTCTACATGTATCTCAAAAAAATATCAGATGGCTCTGTGCTCTAGAGACCAATTTCTAGGACATATACTCAGGAAGTAATGGACCTAGGGGAGCCTGACTGGCTCAGTCAGAAGAACATGCAGCTCTTGATCTCGGAGAGGTGAGATTGAGCTCCATGTTGGCTGTACAGATTACTAAAAAATAAATAAACTTAAAAAAAATGGTAATGGACCTAGAACTCAAACAGTATTTATTCAGTTCCTTGCTGAGAAAGGGGATCATTGCTGTATGGTTTTCAGACTGTTCTTGGAATATAAGAAAAATTTATCACAAAATTTCTAGTAAGGTAGTTTAAAATCATAAAATAGATTTAAATTTTTAACAATTTTCAGAAGGAAAAAATTTTCAGAAAGAAGTGATTATAAGTTTTCCATATTCTTGCATAAATGTATTTTGTATCTATATAATCAGTATGTAATATCTATATAATTCTCCACTTTGACTTCTTCTGTCAAATTGAAACATTGGAACATCATCCAATCTGAATTATTTATCATAAGTAAATTTTCTTCCACTTTGAGAGTGAGAAAGAAGAGAAATTTTTGAATAAATCCAGTAGAGCCAGAGTTGTTAGAATTAATAATGTAATTTATAAGCCTTATTTCTAAGGGTTAATGAGATAGAATATTAACTTTCATGGTTTCTTGATATTTACTACAATGGTTAAATTTTTTTTTTTAAAGATTGTTTATTCATTTGACAGAGAGAGGGGTCACAAATAGGCAGAGAGGCAGGCAGAGAGAGAGGGGGAAGCAGGCTCTCCGCCAAACAGAGAGCCCAATGTGGGGCTTGATTCCAGGACCCTGGGATCGAGACCTGAGCCGAAGGCAGAAGCTTAACCCACTGAGCCACCCAGGCGCCACATAGTGGTTGAATTTTATGTTGTAAAAAATATCAGTTGAATCTCACAGATGCTGTTTGCAGAAAAGTTGATGGTGGATTAGGGTGCTAAAGTTGGCATACTTGATTATATTGTATAACAAAGATAGAAAAGCTTTTAGGCATTTCTGAAACTTAAGATCTTAATCATTAGAGAATATGAAATAATTTGTGTTTATCTCATTTGTAGTTATTAACAAAAGCAGCTTTAAGGTTCATGTTTTGCATATTTTTAGCTATTTTTATGTATCTGGAAAATGTCCAAACGGTTTTCACAGTTGCTTTTTTTTCCTGATTGCTGTGGCAGTAGTGCTTTATATCTGTATTATATTTACATATGTAGAAAGAGAGTTGGTTTTGAGAGATCAGGTATACATACAATAAATAAAATTATAACTGGTTTTATTAAGTATATTTAAAATTCATTTAGAATTTATAATATTTGTTGCTATCTCCTCTAACTACAAGAAAGGGAAAGAATTGAGCAACACGGGTTTAATTTTTGTTTGTTTTTCTTAGCAATTGAAAGCATGTAGTGAAGAGCAGGAAGACAGAGAATGTTTGAACCAAGCTATTACTGCTCTTATGAATCTCCAAGGTAGTATGGACCGAATTTACAAGCAGTATTCACCTAGACGCCGACCTGGGTAATTCCAAACTATTGAAAATATGAATGCTTCTGCATACTTCATTTATAGCTGATGCCTCATTTTCTAAAGAAGTGTTATTTGTAGTGATACTTATATTCTTGAAAGTTACACTTTTACATTTTTCTTTTGGTCTTTTAGTTGTGGAAAATCAGCATTGTCTTATTTTTAAGATACATGTAATAAAATTTTTAAAAAGATAAATCTAATAATTATATGTTACATAAGAAATTTAGGATTCCTGGTAATTTTAGTTCGTATGGCTTTTGGAATGAAATACAGAGTTTGTCTAGTACTTCTCTTTCATACTAATGAAATTGACGCATGTACCAATTGTGGCAAAGTTAGTAGAAGAAAGTAAATGCTGTATGCAAAATCTGGTGTTTGGTTATTTAATGTTTTTATCACTTGATTTGAGGAAGTTTACAATTAAAGAAATTTGGGTTGCTTAGCCATTGAAAAAGCTAAATTTATCTTTTTTATTTTTATTTTTAGGGATCCTGTTTGCCCTTTTTATAATCGTCAGTTAAGAAGCAAGCATCTGGCTATTAAAAAAATGAATGAAATTCAGAAAAACATAGACGGATGGGAAGGCAAAGATATTGGACAGTGTTGTAATGAATTCATTATGGAAGGTCCCTTGACACGAATTGGTGCTAAACATGAACGACATATTTTTCTCTTTGATGGCTTAATGATTAGCTGTAAGCCCAATCATAGTCAGTCACGCCTTCCAGGTTATAGTAGTGCAGAATACAGATTAAAAGAAAAATTTGTCATGAGGAAAATACAAATATGTGATAAAGAAGATACTTGTGAGTGCAAACATGCTTTTGAGTTGGTATCCAAAGATGAAAACAGCATAATATTTGCTGCTAAGTCTGCTGAAGAGAAAAATAATTGGATGGCCGCACTTATTTCTCTTCACTATCGTAGTACACTAGATCGAATGCTAGATTCAGTGTTACTGAAAGAAGAAAATGAGCAACCATTGAGATTACCAAGTCCTGAAGTGTATCGTTTTGTGGTAAAAGATTCTGAGGAAAACATTGTTTTTGAAGACAACCTGCAAAGTAGAAGTGGAATCCCCATTATTAAAGGAGGAACTGTAGTGAAATTAATTGAAAGGTTAACATATCATATGTATGCAGGTATGTGAAACTCATTACAAGTGCTTACCTACCTAGGGCTGAGAATCTAAAGCTTTTCAGGGATGTTCAAAAATGCTTGAGGCATGGAAAAAATGGATTTTCTCTGAAATATAAAAAGAATTCAACAGAATCAAAAGGAGTAAATAATTAAATATCCCTAAGATATAATATTGTTGACTTCATTAATTATTAAATATTCCTAAAAATTGTATGATTCTTGACTCAGAAAACAATTCATATTTATCAAGAAATACCATGATTGACAGGAAGACCATGGTGGGAGGAATCAGAAAAGAGAAAAAGAAAGGAAGGCCTCCAAAATATGCTACTTTGAATTAATGAAACTGAATTGAACGTACAACCTGTTTTATACTCTGTCTTTTCAGATCCCAATTTTGTTCGAACCTTTCTTACTACATACCGTTCGTTTTGTAAACCACAGGAATTGCTAAGCTTACTGATTGAACGGTAAGAAAAATATTTATTTTACTTACATTAACATTTCATAAAAAGTTAACTATTTTGTACCTTACAAAGTGGTGGGTACCTAGCATGTACTCAACTTGTTTTTGAACATAATTTATTTGGCATTAAATTAGTAGTATTACTGTTCTCTTCAAACAATGTGCTCATTAAAATCTCTGTTTATAACAGGTCTTTTCTGATTTTAGCAATATTTATAGTGGTAATCAAAAAGACCCAATTTTGAGTATATATTTTAACGATTTTTTTGTGCAATAAAACAATACTTCCTTAAAAGAGACTTTTTTACTTGTCACTTTTTAAAATTTTTTTTAGAAGATTTTATTTAAGAGAGAGAGCACGAGCAGGGGGAAGGGTAGAGAGAGAGAGGGAGAAGCAGAATCCCCGCTGAGGAGGGAGCCCAGTGTGGGACTCGATACCCGGACCCTGGGATCATGACCTGAGCCAAAGGCAGATGCTTAACTGACTGAGCCACCCAGGTGCCCTGCTTGTCACTTTTAAACAGACTTTTTATTAAGGAAAATTTTAAGACATCTAAAAGAGTAAATAGAAGAGTATAGTAAACTGTCATCCAGTTTCAGTAATTGTCAACCCATGTTTCATCTGTTTCCCTACTGACTTCAACACCCTAACTCCAGGATCATTTTGAAATCCTAAACAACGTATTTCATCTGTAAATATTTTCATTTGTATTTCCAAAAGATAAGTATTCTTATTAAAAACATAATCACAATCTCATTATTATACCTAAAAAATTTAAGAGTCCTTTTATTATGATTAATTTTTAAAAATTAAGTTTTTGATTGAATTTTTCTTTTTTAGATAGTATCTGGGCTCCAAAATAATTTTTTTTCACATTCAAAAACTTTAATACCAGAATTTTATATTGACCTGTATCATTATGTTGTACTGTGAAACTAAATTTACCAGAGTGAATCACTGTAATGTGCTATGAAGATCTACTTAGTTGTATTTCCGTGTCCAAAATAAGGAAAGTTCACTTCTTAGACTTACATTTTAGCTATTTTTCCAATGATTGGGCAAGGTTTCTTTTTTTTTCTGTTTTAGCTTTGATTGTTACCTTATGCACTTAATGTTCTTTAAATATTGTTTAAAATTCAGTTTGGGCCTTCTCTTGTATTTATTCTCATTTAAGGAGGTTTATGTCTACTTTCCTTTTAATGAAATAAATACTAAGGACAGATTATTAAATATGCTGTCTCTCTTTTGTTAAGGAGGATACACTCCTTATAGAGTTTTGTTGGTTTTTTTTTCCAAATTTTACTTATTTTTTTAAAGATTTTATTCATTTGAGAGAGAGAGAGAAAGAGCACAAGTAGGGGGAGTGGCAGGGGCAGAGGGAGACGCAGACTCCTTGCTGAGCCTGGAGCCTGACACACAGCCAGATCCTAGGACCCTGTGATTATGACCAAGCTGAAGGCAGATGCTTAACCCGCTAAGCCACCCAGGCGCCCAGTATGTAACACTTTAAAGGGAAGTTTATCAGTAATTGCACTTTTCACATAAATGGTAGGAAGGAAGGTTGTTAATTAAAATAAATTTTTTGTTGTATTTGAAATCCTTTTCCTTTGTGTATGAACAACAAAAAATTTCTCTTTCCTTCTTTTCTTCTTAGATTTGAAATTCCAGAGCCAGAACCTACTGAAGCAGATAAATTGGCCGTAGAGAAAGGCGAACAGCCAATCAGCGCAGACCTTAAAAGGTTTCGAAAGGAATATGTCCAACCAGTACAACTTAGGTTTGACCTGAATATTATATTTTTTATGTACCATTCAATTTTCATTATGCAGTTAGCACATATAAGTTCTTATCTCTTAATTCAGATAGAGGTATTGTTGTTAGACTTCACAGTAGTTAAATTAAACTTCCAAAGTTCAATGTGAAGTTAAGTTTAAATGTCCTGAAGAAATTTAATTATTAAAATAATACTGTGTTGTTTGCATCAGATACCTCTGGCATGTGATACATTGTGCTTACAGACTAGGATACCTATTAAGAACTGTAAAATTTCATGTGAATGTGCCTACTCTCAACCTTGCCTCTCCCTCTCCCTCTCCCTTTGTGATCATCTAATATCCTGGGCTTTTTCATAGTTTATAATATTTATGGAATTTTTAGCTCTTTCCCTATTCTCTCACAAAATATGTGGACATTTATTCATTCATCTAAGAAATCAGTAATTTCTAAAAATGTATTCAGTAATAGCAGCTGCTAATTGTTACGTAATTATTGTATGGCTACGTATTTTATCATTTTTCTTTCATCCTGGCAGCAGTTACTATTTTATATCTGAGGAATTTGAAACTTAGCAAGATAAAGTAACTTGAAATAGGTCATATAGAGTGAGCAGCAGGACAGGATTCAAACCTATATCTGTCTGATTTCCTAAGTTAGTGTTGTTTTTTTTTCTTACACTGAGCATTGAAAATTGGAGGCTCCTTTGATTAGTCTTCTTTACAGTCCCTAATTCTACGTGATCTAAATAGCTTTTCTTTCTCAATATGAAGGTACCTTGATTTTTGTTAACTAATAGATTACAACTTTGGAACCGAGTATGTTATTTATTTTCCAGGATAATTGCCACAAATAAATGCAGTTTTAGTGGAATGATAATGCTCCCAGCTATATGTTTCTCAGCCAAAACTTTTAATGTGTCACTCTTTGTATAAGATGATATTAAAAAAATTTTTTTTTAATTAAAAAAGGAAGATGATCTTATTTACCCCTCCCCAGCAATAAAGGAGTAACTTTTTTGTACTAGCTACATTGAGTTTGTACTCCCCCACACTCAGATTAAACTTTTTTTTTTAAGATTTATTTATTTATTTTATAAGAGAGAGAGTGCACGCGCATGTGGGGGAAGATGCAGAGGGAGAGGGAGATAAGCAGACTCTGTGCGGAGTGTGGAGCCCGACACTGGCTTGATCCCATGACCCTGAGATCATGACCTGAGCTGAAATCAAGAGTCAGATAATCGACAGAGCCACCCGGCACCCCTAAAGTATAATTTTAAAGCAATAAATTAATCTGAAGACGTGTTTCACATCATTGAAGTCCTTACGTTTTAATTAAATACAAATTAGAGACTGAGTGTTATATTGGTCCTTATATATAAAGTTGTTACCATGGTATTAGAGAAGCGAAAGAAGTATAATTGAATGTTTAGGTCTCACTAAATTGTGTTTCTTTACATTTTTTCAGGATCTTAAATGTGTTTCGGCACTGGGTTGAACACCATTTTTATGACTTTGAAAGAGATTTGGAGTTGCTTGAAAGACTAGAATCCTTCATTTCAAGTGTAAGAGGTATATTATTTAAAGGTTTGATTGAATCTTATGTTGCACATGAGTTTATTTTTAAAATTTGTTTGACTTTTAAGAAGGTAAACTTTTTTATTTTTAAACAACTAAAATAACATTTGATATGGTTTATAGACTCTAAGGAGCTAACATATGTTAGAACCACCTGAAGTCTTAGAACCTTGCCTTTTCAAGTTTTTTAAGAGAATCTTTTTTTTAAAAGATATCATCAGTCTTCCTTAATAAACTTAATACATTTAAAATTTTATGTCAAAGGTTGCCATTCTTTCAACTAATTAAATATATGTGCAGTAGTATCTATTTTCTTATTCTCCTTAATCTTATTCTTTAGTTTTGAATGGTTAACAACTTTTAAAAATAACATTTACTTCAGGGCGCCTGGGTGACTCTGTTAAGAATCCAACTCTTGATTTCAGCTCAGGTCATGATCTCAGGGTCGTGAGATCTGGCCAGCATCAGGCTCAGTGCTCAGCTCAGCACAGAGTCTGCATGAGATTCTCCCTCTCCCTCTGCCCCTTCCCCTGCTCATGCTCTCTATTTATCTCCCTCTAAAATAAATAAATAAAATCTTTAAAAATAATATTTACGTCTCTTGCAGAAGTTTTTATTATATTTTTAGCACCTGAAAGATAGGAGTTCCCTACCTAAAATTTTAGCACATAGCCCATGAAATGAAACGCTAGGCCATGAACATTTAAACAAATGTATATTATTGAATCAAGAACATTTATCTGATAGGATAAGGCTTTAAGTGAGAATACTTTAAGCTTAGCTTATCTCATGTCCTACTTGTTCTTACTTAAGGGGAATTTTACTTAGTGCGATTCCTTTGCTTCAACTTTGAGATGTTTAGGATACATTTTTACCATGTTTGCCTTGAAATTATATATGGTACCAAGTTAATTTTTTATATTCTTAATGAAGATGCTAGACTATATATGATCTAAGTAACTTCTAAAATACACTTATGTATTAGGATAAAGCAAGTAAATGGTTATGTTAATGTCTAGAGGTCTTTCTTAAATAAGTTATACCACACCATAACCAAGTAGTTGATGAAGGAAAGTTTCTTTTCTTTTTTTTTTAAGACTTATTTATTTTAGAGAGAGAGAGCAAGTGCGGGGAGGAAGGGCAGAAAGAGAGAGAATCCTGAATCAGACTCTTCACTGAGTGCAGAGCCCTATGTGGGGCTTCATCCCAGGACCCTGAGATCATGACCTGGGCCGAAATCAAGAGTTGGCTGCGTAACCCACTGAGCCACCTAGGTGCCCCGAGGGAAAGTTTCTTTTTATAAATGTATTTTAATGAATAAATGAAGGAGGAATGATAGAATATTACTATTTTTTACCTTCCTAGTAATATTACAAAGCTGTAACTGGACATTGTATGTCCACTGTTAGAAATATTCTTGCAAGTATTCAGGTCAAAAAATTGATCCTGAATCAGATCACGTCTGTATGTGTCTGATTTACAGAAAAAAAATGGAACAGAGAAATAATGCAAATGATACCACAGGGATAAAATTGGAAAAATTCAGATTTGGGAAATACCACAAGGCAAATGATTCCATCTTAACAAGTAAATTGCAAGCAAAAATAAGAGAAAAAGAGAGCCTGTAGATTAAAGGAGACTTGAGACATTGACTGAGTCTAATTTGTAGAACTTGTTCAGACCCTATTTCAAACAGACCAACTGTTAGAAAACATTTATGAGAGAATCAGGGAAATCTGAGCACTAAATAGATATTTGATGATTTTAAGACGTTATTGTCATTTTTATATATGATAATGGTATCGTCAGTTTAAAAAGTCTTTAATTTTTAGATACATACTTAAATATGAAAAAAATGACATATTTGTGTCAGGTTTATTTATTTAAGTAATTTCTACACCCAACATGGGGCTCAGACTCACAAATCCAAGATCAAGAGTCACATGCTCTTCTGACTGAGCCAGCCAAGCACCCTTCCTCTGTCTCTTTCAAAATAACATAGGGAGTGGAAGGAGGGCGTGAGTGGGTTAGGTGAAACAAAAATTGGCCATAAGTTGGTAATTGTTGAAGCTGGGTAAAGATTAAAGATTATATGAAGATTGAAGTTATGTCTGTCAAGTAAAAGGTATTTTTGTTTGTGTTCTTTTCTAGGGAAAGCTATGAAGAAATGGGTAGAGTCAATTGCTAAGATCATCAGGAGAAAGAAACAAGCTCAGGCAAATGGAATAAGCCATAATATTACCTTTGAAAGTCCACCTCCACCAATTGAATGGCATATCAGCCGACCAGGACAGTTTGAAACATTTGATCTCATGACACTTCATCCAATAGAAATTGCACGTCAGCTGACACTTTTAGAATCTGATCTCTACAGGTAGACAATTAATGTTTATTTGCTCCTCTGTTTTCAAGAATCTTAAACCATACCTCTGTTTTCAGAACATTTTGCAAATTATTTATAAATGCTTAAAAGTGCCTCATTTATTCTTAGGGGCTTGGAGGAAAGCTCATAGCACAGTTTTTAACTACAATCTGATCTACAGGTAAAAGTCTTATATTCCTATTTAGGCCTAATTTAGGTACTAGCAGTCCTTCACATGGTGAGTGGTAGACACTAATGCTACTTTTGAGGCAATCACCCAGCTCCTCCTCCTAATACTTTCTCAGATTGATTTAGTTTGGATCATAGGCTCTTGAAGGCAGCTGAGTAAATAGAATATTGAGTGAGACAAGCTTTCTTATTTATTTTTTTTCAGATTCTAAGTAATGAAAAATTTAATTCGGAGCTTGATTGGGTTAGGTTTGCTAGGCAAATGAATAACAGAATACTTAGAAAAATGGAAATCTCTCTTTTTTTTAAAGATTTTATTTATTTATTTTACAGAGAGATTACAAGTAGGCAAAGAGGCAGGCAGAGAGGAAGGAGGAGGAGGAAGCAGGCTCCCCACTGAGCAGAGAGCCCGATGTGGGGCTCGATCCCAGGACCCTGAGATCATGAGCTGAAGGCAGAGGCTTTAACCCACTGAGCCACCCAGGCGCCCCTATTTTTTTTTTTAAAGGAATCTTATATACTTCAGCTATTTGAAGTCAAGATAACTTTAAAGAAAGTTTATTTATGAAGTAGTGTGATGATAAATCATACTTAAAATTTCTGAACTTTTCTTTCATTTATGAGATTCATTAGATAGAAATGTGCTTGGCTAGGGGTGCCAGGGTGGCTCAGTTGAGCATCTGCCTTCAGCTCGGGTTGTGATCCCAGGGTCCTGGAATCAAATTCCCAGTTAGGCTCCCTGCTGAGCGGGGAGTCTGCTCCCCCCCCCCACCGCCCGCTGCCTCTGTGCGTGCTCTCTCTCTCTCAAATAAATAAAATCTTGGAAAAAAAAAAAAAAAGGGTGCCTGGGTGGCTCAGTGGGTTAAAGCCGCTGCCTTCGGCTCAGGTCATGATCCCAGGGTCCTGGGATCGAGGCCCACATCGGGCTCTCTGCACAGCAGGGAGCCTGCTTCCTCCTCTCTCCTCTCTCTCTGCCTGCCTCTCTGCCTACTTATAATCTCTCTCTCTGTGTCAAATGAATAAATTAAAAAAAAAAAAAGAAATGTGCTTGGTTATTTACTTTTATCTGTATCTCATCGTCTGTCTTTACCTTGTATCCATGCAGATCACCCATTCCCAACCTAACCTTTATATTTTCATGGTTTTGTAACTTGTAACTTCCAATGTCATTCTCCACTCCAAATCAGACATCTCTCAAGGTCATATTTCAGATCTTGTTACCACTCCAAATCATTCTTATTTCAAAATTATTCAAGCATCTCTCATTTCTTTCTAACTGCAATTTCCCCTCCTTTCAGCTTCCTTTATCAGCTTTGTCCTCTGTCACCTTTTTTAGAACCACTGCCCTTTCCCAGTGCATTAGCCCCATTCTGTCTTCTCTTTCCTAATTTAAGCTTTCTTCTTTCATTTACAACCCAGGCTCTTATGAAGAGTACTGGCCTTGCAATAACAGCCACCTTTCCCCATCCTGTCAAAAAATGACCTCTCACCACTATCAGTCCATAAAAAACTTTTCTGCATTCAGGAACCCTTTCTAAAATACAAATACCTGGGCGCCTGGGTGGCTCAGTTGTTAAGCATCTGCCTTCGGCTCAGGTTATGATCCCAGAGTCCTGGGATCAAGCCCCGCATCGCGCTCCCTGCTTGGCGGGAAGCCTGTTTCTCCCTCTCCCACTCCCCCTGCTTGTGTTCCCTCTCTCATTGTGTCTTTCTCTGTCAAATAAATAAATAAAATCTTTAAAAAAAATACAAATACCTTCAAGAAATTATCTTGATTGGCAGCTATTTTTTTTAAAGAGAAAAGTTAGACTATACAAAGTATAGTGCTGATGGAAATGTAGGAAGGCAGCAGAGATAAAAAATTTGCCCTTCTTCAGAATTGGGCCTCTGGTTTGCCTTGGCTGTGCCATTCAGAATTTAGCACACATGTCAACAGTTGTAAGCATCTAACTCAAGAGTGTCATGTTATTTTTTTTTTTAAAGAAATGCAAGGAAGGTCCTGACCTTGACTTATTTAGACTATTTCCATGAACTTTTTTTTTAAGAGTTTATTTATTTATTTGACAGAGAGATCACAAGTAGGCAGAGAGGCAGGCAGAGAGAGAGGGGGAAGCAGGCTCCCTGCTGAGCAGAGAGCCGGATTTGGGACTTGATCCCAGGACCCTAAGATCATGACCTGAGCCGAAGGCAGAGGCTTAACCCACTGAGCCACCCAGGCACCCTGTCATGTTGTATTTTAAGTAATTTGGAATGAAGGGCGTTTGTTTTTTTTTTTTATATTGTGGAATTTGTGAAAGTTACTTGCTACTTGAGATAAAAAAAGTGAATAGTACTGAATCACGTTTTTCCTCATTGAGTGACTGTTATAGGAGTGGACATCAGAAAAAAAAATCACTTAATGTGGACCTGCTTTCAGAACATAGAAAATACCTTTGTTAAGTGTTATGTGTATTATGGAAGAAGAGGAACATATGTAAAACATTGACACTGTAAACTGAATTTCTGGTGAAACTATAGAACCACCTAAGAAAACTTATTTTAAAAACTGTTAGCAAGTACGTATTTGTATTCAAATCTACTGATTAAAAACTTTTTTTTATTAATAGCCAAGTCTAGGGCGCCTGGGTGGCTCAGTGGGTTAAAGCCGCTGCCTTCGGCTCAGGTCATGATCCCAGGGTCCTGGGATCGAGGCCCACATCGGGCTCTCTGCTCGGCAGGGAGCCTGCTTCCTCCTCTCTCTCTGCCTGCCTCTCTGCCTACTTGTGATCTGATCTCTCCCTCTGTGTGTCAAATAAATAAATAAAATCTTAAAAAAAAAAAAAAAATTAATAGCCAAGTCTATAGGACACTGGTCAGTTTTTAAAATTATGTAATCCTGGCTCGCTATATACAGTAATTTAACCTGCTCCTCTGTCAGATTTCATAATCCAGTCATTTAAAAAAATGTAGAAAAATATATAATGAGGGCCCATCAACACCAAATCCTTACAGATACAATTGAAATCCTTCGACTAATTCTTCCCAATTCTATTCTTCTTTCTCCCAATAACCATTATCCTGTATTTGGTATTTATTATTCCTATGTATGTCTTTATAATTTATACATATTGATAAATAATATATAGCATTGTTTTGCAGGTTTTAAAATAGTTTATACTTATGTATCATTCTACAACATGTTTTGCACTTAAATTGTTCTGGCATTTGTTCAAGTTGATGAATATAGCTCTAGGTTGCTTATTTTAATTACTATGGTGTTCCATTATATGAATGCTCCATAATTTATCCCACCTAAGTTGTTTGTGGTATTTCAGTCTTGCAAATAATGACTGTTTCACTGAGTATTCTTTTTTTGTTTGCTTTGTTTTGTTTGTTTTTTGTTTTTTAATTTTATTTTTATTCTTTGCCCAAGGGGTACAGGTCTGTGAATCATCAGGCTTACATCTTTCACAGCATTCACCAAAGCACAAACCCTCCCCAATGTCCATAACCCATCCACCCTATCCCTACCCTCCCACCCCCCAGTAACCCTCAGTTTGTTTTGTGAGATTAGGAGTCTCTTATGGTTTGTCTCCTTCCCCATCCCATCTTGTTTCATTATTTTTCCCTCCCTACCCCCCACGACCCCCCACTCTGCCCCTCAAGTTCCTCATATCAGAGAGATCATATGATAATTGTCTTTCTCTGATTGACTTATTTCGCTCAGCATAATACCCTCCAGTTCCATCCATGTCATTGCAAACGGCAAGATTTCGTTTCTTTTGATAGCTGCATAGTATTCCATTGTATATATATACCACATCTTCTTTATCCATTCATCTGTTGATGGACATCTAGGTTCTTTCCATAGTTTGGCTATTGTGGACATTGCTGCTATAAACATTCGGGTGCACTCACTGAGTATTCTTATAAATGTTTTCTTATAACCTGGTATATCTAAAGTATATATCTAGATAGACTTTTGGGATGATCTAGTTTGTGTATTTTCAGTATTATGAGATACTGCTAAATTGCTTTACAAAGTGATTGTTTCAGTTTTTACTTGCATATCAGTGTTGGAGAGATCCTGCACATCTTTACCCATTCGGTACTATTAGACTTTTGTTAATCTGACAGGAGTAAAGTGGGATTTCATTGTGGTTTAATATTCTTCTCCCTGATTAAAAGACAAAATATTTTTTTGTGTTTATGTGACTATTTGGGTCCAGTCCTCTGTGACTTAAACCTGTTCATGTGTTTCTCCACTTATCTTTTGGGTTGTCTTTATCTTATTATGTGTTAGAAGATCTTTAAATAATTTTGATATTAATCCTTTGTAGGTAAGTTGCATGATTTTTTATTCCACAGGAAAGTCCAACCTTCTGAACTAGTAGGGAGTGTATGGACCAAAGAAGATAAAGAAATAAATTCTCCAAATTTATTAAAAATGATTCGCCATACCACAAATCTCACCCTCTGGTTTGAAAAGTAAGTGTTTATTTTCCTGTCTTATTACTTTTTAATAGTTATAGTATTAAGTTATCTATAAGCTTAAATTCTTGCTAAAAATATGTGTATTCTTTTCTACATGAGGTGAGGAAATTGCTTTTTAAGCCATGAATTTTTTTTTCTATTTTTGGTTTAGGTGCATTGTGGAAGCAGAAAATTTTGAGGAACGGGTGGCAATACTAAGTAGAATTATAGAAATTCTGCAGGTTTTTCAAGATTTGAATAATTTCAATGGTGTATTGGAGATAGTTAGTGCAGTAAATTCAGTGTCAGTATACAGACTAGACCATACTTTTGAGGTAAGTTTTAGGCTTAAATATTTCATCTTTTTTGGGGGATATACAATTGATGGTAAAAGAAATTGCTTCTACTAACCGATCTTTTTCAGTAAATCCTTTACAAATCATCTTATTCCCTTAAATATATCAGTATACACTAGTGTGCCGATTCATCAGAGAATGTGGGACTTGTGACTCTGTTTAATACATTTACCTAAATGTTAATGAAGTTTCAATTGGATTTTTCCAATGGCACACTGATTGTTTGAAATAAATGACATTTTAAATATAAATATAGAAATTAATCACCATATAGTCAAAGAAGGAGCAACATGGAGAGAAGTCTTTCTAAATTTAAAAATTTTTTTTAAATTATACAATAGTGTATGTTTAGTGTTTGTTACAGAAAATTCAAAAGATAAAGTGTATGTTAAAATTAAAATACACACACTCTTGAGCTCAGAAATAAAAGTGCCAGACTGTAAAGTTAATGTACAAAGATGACATTTCTGCATATTAATTGTAGTAGCAGAAAACTAGAAGCAACCTATATGTTCTTGAATGGAATGACTGCATATGTTGTTCTACACCTGTAGTGTAGAATATTGTTAAGCTATAGAAAAAAAGTGAATAGGATCTATGTGTATTATCTTAAGATAACATTTGTGATATTTTAGGGGAAAAGCCATAAATAAAACTTCAGAATAATGAATATAATATTTCTTTTTTATGTAACATAAAAACAGAACAAACCCTAAACATGTTACTGGAATTGCATGAGCTTTGAAAAGATGCATACTCTTTTTTTAACATTGGTTTTTTATGATTAGAAGGGAGTGGAGGGCAAGCTTCTTTCATGTATGTATTTTTCTACTTGAATGTTTGCATTTTATTGATTTGTATGAACTTTTTATATATGAAGGATATTAACAGTTGAATATTGCCAAATATTCATCTATTTAATAGATTAATAATTTTAATTCTGATTTTGAAAACTCTAAAGTGTATTTATTTTGAGAGGTTAAGTTTTAGTTTCTTAAAATACTGTGTACAGAACAATATTTATACAATATGTATAAAGCAAAAAGAATAAAAATACAAAGAACACCTGTATACCTGGTATTTGGTTTAAGATCTCCTCCTAATTCCATCTCTATCCTCACCCCTTCAACTACCATTCTGGATTTTGTGCTTATTATTCAACTTTTTTTCTATAGTTTTACTTATTTGTATCTCTAAACAACGTACTATTTCATTTTGCATGTTTCTTAATTATATATGAATATAATTCTTCAAAGACTTTTCATTCAACATTATCTTCCTAAAATTCATCCAGATTGCTTCTTACTGCTATAGTTCATTTTTTTCATAGCTGTATTATAAGAATAAACTTACCAAAATTTATTTATTTATTTACTAGTTAATGGCCATTTAGACTGTTTCCAGTGTGGGGCTATAATCAGTACCATGAACATTTTCTACATACATCCTAGTGCACAAATTTCTCTAAGTTATTTACGTAGAAGTAGAATTACTAAATAATAGGATATGGGTATCTTCAGCTTTACTAGATAATGCTAGTTTGTTTTCCAAATAATTGTACCAGTTTATGCTCCCACCAGAAATGTATGAGCTCTAGTTATTTTGCCTTCTCACCAGTACTTGATATTGTCAGTTCTTTACATTTTCCAATCTTGTGGTTTGGGTTTATTATCCCTGATTTTTAATGAGTTTGAACCTCTTTTTAAATGTTTATTAGTTCTTTGTGTGTCATCTTATAGAAATGTTTTATCTTTTGAATTGTTGAGTTTTTCTTATAAATCTCTATGAGTTCTTGTATATACTGGATTTTAATCCTTTGCCAGTTATATGTGTTGTAAAGATCTCTTCCCAGATTGAAGCTTCTCTTTTCACCTTTTTTTCTGTCGTTTGATGGGCAGAAGTTCTTAATGTAGTCAAATTTGTTTATTTTGTCTTGTTATTTGTGTTTAGTGTCTTTCTCTGTTATCTTAATGTTTTGTCTTTCATGTTCAGTCCTTAATCCAGCTGGAAATAAGTTTTGAGTATGGAGTGAGGCTGGAATTTATTTTCATGTTTTGTTCCATATGGCTAGCCAGTTGCTTTCATACATTTATTGAAAGTTTGATAGGAATTGCATTGGTTCTATAAATTGCATTGGTTCAGTTGGTAGAACACTGACAGTTTCACAGTGAGTCTTCCAAACCATGAACATGTATATCTCTCCCTTAATTTATTCATTTAATAAAGTTTTATGGTTTTCTTGATGATGATCTCATACCTCTTTTGTTAGATTTATATTAGAATTTTTAAGATCTTGTTTTCTTTATTGATGATATGTAGAAAAGCAGTTGATCTTTGCCTATTCGTTTTATATCCAGTAACAATGCTAAATGCTCTCATTAGCACTCCATATGTAGATTTATTGTTTTTTTTCACAGATAATTATATGCGCTGTGAATACTGACAGTTTTTCTTGGATTTTCTTTATTTTTCTTGTTCATGCTAGTTAAGACTTCTGTAGAGTACTGAATAAAATTTAGGATGTAACCCCCGTTGCTTTTTCCTTAAGTTAAAGGAAATACATTGGACAGTTTTCCATCAAGTACAATGTTTGCTGTGGATTTGTGTGTGTGTGTGTGTGTGTGTGTGTGTGTGTGTGTGTATGTATGTGTGTGTGTGTACACTTAACCAGGTTAAAAATAAAATAATTAATTTACAACAAAAAATGTAATAATGAAATATAAAAGAAATGATTCTGCTTATTTGGTTTACTAAATTTTTGTTCAATTTTTCTCTCCCTCTCACAGCCTTTTCCTCCTTACCAAAACCTTACCTTTAGCCTCAAAAGACCTTTCAGTGGAAATATATTTGAATGCTTTAGGATATTTCTCTCCTATAGCTATAATTTGAAATTCTGGCTAATCAGAACTATAATAAGATCCTGAGGAAGAACTTTTTATTGCTTAATCCTCTAATTTATATTAGAAAAAAACTAAGTTTTTAAGTTTTATATTTATAGATAAATCATTTCAGGCAAGTACAGAAAGGAATACTACTCATCTTTAATTTAAAAAATTATTTTTCAGATATTTGCAAAATTTTATAAAATTCCAAGCTCTGTGTTCATAAAATGTGTTTGAATTGTAAAAAGACAAGTTATATTCAATTTATATATTTTAAAGGCATTGCAGGAAAGAAAAAGGAGAATTTTGGATGATGCTGTGGAATTAAGTCAAGATCACTTTAAAAAATACCTAGTAAAACTTAAGTCAATCAATCCACCTTGTGTGCCTTTTTTTGGTAAGTTACTGTACATGAATTTATATTTATATTTTGAGGTAGTCTGTTGTAGCCGAAAGAGACCAGCCTTTAAAGGCAGATTGTCCTGATTTTTATATCTGAGCATATCTACTTTTATTAACTGTTCATATTGATAAAATAAAGCTTTAAAGTTTCTGTTTCCTTATCTTTAAAATGGAGGTTATGATAATTTTCTCGTGAAAAGTTGTTGTAAGGAGCTCTGTGGGGTCTTTCTAGAAGAGAACTAATTCCATTCATGAGGGCTCCACCCTCAGGATTTAAACACCTCCCAAGGGTCCCACCTCCTAATACTATCACATTGGGCATTAGGATTTCAACGTAGGAATTTTGAACATTCAAACATGCATGCCTGTATACACAGACACATACCCCACTGGTTGTGTTAACCAAAAATGTCTCCAGACAATCCCAAATATTCCCTAAGGGACAAAATTGCCCCCAGTTGAGAGCCACTGATTTTAATGAATCCATAATTACATATGAAAAAGGAACTAAAAACTTTCTTACTGTCCCAGAGTGAGGAATAATTATTTTTTCTATCTAAATTATGGGCTTTGGGAAAACAGAGTATTTATAAATCTGTAGTCTTATCACCAGAATTGGGTTACAATTAATTTATTGATCATTATTTAAGGTCATTGGCATTAAATATTTATAATCAAATATTAAAATGGTTAGAACAGATTTAACACTTAGACTTTGTGAATGAATCCTCCCTTTTATTTTAGGCTGTTAGTCTAAGGAATAAATTAAGCCTTTCCTAAACCCTAATTTTCTTTTTATTTTAAATTCTTTAAATGTTAAAAAATTCCTAATGTAAAATTAATTAATAAGCCTATCAGACTTATCAACATTTTAGGGGTAGAATTGCTGGATTATAGGATGTCTTTCAACTTTACTAGATCAGTTGTTTTTTCAAATGATTGATTAAGTAACAGATTTTATAACTTTTCTTCAAATACTCTTTTTTACTAGGAATATATTTAACAAATATTCTGAAAACTGAAGAAGGGAATAATGATTTTTTAAAAAAGAAAGGGAAAGATTTAATCAATTTCAGTAAGAGGAGGAAAGTAGCTGAAATTACGGGAGAAATTCAGCAGTATCAGAATCAACCTTACTGTTTACGGATAGAACCAGAAATGAGGGTAAATATTTTCTTTGCTTATCTTTAAAAGAGAACATGTTAAATCTCTGCAATTTGTTAGAAATATCATAACCACACTTTTGCTACTTATTTTACTATAAAAATAATATAGTAAGTTAATAATCACTAGATAGAAGTGGTAAATATTAGATATTCTGTGCTAACAGTCTGCAGTTATGAATATTACTAGGTACTGGAGTGCCTGGCTGGCTCAGTCCATAGAGTGTATGACTCTTGTTCTCACGGTTTTAAGTTTGAGCCCCATGTTGGGTGTAGAGATTATTTAAAAATAAAATCTTTAAAAAAATATATTATTAGGGACTTTTTTCTTGAGAGTATTGCTGCTTTGTGCAACTGGTCAAGTAATACTTTCAAAAAATGAATGACAAAATGGAATTAAACTCTCTGATGTCCATATAGTGAAAAGAAAATCCACTACTAGTGCTGTCATTGGTTGTTAGCCATTTTAGATATTTCACATGTGCCAATGTAACATTAAATAATTAATTTCTTCATAAGATCACTGGGTTTAAATAGGGGAAGAGGTTTTATTTATATATATATGTCTAGCAAAAAAATCACTTTTTTAACATTCTATCAATTGATATTCTATTCTGAGCAATAGTTTATAACCTTGATTCTGTGGTACTGTAAGATGGGGGATACCTTCTAAATCATAGTAGATTATGATCCTGTGTTTATGTTGAATTTTATTATGTTATACTTATTTGAAATTCAGAACATATACTAGCTATCAGAATAAGTTCACCTGTCACATTAAAAATTGTGCTCAATTTTCAGGCTTAGTGTGCAGGTCAGGCATATTAAGTGAAAATGGCCACCATGACTTCCACCTTTCTAAATTGTAAGATGGTAACTATTCTTTGTTTCGAGTTCAAAACAAAATACTCTGAAGTCCTAAGAAAGAATGACTTAAACTACACCGTTACAAAAATGTAGACAGCTCTAAAAATGGTGACAGGCTGCTGGTGGTCCCATATTTCATTTTCTTCCCTCATCATGGGGCCAGCCCTCTGTGATATTGAACTTTACAAGTCTAAAGAAATATACTCTTGAAGCTCAGATTAAACTTTATATTTTCCTGAGAAATCATGTTAAATTATAGTTGGGTATATTTGAAATAATACTTTTAACATTCATATCTCAGTAACTTCTAAAAAGTTTTTGTAATCTGTTCTAGATCTTCTGCCATCATTTAAGTCATTAAATGATGCTTTATAGGGCTGTGGGGGCATTCACTTTTCAAGCCATAGTTAACCAAGCTAATAAATAGTATTTAAAAATGGAGCAAAGGATAAGAAAAGCAAGAATACTGCTATTATAACTTTATAGAAGTCTTTAAATTACTGTTGGTTCATATAATTTAATTTGGCTAACCTGAGTATAAGAACAAACTGCTTCAATATTATTAAAGGAGTAATACAATTTTCTTGACTTTGGCAGAATGCCTGAAAAGTGGGAGAATTTTATGTCAGAAATTTTGAAGCTCATTTTGCCTACTGTTAAAATGAAAACCCAGTATTTATTTTTATATATGCTTCTTAAACTACTTCAAAATTAAATAAAGTTAAATCCAATAATTTTCTTCTAAGGAGTTTTTCTGAGGAAATAATCATAAATGTACAGAAAAATTTATGCACGAGGAGTTAATAATAATTATTCATATTGTAATACAGAGAATTAGAAAGCACTGCTGTGGATAACTGCCTGTGTGGTGATTGGTGAAACAAATTCTGGAACATAATATGATTAAAGACTGTAGAGCTAAAGTTTATACTTACAAAATAAGTAAACCACATGGAAAAATATTGAATTATAAACTAAAGAAAGGTTTAAAATAACAGGTATGGTCCCAATTTTGCAAAATAAACCCAGAAAATGAAGATACGTATACATGCATATATTCACACACTGAAAACTTTGAAACGATAATTCTAAGAATAAAATGTTGATAGATCTCTGGTTGGTGAGATTACTATTTATATTTCTTTTTACCCTTTGCTAAATCATCTAAATATTCTATCTAAAAACTCAAATATAAGCTTAGAAAATTTTTTCTATGAAGACAGAAAGGTTATTTTACTAGAGGTTAGCACAGATAAGTTTATAATTGTTCTTGAAATTACTTTTGAATAGAACTTAATCCATCTTATCTGGTTTTTTTTCTGATTATCAAAAGTGTCATTGTGGAACATGTGGCTGGCTCAGTTGATGGAGCATGTGACTCTTGATCTCGGGGTTGTAGCTTCGGGCCCCACAATGGGTGTAGAGATTACTTAAAAATAAAATCTTTTTAAGAAAAGTCTCATTGTGAATTATAACTATAATTCTGCTCTGAACTCTTTTGATAGCTTCCTGGTGATAATTATTATAATGACTAGGAAAAATGAAATGAAAATAACTGTGGGATACTGAGCCATTAAGATGGTAATAAATGAAAATCTGTCCATCTTTAATAGAAAATGAAGACAAAATATACAACTCCCGTAGAAATTGTACAACTTTATTTGAAAGTAGAGAGATTGGAATCAGCAATTCTTGTGAACTCTCAGACATTAATGATCCCTTAATTTATTGATACTCTTTTTTTGTTTTAAGCTGCTGAAATACATGTTCCAATAAGATCTAAAACTTGTACTTATGGAAATTTGTCTAATTCCAGAGGTTCTTTGAAAACCTTAACCCCATGGGAAGTGCTTCTGAAAAGGAGTTTACAGATTATTTGTTCAACAAGTCACTAGAAATTGAACCCCGAAACTGCAAACAGCCACCTCGATTTGTAAGTTCATTACAATTTTGGAAAAATTGTTTTATAAAACAATATTATCTTCAGTGTTTAGTAACATATTACCATTAAAATTCTAATTTATTTGAATAGCTATTTTTCAGTCCTTTGTTTTGCAGTACTATACTATTTCTAAAGCGATGTATACTTTTGGTAAAATCTGGTTTTTATCCTTTACCTTTGTAGGACTTCTTTATCTGTCAGCTTTTAAGCCTTCCTAGTATAAGGGGGAGAGTTGTGAGAAAGTGAGAGCTGTAAATGTAAAGACCAGGAAAAGGAGTAAGCAAGTATCTCATGGTTCTTCTGATCTGACCATGACTCCTGTCATGAGAGCACCATAGTCCATGGTCGTCACTGGAATGAACTTCATGCTAAAATTTGCTGCTACAGATTCTAGTTATTCTTAGGTTTGCAGTGGCAACAGTAGTAGGGTAAGACCAGTTTTAAGTAGTTGAACAGAAAGCAAGATGTGGGAGGAGTTAAAAAGGCTTATAACATACCTACTTTGAGCCAAGCAGCAAGATGTTACCTCATCTTCACAACAATTGTATGATATAGATCTTATTCTCATTTTACAAACAAAAACTGAGGTTCAAAGTTGTTAAATAACTCTTTTAAGGCTGCACAGCTAGATATTAGCACATGGAGATTTTACCTCAAGTTACAGAATTGGAGTTCCATGTTTTTTCATTAGGTTACCACTGTGAGATTTTAAAAGGAGGTATGGGGGTGCAGGGTGGGAGACAATGATAGCAGTTTTCTCCAGAAATTTGAAAGTACCATTGTGGAGGTTGGTCATTTACTATTAGGAAGGGGAAAAAAAGGTCCTTTTTTTTTTTTATTGATGTACCTAACATAATATGTTGTATATGTTATGTCCACAGTAAATACATGTAAAATTGATACCAGTGATTTGAAGAAGTTTAGGTTCAAGTGTTTGGGGAGGAACAAGTTTTCACACAGATTTTCAAGAATTTTATTTCTGCAGTATGAAAAGAGGTTTACTTATATTCTAACTCCATCTTAAAATTAAGCCAGTCAAATCCCAAAGTGTTCTACTAGAATGTTACAGGCTGTTTGCAGATTGGGATTTTATTGTACTCTATTAACTATAAGCTAAGAATTAATAAGGTAGCGTTACGGCCATAAAAATGAAGTCCATGCAAATTAGTAATGGTAGTTATGTTTGCTTTTCTTAGCCTAGGAAATCAACTTTCTCTTTAAAATCTCCTGGAATACGGCCCAATACAGGCCGACATGGCTCTACCTCAGGCACTTTACGAGGTCATCCAACACCATTAGAAAGAGAACCATGTAAAATGAGCTTTAGTCGGATTGCTGAAACTGATCTTGAATCAACTGTGTCAGCACCAACCTCTCCAAATACACCCTCTACTCCACCAGTATCTGCTTCTTCAGACCTTAGTGTGTTTTTAGACGTGGATCTCAATAGTTCCTGTGGTATGTATTTGATGTAAACCATTTGGTAAAAAAGGAATCTTGTGTTTCAGATAATTCTTCTCATCATTTTAATTAGAGAACTATAGATTCCTTTGCACACTATATTAGTGTAGAAAGTGGCATTTAAATGTGAAAATAATGATTAACACAAGGGACTAAAGCATCACTTGTGCATTGTTTATGCATCGTATTTTCTAATGTGTTCATTAAACAAAGATTTCTTTAGTACCTATTGGGCCCCATACTACTGCTCTAAAGGGAGCCACAGAGTAAGAAAACAAGCAAATGTTTCGTGAAGGAAATTTAAAAAGAGACATGATAGAGAGGGAACTACGTAAGCTAAGAAAGGAAAAACATTCCCTTTACAAAGGTAACATTCCAGGTTCATTTCTTTTAAAACTAACATGTCAGTAGAGGATGATAAAATTCTGTACCTCTGTTATTACATTTGTTACCTTATGCAAAAATATTTTAAAAATAAAACCATACATACTACCTTTCTTTTCAAATTAATTTTTCTCATTCCAATAGGCAGCAATAGCATCTTTGCTCCAGTCCTCTTGCCACATTCAAGTAAGTAAGAATTTGAGTTGATTCTAATGAAATTAATCCAGTTGATTAAATCATATAGTATTTGGGTTTTAGCAACATTAAAAATTTTTTAAAAATAAAATTCTTATAAATAAATTGAGTTACTTGCTTATAACTGGGTACTAATTAAGCTTTACTATAGTTTTCATCATTTTAAAACCTGTCTATGGTCTAGGGGCTATGTGACCTTGAACAAATTACTTAGCATCTCCAACCCTGTTAAGGATCAAGTGAGATAATGATGTAGCACACCCAGCATATAGGTTGGCACATAATCGACAGTGATTTCATATCAGTTGCCTCTCCTCTTTCCCATCCCAACTCATTTTCCCATGTGGATTATATACTTAAGTGTTTATCAGGTTCCCAGACTAGCCCTTGATCACTTGTTTCTTCACATGATCTTATTTAATTAAGGCATTTATTTTAGTAAAACACTATTCTGCCATTCTCATTTATTTCATAATGTATGACATAAATGCTGTCGCCGTTCTTTCTACGATCATTTGTTTAAAACAACCCAGGGGCGCCTGGGTGGCTCAGTCTGTTAAGCATCTGCCTTCTGCTCAGGTCATGATCTCAGTCCTGGGACCAAGCCCCATGTCAGTCTCCCTGCTCAGCGAGGAGTCTGCTTCTCTCTCCCTTCCCCTCATCCCCTTGCTTGTGGGCTCTCTCTCTCTCAAATAATTAAGTAAAAATCTTTAAAAACAACCACCACCACTACCACCCAAAAAGGTATAGAGTAGCTTCAGGAATAATTCCCCCAATCTGGAGGACTTCTGCCTCTATCATATTAAAATGTATATAATTTAGGTAGTAGCAAGAGAGTTCTTGTCTAATGAGAAAAGTAAGGTTAGTCTTTTAAATGTTTATAATTCTATATTTTAATATTTAAATTTTTATCAAAGTGATATATGCATACAGTTTAAAAGGCTAATTTCAGTGCTAAACACCAAAAATGAAATTGATGTCTCCCCATGTCTACCCCACGTCTCCCCATGTCTTTTCTTGTTCTCCAGTGACACTTCCACATTTTTAAATGGTGTTTTCTTATTTTTCTCTTTTGAGTCATTAGTTTTAGATAGTTTTTACTGATTTGCTATTAAAGTAGATGAGAATTTTGTCATATATTCTGCCTAATATACTTGTCACATTTTGGGAAAATATTCACTATTAAGTCAGGTAATGTATACCATGATTATGTTTCCTTTCTTGTACAACTCTGTTTCATGAAGTTAACGATAAACTCATTAATGCTTAGGTGTTTTTGTTTGTTGGTTGGTTTTTCAAGCATTTATTGCTCAGTCTTCTCACACCCTTTCTCAGCACAGTTTTTCATACAGTCAGACCACTCAGGACAGTTGTCAGGATTTTTGTTTTACTGTTTAACTTGGAAACTTCCTTCCCGGTGTGTTTTTGTTCTGCTCCAGTTTGGACTGGTTGCTCTCTTGGCCTCTCACACAGCTGTCATCCTAGAACTTTCTTTTGTTGTCATCCTAGAAATTCCTTCACCTCCTGTGTTTGGATCCTTGTTTTTTGTACTCCTTGTCTCCTTTCTTGATATGCTCCCTTATTTTGGTAGAGGCAAATCCTCCAGTAGCTGCCTGAGAAAGGATAGAAAGCTAAAAGTTTTTAAGCTTTTGTATTTCTGAATATATTTAATTGTTAATAGTTTGGGTATAGAATTATAAATCCTTTACACTAAGAATTTTGAAGGCATTTTCCTATGGTCTTCTTGCTTTCACACTTGCTGTTTAGAAGCCCAATGTCATTCACTCATAAATTGTTCAGGCATAGTTTTTTTTTTTTTTTTTTTAAGATTTTTATTTATTTGACACAGAGATAGAGATCACAAGTAGGCAGAGAGGCAGGCAGAGAGAGGGGGGAAAGCAGGCTTTCCGCTGAGCGGAACGCCCGATGTGGGCCTCGATCCCAGGACCCTGAGATCATGACCTGAGCGGAAGGCAGAGGCTTTAACCCTCTGAGCCACCCAGGCGCCCTCAGGCATAGTTTTTAAATGTCTGATATGTGCAGGCACTATTCTAGGTGCAAGAAATATGGCAGTGAACAAAATAGAAATCCTCTGTCAATGACCCCATAGTTTCAGTCCTTTTTTAAAAACTAGAGTATATTTGCTGTAGCAAAGGGACCCAAAAAATACAGAACCTTAAATGTAATAGAACTCTATTTCTCACAGTAGCCAGAACAAGTAGACATCTCTTTTCCACAAGCTAGCAGGGCAATTCAAGAATCTCAAAATGGGGCTTCTTTCTCTGAGTTTTGAGCAACTGCTTCAGTTGTTACCATTTTCCAGCCAGCAGGAAGGTGAAGGTAAATGGGTTTTGTTAGAAAAACTTTTTTTTTCCTGGGGTGCCTTGGTGGCTCCGTTGGTTGGGCATCTGCTTTCTACTCAGGTCATTATCTCAGGGTCCTGGGATCAAGCCCCAAGTCGGGCTCCTTGCTCAGGGGGGGAGTCTGCTTCTCCCTCTCCCTCTGACCTTCCCCCTGCTTGTGCTCTCTCTTTCTCACTCTCAAATAAATTAAAATCTTTAAAAAAAAAAAAAAAAGAAAGAAAGAAAGAGAGAGAGAGAGAGAGAAAGAAAGGAAGGAAGGAAGGAAGAAAGAAGAGAGAGAGAGAGAGAGAGAGAGAAAGAAAGAAAGAAAGAAAAGAAAGAAAGAAAGAAAAAGAAAGAAAGAAAGAAAGAAAGAAAGAAAGAAAGAAAGAAAGAAAGAAAGAAAGAAAGAAAAGAAAGAAAGAAAAGAAAGAAAGAAGAAAGAGCAAGCAAGCATGATCTGGGAGTTGCTCACATTACTCCTGCTCTCATTCCATTGGTCAAAACTTAGCTACAGGGGAGGCTGAGAGAAGTCTGTAGCTAGGCAGCCTTTTGTCTTGCTAAAATACATGGATCCTATTACTAAAAGGAAGAAAAGGATAGATACATTGGGGAATAGTTAGAAGTATCTGCCACAGTATATCCAAGAAAGTTTCAGAATCTTCTCTTTATTCCTGATGATCTATATGTTAGCAATGATCTGCTTTAGTATGAGTCATTTTTTTCCTTTCATTTTGCTATCTACTTATTTAACCCTTTAAATTTAGAGGTTCATGTCTTTGATTTCTAGGAAATGTTCCTTATATTGTTTTATTAGTTATTTCCTCCCAAACATAATCTCTGACTTGCTTTTCGAGTTCTTTTTCTATATCTATGAGGCCTCTTTTCTAGGACTGTTAATTTTTCCAAAGAAAGCTGTTCAAATCTTCTGCCTGGGTGGTCTGAACATTTAGTATGAAAATCTGTTTTCAGCACAGTCTAGTGGCCCCAGTCTGATGTTTAGATTCACCAGAAAATAAAACCTGCAGTCTCCCACAGAGTTTTAATTGTTCCTTATATAGATTTAATCAAGTGGCTGTTTTCATGCCCATGTCTTCCATTATACCAAGTGCTTTCAACTCCTGATCCTTCCTTTCATTCTGTGGGGGCACATTAAATGCTGTTTGTCAGTATCACTAACTATAGGTATTTGGATTTCATCTTCTCCATTTGTCTCCTTCGTATACTTTGTAGTTCACCTTCATGAATACATGAAGCTTCAGGGTTCAGATGTTTCCTGTCTTCACTGAAGTTTGTTTCTTATTTTCCTTGTTCTGGGGTGGAAATGTTTTTACTATATATATATTTGTTTCTTCTAGTGCTGCTCTAACAAGGTACCACAGCCTGAGTGGCTTAGAAGAGCACAGTTCTGGAGGCCTTAAGTCCCCAAATCAAGGTGTTGGCAGGGCCTTGCTCCTTCTGAAACATGTAAGAGAGAATCTTTCTTTGCCTCTTCTAGCTTCTGGCTTTGCTGACAATCTTTGGCCTCCTTTGGTTTATGGATGCATCATCTCAGTCTCTACCTCTGTTGTCAGATAACCATCTTCTCCCTGCATGTTTCTTTGTCCCTTCTCCTCTCCTTCTAAAGACCTCAATCATACTGGATTAGGGCCGACTTTCGTCCTAACTTGATTACATATCTGTAAAGACCCTCTTTCTTTTTTTTTTTTTTTAAGATTTTATTTATTTATTTGACACGGAGAGAGATCAGATCACAAGTAGGCAGAGAGGCAGGCAGAGAGAGGAGGAAGCAGGATTCCTGCAGAGCAGAGAGCCCAATGCGGGGCTCGATCCCAGGACCCTGAGATCATGACCTGAGCCGAAGGCAGAGGCTTTAACCCACTGAGCCACCCAGGCGCTCCTGTAAAGGCCCTCTTTCTAAATACGGTCACACTGACAGGTACCGGGAGTTAGCACTTCAGTGTATCTTTTGGGGAGACGCGATTCAACCCATAACACGAAGCGATTTTAGAACCAGGAGTTCTAGACATTATTTTGGATGGCAATTAAATACATTTTCCATATAAGGAAAATTTCATTTTGAAATTTAATGGAAAACGTTGAAAATAACTGCATAAAATTCTGACTCTCCTAAAACATCCTGAAAGAAAGAATATAGTATGTATGAAAAGTACTCACATACAATGGGAAAAACAGTAAGACTCCATTAACAATGGACATGAATAGACCATTCACATCAAAGTATGAGCAACCCTATGTTAAAAGTTACTCTCATACATTACTTATCCCTTTTATAAATTGGTATATTAGTATAAAATCTGTAAGCAACATGTCAAACCATAAAAATGTTCACACCCTTTGGTCTTATTCAATAGGAAATTGAATACTTACTTTGTACCAGCTACCCTGCTAGGTACTGTAGATTCAATGGCAAACAAAAAAGACCAAGTCTCTCCCTTTATTTATATGAAATACCAATATGGGGAAGAAGTTACATACATGAAGATCACATACAGGAAGATCATCCCACTCTTGGTTTTTCTAACTATACTTTCAGCTCCCTAGTCTCTCTTGCTTATTTTTCTTTATATTCCCAACGTATAAAGATTGGAAGACTGCAAGATTCAGTCCCTGGACCTCTTCTCACTCACTTGGTTGGCCCATTCAGTCTTACGTCATCTGTATAATGATAATTCCCCAACTTTTTTCTCTATCTAGGACCTCTCTCTTGACCTTTTGACCCATATACTCAGTGACTTACTCGACATCTCCATTGAGATACTTAACAGGAATCTCAAACTTAACTTCTCCAAAACTGAGCTTGTTTTCATCCCCTCCAAAGTTGTTGTTCTCACTGCCTCCTTATCCCAGTTTTAAACTGCATCTAATTGCTTAGGCTAAAAATATTAGAGTTATCTTTTACTTCTATCTTTTTCTCATACCCCAAATGTGATTCATCAGCAAATCTTGTTTACCCTCAAAATATATCCAGAATCTATTTCTCACCATCTCTACTGCTGTCACCTTGATCCAAGCTACCATTTCTCTTACTTGGTTTATTTTAGTGGCATCCTAACTTCCCATCTTCCCCATAGTCTGTTTTCAGTATAGCAGCCAGGTCCTTTTAGAATGTAGGTTAGACGAAAATAAAAATAATAATAAAAAAAGAAAGAAAGAGAAAAGAATGTAGGTTAGACTTGTCTCACCTGTGTTTGAAGCTCTCTGGTGGCTATCTCAAAGTAAAAGCCAAAGTTCTTTTAAAGGGCCCAGAAGGTTCTATGCATTTTAGCCTCTTTTGATATGTCAGACTTCATCACCTATTTATTCTCCCATCACTCACTCTGCTCCAGCTTCTCTGCCTCCTGTACACAGTAGACACATTCCCACATCAAGGCTTCTGCTTTTGCCATTCCCTCTGCTTAGGATACTCTTTACTTGTTTGGCCTCATTGCAGGCTCCCTTGCCTCCTTCAGGTTCTTGCCCAGTATTACCTGAGTGAGGTCTTCCCTAGCCACCCTATTTAAAATTGCTCCCCTCCTATCCACCTTCCCTACCTAATATTTCTTCTTCCCATTTATGGCCATAATACTTTTAGTTAATTATCATATCCGTTCTCTCTCCTTAACCTAGACTATAAGCTCCATAAGGACATGAATTTTTGCCTGTTGTTGTTCACTACTATATTGCCATAGCACCTAGAATAGCATCTGACACTGTAGCAGTTATGCAATAAGTATTTGTTGAAAAAATGGATGGATGGATATCAGAAAATTGGAAGTAACTTACATAGCTAACATTACAGAAAATACTTAGTAATTTATTCTGTATTTGTTAGTTTAGAACACTGAAGCTATTTAAAGTGCTCACAAAAACTGAACTTATAGGGAAGTGCTCTTGATAGAAAATAAAATTGTATTCACACTTCATCAAGGGTTATTGAGTGCCTACCATGGAGAAGTATAACATAGTAGTTCAGTGGCTGACTGTAGAGTCAGACCTGTATTCAAAAACTCTCACAGCTTTTCCACCATCATTCAGTTATTTTCTGTTTCTATGAGTATGTATTTCTGTAAGAAAGAGAAGACCCACCTAAGTCTGACTTAAACAAGAAAAAAGCATTCTGACATAGTTGGAAGTCTAGAGAAGGGCTGCTTTAAGACTTGTTGAAATCAGTGGCTCAATGATGTTACCAAAGACCAGGTTCCTTTTTGACTCTTCAGTGTTTTGTCCAAATTATCAGCTTTACCTAAGGCTATTTTCCCTCAAGCTCGTAAGAGTGGTGGCAGGAGCAATAATGGTTGTGTGTTTTTTTGTTCAGTCAGGTAAAAAGGAAAGGGAAAGGTACAGAGACAGACTGCCAGAGTGCTTTTCCAGAAGGGCAAGGAACTTTCTTTTCAGTAGCCGCTAGCAGATCTTTCACATTTCACTGGTCTGAACTAGGCCACATGCCTACAGCTACATCCATCACTGTGGCTGAAGGAATGGATTACAGTGATTGACTTGGTCTAATCAGGCCCCGTCTTTGGAGCTATGGGACAAGGTCAGCTTTCCCGGAAGAAAAGCACAGGGCTGCGTGCATGAAAGGGAGGTAGATAAAAATCTGATCGTGTTAAGAAGGTGAGAAGTGAGTCCTATGTGCACTTCTTTTTTTTATTTTATACTTTTTAAAAAGTATTTATTATTGGGATACCTGGCTGACTTGGTGAGTAGAGCATATGACTCTTGATCTTAGGGTCATGAGTTCAAGCCCCACATTGGGCATAGAACTTACTTTAAAAAAATAAGTTGTTTTTTTTTTTTTTAAGTATTTTTACTGAAGTATAGTTGAGATACAATGTTATATTAGTTTTAGACCCAGTGATTTGACAGTTCTCTCCATTACTCAATGTTCACTAAAGTGTAGTTACTCTGTGTCACCATATATTATTACAGTATTATTGACTATATTCCCTATATTGTACTTTTTATTCCTCTGGCTTATTTTATAACTAGAAGTTTATGACTCTTAATCCCCTTCACCTATTCACCCCCTTCACCCCTTTGCCCATCCCCTTATCCACCTCCGCTCTGGCAGCCACCAGTTTGTATTTATGAGTCTGTTTCTTTTTGTTTTGTTTTGTTGTTTAGAATTCACATATAAGTGAAATCATATGGTATTTGTCTTTCTCTGTCTGACTTATACCATCTAGCCTAATACTCTTTAGGTCCATCTATATAGTTGCAGGTGGCAAGATCTCATTCTTTTTTTTTGTGGCTGAGTAATGTTCCTCTGTGTGTGTGTGTGTGTGTGTGTGTGTGTGTGTGTGTACATATGTATAATATTATCTTCTTATCCATTCATCTATTGGTGAATACTTGGGTTGTTTCCATCTCTCGGCTATTGTATATAATGCTACAGTGAACATAGGGGTGCATTATATCTTTTTGAATTAGTGTTTTAGTTTTCTTTGGGTAAATAGTAGTGGAATTACAAGATCATGTGGTATTCCTATTTTTTTATTTTTTGAGGAACCTCCATATTGTTTTCCACAGTGGGTGCCCCAATTTTCATTCCCAACAACAGTGCATGAGGGTTCCCTTTTCTTCACATCCTGACCAGGATTTGTTATTTCTCTGATTGGAGTTGGAGTGTACTGGGCCAAACTGGCCGATTAAGCCACATGGGATAGAATCACTATCACCAAGAGTAGTTTGCTCCCAAAAGACAAAAGATGCTGGTCAAGCAAAAGGAATATATCTACAGCAGATAGTGTGCTCTGCCTAGACTCCCACACCATCCGCTAACACCCCATCAGCATACTTTTTCTACTTTTGATGCCCTGAGCTGACAGGACCCATGAGGTGACTGCAGAGGCACAAGATCAGGACAGCGTTTTTTTACATGGAGTAATGAGATTGACATCTTTACTTGGATATCCCATAAGGAGTTCACACTCAGTGTGTTTAAAATTAAATTCATCAACTTTCCCAACTAGTTCCTGTGAACCCAGTCTTAATGATAAACAAGACATGGTCACTGTTTTTATAACAAGTGTTGGTCAACAAATAGAGTTGGTCCATAACTACAGGTATTTTTTTTATCATATGAAAAAAAATAAATGAAAATAGTTCATATTCTGTGTCTGTTTGGCATAGAATTTTCCCCTGAGTGCTTTATTATTTTGTAAATTCTCTTTAATGTGGTTATATAACATGTCCTTTATCACTGAGAAACTTGCAAAGAGAAAGGGTTATTTGATCCAGCCCTACCTGTTGGTCTCCTATTTGGAGTATCTGATACTACCTGCTTCAAAAACACAAGGTCTCTGATTATGTATGATCTTTCTCTGGAAGTTACTACAGTTTATACAAATTTGTTTTGTGTGTTTTAAATTTAAAAAGGTTTTTCAGGGAGTAGAATCTCATTATTAATCTTATTTAAATTGTATGTTTTCATGTAGCTATAGTATCTGCCATAAACCAAGCACTACCACTGTGCTAGTGCTTAGGGATACAAAAAATAAATACACACTGCCCTCAAAAAGCTTAGTTTAGTGGAGAGTGTAGGTAAACCAAAAGTTAACTACAATACATTCTGACATTTGCTAAAGCAGAGGTGATTACAGATTGAAATAAAGTCTTGTCTTATGATTGCACTGTGAATTGTGGTTAAACTAATCTTTTTTACCCCCAGAGTCTTTCTTCAGTTCATGTGGTAGTTTACATAAACTAAGTGAAGAGCCACTGATTCCTCCTCCTCTTCCTCCTCGAAAAAAGTTTGATCATGATGCTTCAAATTCCAAGGTAGTCAACAGGACTTAGGTTTGCCTTAACTTATTCAAAGTTGTGAATCTTCAAAATAATTCTTGTTCTTATCAAAAGTCTGTCAATTATAATTTGGCTACCCTTTATGGTTTTTAAACACTTCTATTGTTTTATTTGAAAAATACTTTAAGTAATTGCTTAATTCTCGTTAATATTTTTTTCTAAAAAGAGGCTGGCCAGATTCACAGATACTTGGAAGTATGTTTTCTTTCTGGTAGAAAGGGGAAAACTTTAGTTTTCAAAGCATTCTTCAAACTTTAAACCAGTACTTCTCAAACTTTAGGCTGCATCAGAATCACCTGGGAGGCTTGTTTAAAACCAGATTGCAGAGTTTCTGATTCAATAGGTTTAGGGTGGGACCCAGAAATTTGCATTTTTTAACAAGTTCCATACTGGTACTGTTGCTGCTGGTCCCTGGATCACACTTTGAGAACCACCATGGTAAGCCTCACTGGGGAAAGTAGAAGTAGATGCCAGAAAGCAGAAATTGGATATCAAGTTCCCTTGACATCATGTCCTTTAATGTCTACAAAGCTATGTACTCCTTTCACTCACTTGCCTATTATAATTAAAATGCGTAAATTTTTGAAAGGTGTATAAAGCAAGATAACATGAGGCTTTATGTTCTAGGATTTCAATTAAAACATCTCATATATAAAATTATTAAACTAGGTGCCAAATTAAACTGGGAGTATTTTACTCATGAATCTGATCATTAAATCAGATTAACATATTTTGAGCTCCTGGATTTAACTAAACACATAAGAATTTTTCAGTCTTTTAAAGTTTAACAGATTTTTCAGGAGAATGGAGATGTAATTTAATTTTTTTTTTTTTGAGGGAAATGCAAAATCTGATGACGACCCCCCTGCTATTCCACCAAGACAACCTCCTCCTCCAAAGGTAAAACCCAGAGTTCCTGCTCCTACTGGTGCATTTGATGGGCCTCTGCATAGTCCACCTCCACCGCCGCCAAGAGATCCTCTTCCTGATACCCCTCCACCAGTTCCCCTTCGGCCTCCAGAACACTTTATAAACTGTCCTTTTAATCTTCAGCCACCTCCACTAGGACATCTTCACAGAGATCCAGACTGGTTCAGAGATGTTAGTACCTGTCCAAATTCGCCAAATACTCCTCCTAGCACACCCTCTCCGAGAGTACCACGTCGATGCTACATGCTCAGTTCTAGTCACAACAACCTTGCTCATCCTCAAGCTCCCCCTGTTCCACCAAGGCAGAATTCGAGCCCTCACCTACCAAAACTGCCACCAAAGACTTACAAACGGGAGCTTTCGCACCCTCCATCATACAGACTGCCTTTGCTAGAAAATGCGGAAACTCCTCAATGACCTTAGCCATATGTAGTCATTGACACTGGAATGGTATTTGTAAAGGTTTTTTTTTAATTTATTCAAAAAAAGTCATAGTATTTTAGTACGTTTTACAAATAATGCTCTTACAAAAATGCTACTGATCAAATAAGCTTTTAAAAATTGGAAAAATAGACAAAAGTCCTTTATCATTATCCTCAGGTGATCAGTAGCATTGCCTTGTCTTGGATCCTCAGTGCTGCCAAAAGGCCAGTATAAAGAATTTATATTTGCACTGTAGACTCTGCTAAAATATGGTTTAAAGTGACATTGATTGCACTGAAAGGGGATAGTGCATTTGTGGAATTTTTCAAATTTGGGTAATAGATGCCTTTTTAAGGCAATGAATTTACACAAATATAGGGGGTGTATGGTATTACTGATTTTTAAAACTCTTCGACCATCTTCTAGTTTTTACTTCTAGTTTTTACATTTGGGAGAATTGTGAAAAACACCCATTGTTCTTAAACTCTTTAATGCCATGTCTTAAATGCCAGAATTTGCTGCTGAAGACAAAAATGAAAAATAGAATGAAAATAATAGAATGCACTGTAAGTGTTTATTATTTTGTCAAAATGTATACAGACTACCTAACCCAGTCATAGAGGGAAAAAGGGCATGTATCTCATTCAGATGTGCCTTTTGTTTTTGCAGATTATGATGTCTTTAGCTAATGAGTTGCCTATTGTTTTGGAAAACAGTATGCCATGTATGTACAGTTTTGTTTATATTGTATATTTAAAGATAATGCTAATAACCTATGTAAATTTAAGTGACTCGAGGCCTATAATACAATCTGCTACTTTACTAATTCAGAAATTCAGAGGAAACTTTCTTATGGCATAGGAACCAACTGCCTTGCCCTCAAAACTTAGCAACTTTCTCTATAAATCTCATGTTAACTAAAATTAAAAAAGAAGGTTTTTTTAGACTGGTAACATTTAAACCAGTAAACAAACATACTTAAAGCTTTATTAAACTTTTTATTCAGAGAATTGAGTAAAAGTTTCATTTGTCATTTGGACTCCTGGGTTCAGAGTGATGAAAAATGTGTTCTGCTGATAGTGCTGTAGCAGCAGTTGTAAAGTAGCCAGAAGCCACGTTGTTTATTTACTGGTCTGTGGCCTTTTACTGTGCTTTGTATCAGAGTTCTTAACAAGATTAATAAATCACCCCAGTCTTAATTTTTAAAAGACTTTTATTTATTTAGTTTATTTTTTAAAAAGTTTTAAATACATGTTTTCATTATAAGGAACAAGTGGTGATTGTTGAGTTCTGTATAAATACATCCACATTATTTTCAATATTTTGTGCAACTTAAATTACATAATCCCAAGGAATTTAAGTGATGTAAATTTTAGAAGGATAACTTTGTCTTTTTTTTTTTTTTTTTAAGATTTTATTTATTTATTTCACAGAGGGAGAGAGATCACAAGGAGGCAGAGAGGCAGGCAGAGAGAGGGGGGGAAGCAGGCTCCCTGCTGAGCAGAGAGCCCGATGCGGGCCTCGATCCCAGGACCCTGAGATCATGACCTGGGCCGAAAGCAGAGGCTTTAACCCACTGAGCCACCCAGGCGCCCAGGATAACTTTGTCTTAACTGTTAAACGCAATCAGCAAGCTTCCAGCAACCATTTTTATGCATTCAGATGAAAAATTAGGAGCATGGTAGGAAACCCTTGATAAAGGAGGATTATAGTCTCCTCGGTAGGATCTTGGAAGCTGCCTGGATTTAAGGCCAATAACTACCGAGTGAAATTGGTCTCCAGGGGAAAACACTCTTGAGTTTGCCTTTGTTTTTTAAAGATATTAGCTTTGTCTGGAAGAGTGATTTACACTGCCGGTTTGTTAAACCAGGCTTGTAATTTAGAGAAGTGAGCCTGACCTACACGGAGAAGCGGGTGGCCTGGTGCTCGACCACGCCCAGGTAATGCTGCGTTCCCCGCTTTGTACTTTTGCGCACGCGCAATGGCTGCAACTTCGCGACTAGGAGGAGCCGGACCCTCTTTGGGGCGGTGCGTGTGGGTGTGACGTCACTGCGCGCGCCGCATCTTGTTGCCGGGCAGCGATGGCGGCTACTCTGGAGTCCTCTGTGGAGGACCCACTGCGGAACTTTGTTCGAGTTTTGGAAAAGCGAGATGGCACGGTGTTACGACTGCAGCAGTATGGCTCCGGCGGCGTGGGCTGCGTTGTTTGGGACGCTGCCATTGTCCTTTCTAAGTACCTGGAAACGCCCGGGTTTTCCGGGGATGGGGCCCACGTTCTGAGCCGGCGGTCGGTGCTGGAGCTGGGCTCCGGCACTGGGGCGGTGGGGCTCATGGCTGCTACCCTCGGGTAAGAGCTGGCAGGAGGGGGTGCCGCTTTGTTCGGGAAACCCGGATTACTGGTTGACCACGCTTGTGCCTACACTTCAATCCATGTTATTTTATAGGGCTGATGTTGTGGTCACAGATCTTGAGGAATTGCAAGACTTGCTGAAGATGAATATTAATATGAACAAGCATCTTGTCACTGGTTCTGTTCAAGCCAAGGTACTGAAATGGTTTGTATGGCCTTTCAGCTTGTTTTAAGATAACGATTCTATTTTCCTTTAAATTGAGTTTCACTAAAAGCATAGTAATACGAAGGGGACTTTCCAGAACTTGTTTATAAAACAGTATTTTAAATTATTAAAGCAACATTTAAATATTTGGTTGACATTTTTAAGGGGGGAAGAAATAGAAGACTTTCCTTCTCCGCCAGACTACATACTGATGGCCGACTGCATATACTATGAAGAGGTAAATATTCAGTGAGTGAAGTGTCTACCTTTAGAATTTGTACCATAATTCGTGCGTTCCAAGGTGCACATTTCTTCACATTTTAACATCTCTGAATGCAGGATATTTGTCCTGTAGTTGATGACACAATAAAGAACATAAAGGAACTATATACAGGAACTATATATATATACTAGTGATAAGCATACAGACCTGTGAAATATGTTGACAAAAGTGTTATGTGCATTTTACTAGAGGCTTCTGTAATATTTTAAAGATTTTGCCATTTGGATCTGTTATGAAAAGCTAAGTTTTTTTGTAAGCTCTTCCTAGTGAACATGTTAACCATGACATTGAGAATTAAGTTGCATGTAAAGAATTCATTGTTCTGTAGAAAGATTGATTCATGATGGTATTTTTTTTAAATGGCAGTTTGTATAATATTGTGGGCATCATATTTTTAAAATAACAAACGAACTAACTTATGTTCAAGTTAGGGTCAGACTCACTTTTGTGGGTAGAATCCCAAGTTAAAATAGATTAAAATTAATTTTTTAAGGGTAAGGTCAATTTCATTTGTTTTCCCATGGGAACTCCAAAATGCAGTCATTTGAGTCTTCTGGAAACTGAAATCAATACAGTGGTTGATTAGTGAAGAGGAGTTTGCCAATCATTAGTTACAGAGCTTTAACCACATGTACTTTGTTGATTGATTCAAAGATGGATAAATAGGGGGGTTATAGTTACTCTCCACTTCCCCCACTCCCCTTTTATAGTAAAAATATAAATTTTTAAAAATCATAAGTAAAAGTGATATTCTGTTTTGAACAGTCTTTGGAGCCATTGTTGAAAACTCTAAAAGATCTTAGTGGATTTGAGACTTGTATTATATGTTGTTATGAACAACGAACAATGGGAAAAAATCCAGAAATTGAGAAAAAATATTTTGAGGTAAGTACTAGATCTGTTTTTATAGTGCTTTATGTGACTTCAGCGAGGCTTTATGTGACTGTGTGTTCAAGTATATTATGGTAGTTTTGAGTGGGGAACACATTCTGGTTGTAGGAGTCAAAGGAGAGTATCCTTCATTGCACACCATCCTACTAAGCTTCTCCCCCTCCCTTTTTTCATCTTTTCTGATCCTTTGTTTCTTTTTCTTTTCTAATTAATCGATCTAGTATCTACAGAACAACCTAAAATAATAATGGTGGCACCCTTGTCTTTTCTGGGAAAGTTTTCCATGTTTCTTTATTAACATGCTGGCTTTTGGGAATGCATTAATGATGTATATGTTACTTTTGGAAAGTACATCAGAGAAACATATGTGATATGTTTTTACTTCTGTGTTTTTCTCTACATTTTTATAAAAGCTTTCAACCAAGATGTCCTTTTTGGGGTGTTTTTTGGGGTGTTTTTGTTTTTTTCACTTTTTATTTTGAAATAAAGACTCAGAGGAAATTGCAAACGTAGTACATAGAGCCCCATGTATCTTTCACCCATCTTAACCCAGTGGTCATCCAAACCCTTTTGATGGTCAAAACCCATCACATTACAAGTGACTCCTCTTGAGGGTACATCTCCATAGCCCTGCAATCTGTCCACTGAAAGGACTACTTTCCTTAAATAAGAATGCAAATATATGACTCTTCCTCAGATATGTGCTAAAATTGTTTTTTATTTTCGTGTTTTTCTTGAAAGTAAAGAATTTTAATGAACTTTTGAGACTATACTCGAAAATTCTATATTGTTAGTTTAAATTGGATCAAAACACATGTAAAATGCACCTATATCAAGTGCTCAGCTCAATTTTTCATATGTATACACCCAGGCAGCCACCGCTACGTTAAAATACAGAACACTTTCGGGACCTCGGAAGGCCTCCCATGTGCCCTTTTCTAGTCAGTACTCCTCCAAAGTTAACTGTCATTCTGACTTCTGTCATCACAGGAAACTTCATATTATGGAATTTAAAGTATATCTCTTTTAAATTTATAGCTCCTCCAGCTAGACTTTGACTTTGAAAAAATTCCTTTGGAGAAACATGACGAAGAATATCGAAGCGAGGATATTCATATTTTATACATCAGAAAGAAAAAATCGGTAAATACATACGTTCCCAGTTCTTCATCCTCTGAGGAGATCTCATTAGCAAGGCACTGTCTCTGGGGGTAATGTGTGGTATAGATGTTGATTTTGATGTGGGGAAACAGTTCTGATGACTCACTGGACTCAGGCACTCTCAGTGTTTAAATCACTTAATCTATCTGGCCTTGGATTCTTCCTTTAAAAAACAAAAAACAAAAACAGGCTTTTCCGATAAAGGTCCTTTCCATCTGTTAATAATAGAGCTTTGTACCTGGCCATTACCTCAGGCAAATATTTTAGCTATTTGTACATTTCTGTTATTTCTCAGAGATTTAAAAATGCCAGTTCTGACTTTCATGAACTCTCTCCAACCATTCAAATTTTTTAAGATAGTCCAAAGTGCAGTATAACAAGGTAGATCTGCCCAGTAAATAAAAATGCACTCAAATAGAATTTATGTATGTTTCCCCTTTTTTTGATGCTTCCTTTACCTGTTAAAATAATTGCATTTTTATATAAGTTGCCTCTGTATGCCTAGAGTTTGTGCTTGTAGAGAGGAAGAATTGTATTTCATCCATTTTGTATCACCATTTGTATATGTGACCAGTATAAGGCAAGGACATGATCTAGTTTATGAATTAAGGATGCTAAATTTAGTAAGTCCCACTTGTTTCTGTTATCTTTGCTTTGATTGAATTCTCAGTGATGAAGTTTTCTGATGATGTGAATTCTAGCCAAAGGCAAATAACTTTAATTTGGGGGATCAAGGCTAGGTGTTAGAACTGTAAGGAAAAAGAGGTGGTGGGATTAGTAATTCAGATCTACTAACTTCATTTGGCATAGTGCTGGAGATACAAAGCTAAATTTTAAAAATATTTTATGCCTTAAGGAATCTGGTTTTAGCTCAAGCTGTCGTGTAGTTTTAAAAGTACAGTTTTTTTGAGGCTTAAAGATTTTGTGTCTCCTAAATGTAAAGATTTTTTTTTGCAAACAATCACTTCAAAATTGATAAAATTCACCCTTTTAAAATATACAATTTAGTGGCTTTTAATATATTCACAGAGTTGCACAACCATCACCACTTTTTAGTTCTAAACATTTTTTATCACCCCAAAAAGAAACCCCATACCCATTAGCAGTCACTTCCTGTTCTTGCCTCTCCCTAGCCCTTGGCAACCACCAGTCTGTTCTCTGTGGAGTTGCCTGTTCTGAACATTTCATAGAAGTTTAATCACACACTGTGTGACTTCCTGTATCTGGCTCCTTTTTATAGTTTTTTTTTTTAAGATTTTATTTATTTGACACAGAGAGAGAGAGATCACAAGTAGGCAGAGAGGCAGGCAGAGGGAGAGGAGAAAGCAGGCTTCCTGCTGAGCAGAGAGCCTGATTCAGGGTTCGATCCCAGGACTCTGAAATCATGACCTGAGCTGAAGGCAGAAGCTTAACCCACTGAGCCACCCAGGCGCCCCTCTTTTTTATAGTTTTATAAGTAAATGCAGTTTTAATATTTCTTTGATATATTACACCTTACCATCCATTCGTCAGTCATTGGGCATTTCAGTCGTTTTTCACTTTTTGGCAATAATAATACTGCTATGAATATTCATGTAAGAATTTTTGTGTGACTTATGTTTTCAAATCTCTTGGGTATATACCTAGAATAGAATTGCTAGGTCACATGGGAACTCCATGTTTAACTTTTTGGTGAATTTGCCAAACTGTACTCCAAAGCTGCTGTACCATTTTACATTCCCACCAATAATAGCTGAGGGTTTTCATTTCTTCATCTCTTCACCAACGCTTGTCATTGTCCATCTTTTTGATTGTAGCTGTCTTAGTAGGGGTGAAGTCGTATCTCATTGTGGTTTTTATTTTCATTTCCTAATGACTAATGTGGAATGTGTTTTCATACATTTATTGGCCATTTGGATATCTTTACAGAAATACTTTGCCTATTTTTAAATTGAGTTGTTTTCTTACTGTTGAGTTGTAACAGTTCTTTATTCTGGATACTAGACCCTTACCGGATACATGACTTTCAAATACTTTCTCCCTTTCTGTGGTTTGTCTTTTTTTTTCCCCCTTGATAGTATGTCCTTTGAAGCACAAAGCTTTTTAATTTTTATGATGTCCAGTGTATCTGATTTTTCTTTGGTTACTTTGTTTTAGGTATCAGCAAAGAAACCATCTCTTAAAATTATGCATGGTTATTCATTTGAATTGCATATAGCCATTATTTAGGCATATTACTTAGTATTAAGTACCCAGTAAATAATTTTTTATAAGAAATCAATTTTTAAAGTTTTCTTTTTTTTTTTTCTTATAGAAATCTCCATCGTGAAATCTTTAGTTATCTTACCCAAGCCTCTAACAACCTGGGTAAGCTAAAGATGTGAATGGAGCATGTGAATACAGCATGGGAAGATTGTGTTCACAGATTTTTCCAGCATGTCCATAGAGATTCAATATATAACTGACAACTACCATGGGCTGCCTGCAATTTGAAAAATGATTACTGACTGCCTGCCTGCCAGTGGGCCTGAAATCCAACTTAGTTTTCTTGTAGCTCAGCATCAAGTTCTGCTTAAAAGAAAATTGTGTATCAGTCACTCCTCAAATGAAAATAGGTGTTGAGGTTTGCCTGAAGTCTGCCAGAAATAAACAGTGAAGTGGCATGGTTGACTTGGAGTTATTATCAGGAAACTAGAGATGAATTGATCCAATTTCTAAAGAGATACATCTATTACTATGTAGTTCTGTTTAAGTTGCAACTAGTAAAATTTAGTTGTCTTCAAAATCAATAAATCTAAAAATTGGTTTTTATTTTAATATAATCATGCAGTGGTTTTTATCATATGTATCTTCCACTTCATTGCTATTATTACAATAGCATAGTATTTAAAAGTTCTTAAAACAAAAACCTGAAAATGCTGTTTTGTATACTATTAGCCAAAGTTATTCTTTTCCTCCACCATACATGTCTATGTGAGTTAGTAATTTATACTGTAATGAGTTGGTAGCAATGAAAGTAAGAAATCAGGAGGGGGAAAAGGTATCTTTACAAACTTTTTCATTTGAAAATGGAGCAAGAATAAAAGTCGTTTCAGGCTTGTGCACTTACGTGGCTCTTGCACTTTTCGTCACAGATCTTCCTGGAAAATGGCTAAAATCACCAGTGTTTACATGAAACAGAGAAATGTTTTTAAATAACTACAAATGTGGTTCTGTATATACTTACCAAGTGATTTTGATTCTATGTATTCTCTGTTTTATGTTATAATGATACTCGTCTGCTCACAGACTGATCTATCAAGGACTTCAGTTACACCAGTTGTGAAGAGTAATACTAACTGGATAGAATTCTGGTATTTGTAGGCATTGGTGCTAGGTGGCACATTTTATGTATTAAAATAAACATTGTTTTTGAGATCCTGTGATTTTGTGAATGTTTCAGAAATAGCTTTGAGGAAAATGAACATCTAAATCAGGCTTTCCAGAAAAAGCAAAAGCAGCCTTATTTAGAGAAATTAAAGATCCCAGTCAGAAGAACCATTCTTTCCTTCAGGCTTCCTTCGGTCTTTAAAGTTTGTCTTGTTCTTCTTCTTCAAAATACATGAAGTATTTCGTGCCCTTAGCATTTCATTAAGCGGTTTACTAAACAATGTAAACTAAATATATGATTCTTTGTTAGTTACAGATACTACCAGTTATTATTAGTGAAGTCTTGGCACAGATCACTATTTTCTAGCCTATTCCATAACATTGTGCAACTTAAATAAGTCTGACATTGACCATCTATAGTAATTCACTCAGATTCTCAGATCCCTTTTCACCCTCTTCTTCTTTTCACTATACTTCTAATATTCAGTATCTCTGGGTCTTTGGCCTGAAGTGCCCCTTGGCATTCCTGTAGGAAAGTCCAGCTTCTTTACCTCACATAGGTGCACCTTACACTCCAAAATTTTCTGGAATAGTTAGGTTGAGGTCAGTCTCTACAGCTTTGCCAGAGTCACCCCTTTACTTGTGTGTGCTTCCTTCCCTTCCCTGTGTGTGCTTCCTATTCCCACTCCCTTACTTAATTTATCACCTCCTTGGTACATCACTTGCATACATTCATTGCCATCTGTTCTGGAGAACTGACCTAATTTACCGACTGTAGATTTAAGTAATTTGTAACATTAAATCATGGGATTTTTTTTTCCTATTCTGGAATAAGGCCAAAGTAGAGATTAAAAGGTACCAATTCTCAAAAAAGAAAAAGGTACCAAGTCTCCACATTGTAAGATCAAAGAACCACTGGTAGTTAGTACCAGTGAGCACATTACTGCTTACTGAGAGCTGCCAGTTCCAAGTGACCTGCCCTATCACCAACCACCATTCCACAGACAGCCAAGGAGGCCTGGAAGAGGTCTCTGAGGAGTGCAGTGTTGGGGAATGCGATTTAGTCCTTTGTACTCTCATGAGGGAGGGAACAGGATGCATCTGTACTCAGAAACCACAGGAGAGAGGAGTGAGGGAACAATTGAAGATTTAGGATGCTTCTAGGAAGAGGAACCCAGCATTTTCTCCACCTGGTTGAATTTACCCAGCAGATTAGCACATCTGTGTTTTTATTTCAGAGCATGGGAATGAAACTGGAGACGTGAGGATTGTCAGGCAGAGAGGTGTTAAAGATGGGTCCTGCCAGCCGCTGTTGACTTGTGCAGCAACATGAAGAAGTTCAAATTAAGGTGCAATAGATGAGTGAGGCGTGACTGGGGATCAACCAGAATACAACCAACTCCAATCCCCAGGGACTGCCAGGGCTGGGGTCAGGCGGGGAGACAGCTCATGAATGAACCTCTGGTCCTCTAGTCGAATGGGGGTTTGCCACTGTGCACCATGAAACCCATAAGCCAGTTATCAGAATGCAGTTATAGCCGATTAGGGAGCCCCCATTGTAAGGCAGTGTTTCTCAAACTAGGCTGCACATGGAGTCACCTGGAAAATTAAAAGCAAACAAAAGCCATGTTCAGGTACCAGTTCAATTAAGAGGCATAGGGTTTTTATTAAAGGACTCCAGGTGGTTTGAGGGTTTGGCCTAAATTGAGAACTCCTGTGTTAAGGAAACCTAGCATCTATTTCCCAAGGGGAAAGAGAGCAAAAGGAGGAGAAATACAAAAATAAACCATCCATGATTAGAGTGGGCCTATACTGCATAGGGAGGGAAGGAGCTTTGAATCTGATGTGGAATCATCTACAAAATGGGTTTTAAAATAAACAGGACTGAGCTTTAGAAATTGACTATTTACCTGAAAATTTAGAGAACCTGGTCAAGAAAGCAAAGGTGATGCTACTCAAGAGGAAAGGAGAGTCCAATAGTTGGAAAACGAAATTATTACAGGCTAGTCTCCAAGGACTTGAGTCTTCCCTGTATACCAGTTATAACTAAAGGTCTTTGAGATTGCATAACTTGGAATTTCAGTCAGGCATAGTTAATAACCAAGGGTCTGTAAATCTTATGTTTCATGAACTTGGGAGTGAAGTTAGGTTATTTTTAATTATTTTAAGAAGTATTAATCCAGAATGACAGCTACCTTTTTCTTGAAAGTTACCTTGTTAAATGATGCCAAATGCAATATTAACTCAGACTATAAATACTATATTAATTTTAAAAAGTGTGGGTTATAGAAATAGGACTGTTGTTCCAAAGTTTCCCTGTAGATGGCATTGCTTGACTTTGTCTTTAAACATTTTATAAAAAGGAACTTGTTAAAATAGAATATTTTGAAATGGAATCATACTTGGATTTTAAAGGTAAACTAAATTAGATTCTAAAGAACCAAACTACGTATCAGGAGTTCTTTCAAGTACAGCATGGTTGTCATCATGTTTGGGCTGCTGGAACAAAGTATAGACTAGCTGGCTTATAAACAATAGAAACTTATTTCTCACAGTTCTAGAGGCTGGAGGTGCAAGCAAGATCAAGGCACCAACTTCCTCAGAGGCAGCTATCTTCTCGTTGTAACCTCACATGGCAGAAGAGCAAAGGATCTCCTTGGGGTCTCTTTTATAGGCACTGGTCCCATTTATGAGAGCTTCACCCTCATGACTTACTCATTTCTCAAATGCCCACCTCCAAATACTATCACGTTGGGGGAATAGGCTTCAGCATAAGATTTTGGGGCTGGGTTGTGGGCAGGACACACAAACATTCAGACCATAACAATAGTGTAGGTAAAGCTGAATTTTTTCTTACAAAATGGTATTTGACTTAGCTTTCTGTCCATTGCATTCTGATATGCCTTTTGGATTTCTGAATATTCTTCATAAAGCTACAGAAATTGCAATTCATAGACCATTTCTCTGCTATTGATATCTTCTGTGAGAGACATTTAAGAGGCTGAATTAGTTGGTCAGTTTCTGAAAATTAAATTGACCTTGAAAGTACCTTTTATATAATGCATGATTTTATGTTTGAGGTGCTTGAAACGTCTAATTAATTTTAATTAGTTTTTCAAACCAGTGTACCTTCCTCACTAGAGTAGTAAGTAGCTTTTACATCAAAAGACTGAAGCTCTGTCTGGCTATACCACACTCCTGTAGGCTTAGGCCATCTGTTTGACTTTTTGTCTTTTTCCTCCAGGAACATCAGGATTTGGAAGAGCTTTTGCTGCATTGATAGTAAACACTGTAAAAGTAGAATAGTCAGTTGTTGTACCATGGAGACCTTCAAACTACTACAGAAAAAAATTGTAGCAACAAATTTTTACTGAAAATTAGTCAAGTAATGAGAAAGCAAAGTTTTCACTTTACATAATTTTGAGTAAGCAGTGAATTCTCAAACTATGTTTGTTACATACTTGGGGTCATTTAGGATATTAGGTTCTCAAGCATTGGTTGGAGTTTTGTGAAGATCTAGTGAGTCCATCAGTTGTGAGGTAGATTTTATGTAATTCTCTCTTAATAACAAGGTAATAATAATATTCAAATAATAGACTTAAAATGTGTTAGAGCAAATTATCTCCACGATAATGTTGTTCTCAGGTGCATTCTTAAAACCCTGTGTCAGACCATAGGCCTAAAGACCAGATTATCTGGGCTCGAATTCCAGTTCTGCCATTTACTAACTCTGTGATCTTGAGAAAGTTATTTAAACTGCGTGCCTGTTTTCTCATATGTAAGGTGAGGGTCATAATAGTATCTACCTAATAGTTTGCCATGGGGATTAAATCAGTTTAATACATGTAATGCGGTTAGGTACCAGGCGCATAGTACATGTTCAATAAATGTGATTATAGTAGAGGTGTAGGCACTAGGAAAATGAATATAATGTAAATCAATTTTTATCTGTATTGCAGGGCAAAATCTGGGCATCTTATTGAGAGTGTAGGGCCCATGTACCTGTCATTCCTCCATCATGGTAGGAATGGCCACTGGGGTAGGAGGAGGTTAAGAATGTTATTCCATACCCTTGTTATTTGAAAAAGTAAGCAATTCTAGAAAGAGGAAGAAAATGGAGTGAAAGAAAAATATTTGTTTCCTGTTCATTTTTATGGTTTTAAAGTAAGTGCCCTGGGCATTCAAAGGCCAATACATATAGGAGACTCATTTCTAAATACAGGAGCCTGGGCTTGCTGTCTGGAGCTCCAGGATTAACATTCCACCTCCTGGACCTTTACACAGTTCTTCCTTCTGTGGTTCTTACCTCTGTAAAACTGAGACCAATTAGGTGGCAGGTAATGAAAGTATAGGAGCAAGTCATATTTCCAAAGTGGGACTTGATGCATCTACATAAGTATGTTCAAAGTTTGGATGTATTAACTCTTAAAAGAGCAAGGCGGTGTAGCAGTTACCTCCCAAAGAAGCGATCTTTGACCACGTACTGAACACATGTGATGCTTGCGGGAGCTTAGCTTAGCTAGTCCCTCAGGCTGCCTGGGGGAGCCTCTGCCGCCAGACAAGAATGAGAGAACCTTGAATTGTAGCTGCTTCCTCATCAGTCCGTGTAAAGAGGCTCGGGGGCTTACCTGCATTTACTAAGTTTTCAAGCCTTTTTTTATTTTCAATTGATGGAAAAGATTGTCATGAACACTAAATAGCTGGTTTTAGTTTTTAGAAACATTTATTCCTTAACCTATAATACACTAACTTGGTGACGCACAAGTTGGCACTTTTTAATATTCACGAGGCTGAAAACTGGTATTTCTCCCTCCCTCACAAATCAAACTGAAGGCTTTTGGAAAAAAGCTATTTTAGATGTAGGTTTTACAGGCTTAAATGTTTGAGTAGTTAGCAGATCTTCCTGTTACTAGCTTTCATGAAGTAGTACTGGCAGTCTATTAAAAACCCTTGATGGGTCAGTGCTTTTAAACAGTACTGGGTAATTTTTTTAAAGTTAACTTTTATTCCAGTTTGTTAATTTCCTGAAACCCAGGCAGGAGCAGTGTGAGCTCCCTGTCCACATGTTGGCTCATCATTGCTTTGATAAATCACTGCTGCAGTTAAGAGTATACAATACAAACATCCATGTATCTACACGCAACACCTGACCTTGTTATTTTAGGAATGTGTCCTGAAAACCCACTTGTGGGGCGCCTGGGTGGCTCAGTTGCTTAAGTATCTGACTCTTGATTTTGGCTCAGGTCATGATCTCAGGGTTGTGGGATCGAGCTCCTGCATGGGGCTCTGCATTTAGGAGGAGTCTGTTTGAAATTCTCTCTCTCCCTCTACCCCTCCCACTCCCCTCTCGGGAACACACACAAAAAAATCCAAAACCTTCTTGTACTGCATAACGCACAGTACAGCTGCGTATTGGGACACTCCAAATGTAAAGAACATATTTTATCCAAAACTTAGAAGCTTTACACTTGCATTCATAATGAGTATAAAGAATAATGTCATGGCATATAATTCACATAGGCCTGGTTTCTTGAAACTTAAAAACAGGAAACACAAGTCTCACATTCTCACAGATAAATGTTTAACCAGAGAGTGTCTTTGGATGTCTGTGACATTTATGAATGTAGTACAAAAATGTGCTTGTATTTTTTCTGTATGTATGTATGTATTATTTTATTAGAGGGGGTGGGTGGGGAGGGACAAATGGAGAGGGAGAGAATCTTAAGAAGACTTCATGCCCAGTGTGGAGCCCAATTTGGGGCTTAATTTCATGACCCTGAGATCATGACCTGAGCTGAAATTAAGCTCAGCTTAACTGACAGAGCCACCCAGGCGCCCCCAAAAATGTGCTTTGAAAATAGCTATCTTCTTTCTAAATCTTGTCACAAAGATTCTTTTTTTTAGTTTCGTTGTTCCAGAACTCTTTGCGCTCTCAGGCATATATATGACACCTACATTCAGTCTGTTAATATCTGTCTGAAGTATCTGGTTGTTAACCTGAGATCCTAAGGAAGAGGAGAGCACAGTAGTGGCTCAGTGTGGCCAGGAGAAACAGAATTCCCTATAAGCCTCAGTTCCGCTCTGTGTCTGGTCACCTTCCCATTATGCACCCAAGCTTGAACATTCTGTTTTTCTCTTGAGAAGATCATTCACTTGATTACTAGCTAATCCACCTGTATGTCCTTGGGCAACTTGACCTCTCTGAATGTTAATGTCCCTTGTAAAATGAAGTGCCGTGCATTGGCTAGCGCCATGGTGATGGCTAAACTAGGTAGTAAATGGAGACAAGAGCAGGGAGGAAGGCGTCTCTGTACCGAAGCCTCAGCTGTTGAGTTCACTCTGAGAATTGAGACTGGTCAACTCCTATAAACTGGGGAAGTGTGGAAGAAGTCATCCTAAGCAAACAACCCATAATGTGATCCAGGGGAAAACAAACAAAAGCCTCAATTGTCAAAAAGGAGGGATTCTGTTTTGCAGCATGCCTATCAATTACTTTTATGTCCTGCCCTGACTTTTTCACCATCTCTTTAGATTCCACCTTCATCACAGGAGAGGAGGAAGAGGTCATGGGAGGAGACTCAAGAGGTTGCTCTTAACAAAAATAAAAGAATTTGGAAGGCACTAATAAGATAGTAGGCATTACTGGTCTGGTACTTCCCAGAGGGATGTAATACCAAAACAAAACAGAGAAATAGCCCCCTTGAAACCACGGAGATCCCAGTGTGGTAGAGGGCAAGAGCAGAATTGAGCAGAGAAGTGACTGGAGACTCCTTAAAATACAGTAAAGGGGACAGCAAATGAAATACAGCTTGTTGCTATTAGTTTTTCCACACTTAACCTGAAGCCGAGGTTCCATATGTAAAATGTCCAGAATAACACCTGTTGTAGAGGATCCTCAAGACATTTAAGTTCTCTTCCCTTCTCCCATTATCAAATCCACTCTCCATGACTTCTCTGAAACATTCAACACATGTATTTACTCTTTCAAGTAAGTTAACAAACAGGTACAGAAACAGGTATCCATACATGTCCAGTATACACATTTGTACTCTCTTAGGTACTGGGGGCAAATAAATCACTAAAATGTAGTCTGTACCCTTAAGCTGCTCACTTATCCATAAGGTGATAGACATGCAAAAAGAATTGCAATTCTGGGAAAAGTGCAATAATAATTAAGGTATAAATTAGCTCCAGCGGCTGTACAAAGGAGGATATAGTTAACTCTGCTAGGGTTGATCAGGAACGATTGCTTGGGGGGACCATTGGACTGATTTTTGAAGGATGAATTGGAATGCAGTGGACAACCTGCCCGGTGTTCCAGACGGGCACCTGAAGCTGCATCAGACATGGTGGTCTGGTAGTGTTGGAACATCAGATGGATCAAATGACTGATCAGTAGGCAGGAGGGAAGGGGAGGGACATGGGAGAGTCTTATATACCTTACTCTAGTATACATCCTAGAGGCTCAGAATAGTTGTATTCTAAAAACCTTACTCAGGAGTATAAGTTGAATTCTGCAGGCAATGAAAGGATATGAAAGAGGGAAATCACTTCAGTCAAATCATTTTAGAAAAATCATTCTGACAGTCCTGGGACAAAATATAAGGGCAAGAGATCAAGAAGGAAGCATGAACAATGGCCCAGCCAAGAGATGTTGGGGCGGGAGTAGGGCTCTGAACTCAGGCAGTAGCAGTGAGAATGGACAAGAAGGGATGGATTCGAGAGCCACTGTGGATCTAGACTGAACAAGAAATGGTGTGGGGGCCCATGGAGCATCCTGGTAGATTGAGGGCCTCCACCACCCACATAATGCCTTTGCACACATCTAAGATAGGATTCTTTTTCTTTAAAATACTATCTATGGAAAAGTGTGATATTAATTTATCAGAACTAGAGACTTCCATCTGTCAGAAAATTGTCATGTATATAAATTGTACAAGTTTGGAGTAAAATTATAATTAATTTTTTTTCTTTAACTTCAAAACAATCTATAATAGTCCCCCTTCAAAACAATCCGAATAGTGTCCCCTTTCAGTGGCACTTTTTGAAGTACACAGCCTCAACAACCACATACTGTAACCTTGGTGAGAGGTACTATAATAGGCAGCTAAATATATAGATTTGGGAGCAGAGGAGAGGGTGAATAGTGAAAGGTGAGGTCTTATAGATCACTCCAAATGTATAGATTGAAAAAAAAAAATCCAAGATAAAATCCTGGGAAATATCAGAATTCAAGGAATAATTGGAGAAGGGAACTAATAAAAGAGAAATCTTGGAAATGTCTTCTCCCTTGGCTTCAGGGACAAGCAGTTCTCAATTTAAATACGTTGATGGTCATACAACTCCTATTTGCATAGTTCAGACACCAAGATCTCTAGCCCGCCTTTTGTGGGCCAAGTTCAGAGTTTGTACCTCTGTCCCCAAATCAGCATAGTCATGCTGCTTGCTGGTCACAGTTTTGTTGTGGGCAGCACAACAGTGCGTGGATAATTATTTTAATATGTGGTCCATATTCCTTAAAAATGAGAGAAGACCCAAAATGGAGTATGTTCTCCTAATGCTAGAAAGCTTAGGTCTCACAATAACACAGCCTAGCCCAGGGTGGAAGTAAATGCTGGTTTTCAGAAAGCTGGAAATCTTGAGCCCCCCTGGCTGTTCACTGGACTTAGTTTGATTGTGAGTTCACTTGTGAAAAGGAACAAGGAGATTATAAAATAAAAAGGACAGAACCAACACTGCAAGTCTTAATGCTGAACATGGAGGTCTAATTCATTTTCTCTCTGGGAATGGAACTCCCCTCCTGTCTGACTTCAGCAGGTTCAGCTTTCTCCTGCCCAGCGTCTGGCTGCTCCTTGTCAGTCGTCACCCTGTACCTTCTCTCTTGCCTGCCTCACGATTCCCCCCAGACTTGTGTCCTTTGACAGCTCACCTCTGCGTGCTCTCCTTTGTAGATGGTGCCGTTCTCATGATTCCAGCTACAACTTTATCGTAGATTCTACCTTTTTTGGCCTCTGGCTCTTACCCCTCTCTGAAGCTCTGATCTTGTCTCTTAGCTGCCTGCCTGATACATTCCTCTGCTTGCTTAAGCAGCAGTATCTCCATTTCAAGCAAAGTTTCTGCATCTAGAATCTTCTGCCTCACTGACTAGTCTTATTCATGGTACCATTCTCTCACCATCTTTAATTCCTTCTGCCTCTTTGTAAAACCAGCGGGTCATAGAATCCCCTATCAGAGGGACTCACAATCCTTCTCACCTTTCTGTTTTTACTGCTATCCCTTCAGGTTCGGGCCTCATTACCTCTAATTTATGCTCCCGTCATAGTGTCCCACAGTCTTCCAGTGTGTCACCACACATCTGTGCAAACAATTGTGACAGAGCACTTTGCTAACTCAGAGTTCCAAAGTGTTCACCACCCTGCTCAGAAACATCCCCGGAGATTGCTAGACATTCAGTATCCTTTCCAGTACACTCCTGTCGCTTGCCTCTTGCTCTCTTGCCAGAAGAGGATGGTTCTGGATATACAGTGTTTTACTGCTCCTGTCTTTTATTCATAATCTTTTCATATAGTGGGCAATTGTAGCAATAACTTCTGTCCTCCATCAGACCTTCTCCCAACTGTCTGATAAAGACCAAATTTCCTCGAATCACTGCACTGGCCCCTCTGCCCACCCTATAACCAAACCCAACCTAACTGCTTCATGTCCTTAGCTGCAATTTAGGCATGGGTGTCACGTGACCCAGCGCCCTCCTGGATAAGAAGCATGTCTTCTTCTCTCGTAGAACTAATGCTAATGGTGAAATGAGCCTTGAGTTCCCAAGAATAAAAGTCAACCCAGAAGAAAGCAGAGTCTAGAAGCAAAGAGAGAAACTGGGATTCACTTTGAGCCTCTGGAACCAACCATGCCTACAGCCAGCTGCACTTTCTGGACTCCTAGTTATATAACCAAGTTATAACCTCAGTTTGGGATTGGGTTTCTCTTCCCTGTAGTGGAGCAGGTCCTAACTGGTAGAGTGTTCAAGGTTTTCTGCTCTTCAAACCCTACTACTCCTTTCTTAAGATCCCTTTCAACCACTACCTTTTCTCAGAAAGTGATCTGCTTTCTAAGTCTTCATTTTGTCCATAATACCAGCCCTATCATCTTAGCAGTTGACGTACAAGCTTTCTAGAACAGTGTTGGTTGCTGATCATACTATGGAAATCTTAACCTACCAAACTACAAAAGTAAACATCATAAAACTAGTCAGAAAGCAAAAGTGAGGAAACGAAAACCCGTTGTGGGAATAGTTTGAGATTTCACGTGTTAACAAAAGAATGAATCCACTACCTTTGTACCCAGAAAATGTTCAAGCCTCCACCTCTTGATCTCCACCCTGAAATTCTTATTTAGAAGAAATAACTCAGCAGTCAAGAAGATAAATTGCTTAGGAGAGAGGGTAGATGCTGAAACTGGACTAACCCCCAAGGTTAGGAGGTGCCTAAAAAGTAAAGGGAAAGTTACAAGATGCATTAGGAGAGGTCCTTAGGCAGTGAGGTCTGAGACCTGGAGCAAGATCAGGGATGGAAAGGGTCATCTCTAAGAAAGGTTAAGTTGCTTCGCTGCTTTTTTCCTGGATGATGGGAAAAGCCCACGTTTCGTGTGGAATTTTAATTTTTATCTATTTTTTTTTAAAGATTTTTTATTTATTTATTTGACACAGAGAGAGAGAGATCACAAGTAGGCAGAGAGGCAGGCAGAGAGACAAGGAGAGGAGGAAGCAGGCTCCCTGCTGAGCAGAGAGCCCGATGCGGGCCTCGATCCCAGGACGCTGAAATCATGACCTGAGCCGAAAGCAGAGGCTTTAACCCACTGAGCCACCCAGGCGCCCAATTTTTATCTCTTTTATAGTCATTCCCTTTAATTACACAGCTTTCAGCAAAGTGACACCTGGGTGGTGGCAGAAAGTGAAGAGGCCAGTGTGAGAAACGTATTTGCCGACGCTACACTCTGGGGAGGCTCACAGGAAGAGAGCAGCAACCTCTGCTTGGGGCCAGGTCTGGAAAGGCCAGGCAGAGCTTACTGGCTGGACTGGGCAGAGCTAGAAGACCAGGGAAAGCCCCTACACTAGGTGGGCCACTCATAGGGATGCAAGATAAAATTTCCCCTTTCTCAGTATATGCCAGAGGGGAGCCTTGCCATAGGGCCACAGTTGACTCTTGGGAGTGCAAATCTTACAGATACAATACACATTCCATTGGACTTTAGTTGTACTAGTCCAGAGCAAGGTATTTGAAAAGATTGCATTGAGCCTAATTTTTTTATATCACCAGATTTGAAAATATCAATACAATTTTTACTCATATCATGTTATTCCAAATAAATTGGTAAGGTAGTTTTAAAATTGTAATTTCTTTTATGGGATGTCTAAAGTTTTTCTGTTGTGATTATACAGTATCCTAAAACCAAATTGAGATAAAAAAAATACATCTAAAATAAAAGCATGCATTTCAAAAGCTTCTAGAATCATCCCTGAATCTCACAAGGACTAATATATGAAAGAGCTAAGACAACCATTCGCTTTCTGGTCCCACAGTAGAGTCCTAGGTTGATTTTAAATACAGCTTTGATGATTGACAGATGATTGGCCACAGTTATAGGAGAACTAAATTAGCAACCAGTAGGAAACCAGATTAAATGGCAGGTTGCATCTGGATGGGCTCAGGACTGTCAAAATTGATATAAGTGCTCCTTTATGTGATCTTGCTTAATGTGATCAGGGCTAACCTAAGACTCAAGCTAATATTGCCACTTAGCAATTCAGAGTTCTGCATTTAGATAAAGATTTCTGCCCAGACCTGTGTAATGTGAGCAGAGAGAATGATGGTGTGTGTGTGTCTATAAGGGTGAAGGCTGTAAGTAGGTTTATAATTAATTGATAAAAGGCTGGAAGAATTCTACAGCTTTATTTTTCTTACCAGTATCTCTAGAGCACAGGCACATTTTGCCAGATAGCCTTGAAAATGTCACCATTATTCTAGAGCAAAAAGAATGGCATTGTTTCCTGTCCTTCCTTGAGGACCTGGCAAGGAGAGTGGAATTCTGTAAAGAGAGAGCCCAGAACTCTGGCCTCCTCATCCTCCCGTGCTTGGGAGGATGAAATGGCTCCAGCTTATGAATCTCCTCAGAAATGTTTCTTCAACCACAGGAGAGTTCGCGCAACTCTTGGGCTGACCCATGAGGTCCCAGGACATGTTGCTGGTGAGCATTGACTGTGGCTCAGAGAGTGGCCCCTCACAGTCCCCTCAGGTGGTCCTGTCCCTCTCTGACTAAAGATTTGTTTCAGCATCTTTTGGTGGAAACTTTCTGGGCTAGATGAAGGCTAGATGGTGAAGGCTGAACTCCTACCTCCGCTGTTGACAGACTGTGAGTCCTTGGGCAAGTCCCTCAGTCTGAGTTTGTTTCTTCACCTGTAAGATGGGGATGATGGCGATGGTGGTGACATTTGTCCTGTCCACCCACAGAGTTCTTAAGGTGCTCAAACAGGAAAATGGCTGTGAGAGCCAAAGGTCCACTCGAAAGCCGAATGGAAGTGTGAGTTACTGTGTTTTGTGCTCCCCTTTGACAAAAGGCGTGATTCCTCCTTCCAGCGGCACAGCCAGGCATGCTCCACTCGGGGAATAACCAGGGGCAAGCTCTCTCTGTTCACAGCAGCGGTCTGTGGATCTGCTTCATCTCCAAATGGGCAGGTGTGTTTAGCTGAAGGTCTGCAGAGGGGCGTGGAGATAGTTCCCCTTGGTCTCTCAGGCTTTCTCCCTTCAGGCTCTAGTTGATCTTGGGCCCCATCTTATCTTCGCCCTCACTTTGTCTCTTCACAGGAGATGTGGCAAGACAGAGTCACCGTGTCTCCTCATTTGTGGCCGGTGGGCCAGGCCTCATGGCTGGTGCTGGGGGACACCAGCACATTGTGAGCTGCCGGCCAGCACAGAAGGGAGCCAACTCCTGGAAGGAGTTCAGTGCTGTGGGGCGGAGCCCAAGACGTGCCAATCATTTTATAAAGACTTCCTCTTCCTCCTCCTCCCCATTATTATTATTATTATTATTGCTATTACTACTACTACTACTACTACTACTACTACTACGAGAGCATAGAGGATTGGCCTGATTTTGCAAATGTGTTTCCTTTGACTTCTCCAACCTATCAAATGAAAGGACTCCTCAACTCCATACTGTGGCTTATTTCATTGTCCCTGGAAGGCTTTAGGGTTGCAAGTCTTCCAAAGCAGGCGATGAACACTGCTTTGTCTTGCAGGAGCTCCTAGCCTGCTCTGGAGTCCAAGGCGTTAGACACTGGGCTTTCAGGAGTGCCAAGGCCCCTCAGGTCCTGGCTCATTGGACAGGGCTCTCCCCAGGGCTGAAACTCATGGGAGGGCTCAGCTGCACGAGCCCACTGGTGTTTGCTCTCAGCCACCAACTTTGCTCAAAGAGAGGAAGTTCTGCAGCTGCCTGGATGGGCGGGTCCCGAAGGTGGTGGAGGATGTTGTGCAGGGTGGGGAGAATCTTTCTGAGATGGCCTTGCGCACTCCTGTCTTCAAAGCATCACCCCACCCCTTGCAGCTGGAGAAGCTGCAGTACGCCCCCAGGGAGAGCAAGGACCAGCTGGCTCCTGGTTTCAGCGTCAGGCCTCCAGACACCAAGGAAGTACTGTGTACACTGATTCAGCCTCTGAGCTGACCACAGCTCAGAGCCCATTTGTCCACTGGCGCCTTCCTCCTTCCAAGGACACCATCCTCTTCAATAAAAGAGAACCCCAAATACTCATTACATTCATTTTACGTAAACCCACAGTCGTGGCACAGTGGCCAAGGATCCCCTTTGGTCCTTGCACTTGACTCTGACTTTGTTGATTCGCATTTATGTAAGTGCTGGGTGGAAACAGGAAGGTGTTTGTCTAACCCAAGGCCTCCCCAGATGCCTCCGTTTTAAAGAGTCTCTTCTGTTTGTGGAGCTTTGGTGACATTTTTTTCATGTTTCTTGTCTCATACATCTTGCTAATACCACAGCCCCCTCCTTGAAGACAAGAACAGCATCTCACATCCTGCATGATCCTTGCACTTACTGCTGGAGGAAGAGTCCATTATCCAGGGCAGTAATTAATCCAACTATCCTTTCTTGAGCACCTACGATGTGTGACTAGGTCCTGAAGGAATATAAACATAAGCAGATGTCGGTGAAAATTGAAGCCATAGAGTGGAGAAAGAATACTAGCTTATTTTGTAGAGTTTGGTAGGAGCGAGAGCATTAGGGTTGAGAGAAGGCAGGTAGGAAAGGATGAAAGGGAAGAGATGGTTGCTGAAGACAAAGTGGGGTTCCTGGGGGCAAGGGCACCACATGAGATTAGGAGGATCCCAGTTGGAAGGAATGCGATCCAGAGCATGGGCAGATGAATTGATTCTGGAAAGAAGAGGGTCCCCCCTTTGGTAGACTAATGGAAGGAAAGAAGGAAAGAAGAGGAAGCTGCATTTGGACATGGATGTGGAGGGGGAAGGGGTTCATTACTAATGTCCTTGGGTTTTCATTGTTAAGTGATTCAAAAAGGAGACTTGAGTCCCGACATGAAGGAGCTTATGCTCCTAAGGATCCATGGCTGGGGCAACTTTTCTGTGACACAGAAATGGCCGTGTGGCCTCATGGGGGAGATCCCAGAAAAGGGAAGCTAAAGCAAAGCAAAGCTGGGAAACAGTTATCCTGAGGGTTATCTTTCCCTCACTCCCCTGCCCTCACCCCACATACCAGGATCCTGAAGCCCCAGGGGGCACCCCACCAAACTGGCCTTTCCCACGGTCCCAAGTACCCCTGGCCCAACCTCCCCTCTTCCCTCAGAAGGCCCCATGCCGGTGACCTATCTGTCAACTAAGTGCTGCTATTGGTGCTGTTGGCTTCGGGCGCTTTTTTCTCAGTGTGAAGAGTATCTCAGTGTGATATTCTTGGAGGACAGGGAGGTCCCAGGAGCTTTTGGTTCACACAGACTTTATATCAGCTCTGGATCAATATTCCAAATTGTTAATTCTCAGAGAGAGACCGTTCAACAAAGTATCAATTTGCCATATGGCCAACTTGTCAAATTTACCAAAATAACCAGGTTCCCAAAGCTTGTTTCAAGGCGTACTCAATGTATGAATATATTCATGCATATATTTGTCTCAAATATAGTCAGTGAATATAAATATGTGCCTCATGCATAGTCAATGATTCTGAAGATGTCCAACAAAGAGGAATATATTTTTCTGGTGAATATGGTTACTAAGTATGTATTTATTATGGGCTGGATTGTGCCCCTCCAAAATTCATATGTTGAAGTCCTAACCCCCAATACGTCATAAGCTGACTGTTTGGAGATGGGGTATTTAAAGAGGTATATTAAGTTAAAATGAGGTCATTAAAGTAGATGCTAACCCCACATAACTGATGTCTTTATAAGAAGAGGAGATTAGGATGCAGACAGGCATAGAAGGAAGATGATGTGAAGACATAGGGAGAAGACACTATAAGCCAAGGACAGAGGCCTCAGAAGAAACCAAGCCTGCCAGCACCTTTATCCTGGACATCTAGCCTCCAGAAGTGTGAGAATATACACTTCTGTTGTGTGAGCCCCCAGCCTGTGGTACTTTGTTGTGGTGGCCCTAGCACACTAACACCAATAATCTCATGGTTATATTTTAAAATATAAGATATATTTCATCCGTATTTTAAGGAATGATTTGTTAAAAGGTTTGAGTTTTAGAGCACATTAGTCTCCTCAAGTATATTCAAGAAGAAGATATTCATTTAACATTTTAAAACTCTTAACATAAATCTGTTCAAACTCATTGATTCTTTTCAGGAAGAATATTTCTTCAAGATTTTGATAAACGTGGCAGGTCGGTCATTGATTTACCGCCAATCGGGCTGCTTTCCCGATTCCACACGTGATGAGGCTGTGCTCTGTGCAGAGGCGCTGGCCGTGTGGGACGTGAGGGGTCTGTGTAGAAATTCTCGTTGCACTCCGTGAGTGCACACGAGACATGGTGCTCGCTGCCTTCGCAAATGGGATTCCCTGAATTCTCACAATAGGCTTAGGAGATAGACCAATATCCCACGGTACAGACCAGAATATCAGAGCTCAAAACAGTTAAATAACTCCCCCTGGATACAGAGCTAATCATTAGGGAGGATATTCTCTAGTTCTGGTAGATCTGACAGGTTAAGTCCCAGCTCCCCTGTGTCCCAGCTGTGTGACCTAAGACAAATGGGTTAACTTCTCCATACCTCAGTTTCATCGTTAATGAAATGGGAACAATACTGCTACCCACCAGATGGGGTTGTTGAATGGATTAAGTGAAATAATGTATGTGCTTGGCATAGAGCCTGGCATGTACAAAGTCCTCCAATGTGAGCTGTTGCTATCAACTTAGGAAATATGGTAAGTAAGTATAATATCAGACATTATACAGCAGTGTTTCAAAGTGCTTTCCGTTTTTGAGATGCAGAAATCTAGACTGAGAGAAGTTGAGGGACTCAGTTGGGGCCCTCCAGTCTTGTTCTGTTTGGTGAAGCCCACCCACATTAATGTTAATTAACATTAATGTAAATTAATTTAAATGTTGATCTCCTCTGACAACACCCTCCCAGAAACATCCAGAATGGTGTTTGACCAAATATCTGGGTTGACAAGATGACAAATAACAGACTCACCATCACAACGTCTTTGCCCAGCTCCATCAAGAATTTTCTGAGAGCTTTCGCTTGCCACTGAACTTCACCCTTAGGCCCCAGATGCCCTGGGAAAGGGAGGAAGGGCTGTAGGAGAGGGCTGAGTCTTGAGCCCTGCTCACTCCATCTTTTCTCCTTCAGAAGAAAAACGCTGGCATGAAACAATATGCTTTATTGTATTAGACTGGTAGGGTTGTAGGTGAGCATTTTTTTTTCCCTTTCTTCATTTCTTTTGATATGGTTGTAATGTTTTCATTATATATTAACTATAAGCTTGCATGCAACTTAATGAAACAGGGGGAAAATGTGTTTATAATTTTCTCTTTAATTATGGTACTTGTTTAAGGTTTGCTTAAGCATTGTTCATTTAAAAAAATCAATTTTATTGAGGTAGAACTGCTGACTTCAAAACTCGATTTTTATTACACTCTGTATCTTTGTTGAAACTCAAATCTATAGTCTGTACAAACTGAAATCTCCCCATCTTGTGTGTCAGAGGAAGGACACACCTTGAAGACTGGCCTAAAGCACAGGGGCAAAAATCAGCCTCTTAAGTGTTAAAACTATAAAACAGAAATCATAAGGCAACAGTTGTGTGGCAGTATTTGGATTATTATAATTATTAGGTAAGCTTGCTAAGGTCAGTAAGTAGAAATTCTCCCCCAGTAAACAATGAGAATAATACTACTGTAGGAATTTTTGGCTGGCCAGATATCTAAAGCGTGCCAAAGGAAGGACTCTAATAAAAACTAAACCCTTATATTTCATCGTCTCATGTCTCAGGAAGGCCCAAATCTCATTCTTCTCATTGAGACCAAGAGAAGTTCCAAGTTCTATGGCTGCCAAGTGGTAGGGAGCAGATGAGAGCTTCGTCTTTCTTTTACATTACAATCAATCCAGCATCTTTGCTGGTTGCCTGGGGCTCACAGCTCCGGTACCAGAGTGCAGGGGTGAGTGGGGGAGAATGCTGAACAAAAAGTAAATTAAGGTCATTGTTGCTAATCTGCCTACCTCAAAGGAAGATAGTTCAAAAATCACAATGTCTATTATGAGTTAGAGACTTCACATCATATAAATGGGCAGGGCTGCCCAAAACTGGTAAAGGCAGAAGAAAAAAAGAGAGGAAGAGCACTTTAACACAATTTACAGATTACTGCTTTTCACACCAACACCACCAACAAAAAAAAATCTCCCAAACCTTGAGGACTGGAAGTGGAGGAGGGTGAAGGAAGGCGCGGCGCTGGTGACAGGTTTTCTCTCTGAGAGGAGGGAGTCACACCATCAGAGCTGTGAAAATGAATCACGTCTCTTCTATCAAGGCTTCCCACAGATTTTCTGGGAAACCTGTCATTGAGGATACAATAGAGAGGACTGTCCTTTTTGGTAGCTTAGCGTTTTCCAAAGGAGACAGAGTAAATCAATTTGGGGACTAAATTGCAAATTAAAATAAAAATTAAGGTGTGTGATGTGGCTTTTGGGGTCTACATTTCCCTTTTCAGGGGAGGAGCAAAGCCAGCCTCGCTGAAAGAGAAAACGTCAGATTTGGTTGCCAACAGCGTAAAGGGGTGATGGTTGTGGTCCCGTCTTTCATGCTAGGAGTGGCTCTTTTCAGAAAAGCTCTAAAGAACGTCATCAATATGGCAGCTTTCAGGTTATGGGACAATCCCATGTGTGTCATTACATTTAAGCTTCCCTAAAGCAGATTTCTGGCCCCTGTCTTCTAAATGAGCTAGTTTAAGGCCACAGCTAAGGGCACACATTACCACAAAGCCCATGCACTCTCTACCGTAGCACAAGGTAGACGGACCCACTCAGTCTGTGGAGAGGCTTAGAGTGGCTGATGTGATTTCTTATTGGCTCCTTGTTAAGAAGGAGACCAGCTGGGGTACCTGGGTGGCTCAGTCAGTTAAATGTCTGCCTTTAGCTCAGGCCTGGGTCCTGGGGTTGAGCCCCAAGTCAGGTTGGGCTTCTTGCTCAGAAGGGAGCCTGCTTTTCCCTCTCCCTCTGCCTCTTCCCCACCCCCCACTGCATGTATTCTCTGTGTGTATATGTGTATGTGTGTGTCTCTCTTTCTCTATCTCAAATAAATGGATAAAAATGTCTAAAAGGAAAAAAAAAAGAGAGAGACCATTTTGCCTGGGACTGAAGAGTTTTCCAGGACATGGGAGAATCCTAGGCAAATTGAGACAACTGGTCACCTTACTTACTATGTTAGGAGAGTCCTCATAGGAGATTCTTCGGGAGTCACATTGAGCGGTAAAAGTTTTAGGATGACAGTTACGTATGCATGGGATTTGCATAGTATTTACTTCTACTCAAACAATTTGCAAGAATTTAAAAATTTAACATTTTGGGCACCTGGGTGGCTCAGTGGGTTAAACCCTCTGCCTTCGGCTCAGGTCATGATCTCAGGGTCCTGGGATCGAGGCCTACATCAGGCTCCCTGCTCAGTAGGGAGCCTGCTTCCTCCTCTCTCTCTGCCTGCCTCTCTGCCTACTTGTGATCTTCCTCTCTGTGTCAAATAAATTAATAAAATCTTTAAAAAAAATAAAAATTTATTAACGTTTTGCTATTCTAAGATTGTCATTTTGACTACTTTTTCTTCCCTGTTTCTTCTTCTTCTTTATTGTTGTCTGAAATCCCCAAGGAGTGGATGTGGAGGAAGGATAGAAACAGGAAAAAAATTAGTAAATACAGACTTTTGCTCCCATATTTAAAATGTGGTCTTGGTTGCAGTATGTTGAGGACTGATCTGTAGTAGTAATTCAAAAACTTGAATATTGTGGGGATAGGCAGTCCCTAAGATAGCCTTCAGTGATTCTTGCCTCTTGGTATTCATGCTCTTTTGAAATTGTCTTCCTTTTAGTGTGGTCTAGATTGGGATTTGTCTTGGGAAAGTCCCCCTCTCTGCCTCCCAGATCCCTAGCTCTGGGGAAAGTCAGAGACCTATGTGGTGAGGAGCTGATGTTTCCAGCTAATAGCCAGCGAAGATCCGAAGAGCCTGCTGAAGGCCGTGAAAGGAGCCTCGGAGCAATTCTCCAGCNCTACTTGTGATCTGATCTCTCTCTCTCTCTCTGTCAAATAAATAAATAAAAAAAAATCTTTTAAAAAAAAAAATTAGTAAATACAGACTTTTGCTCCCATATTTAAAATGTGGTCTTGGTTGCAGTATGTTGAGGACTGATCTGTAGTAGTAATTCGAAAACTTGAATATTGTGGGGATAGGCAGTCCCTAAGATAGCCTTCAGTGATTCTTGCCTCTTGGTATTCATGCTCTTTTGAAATTGTCTTNTTTTTTTTAAAAGATTTTATTTATTTATTTGACACAGAGAGAGAGAGATCACAAGTAGGCAGAGAGGCAGGCAGAGAGACAAGGAGAGGAGGAAGCAGGCTCCCTGCTGAGCAGGGAGCCCGATGCGGGCCTCGATCCCAGGACGCTGAGATCATGACCTGAGCCGAAAAAAAGCAGAGGCTTTAACCCACTGAGCCACCCAGGCGCCCTCTGGTGGAGTCTTGATCGCATCCTGAACCAACACCTGACCGCAGCATCATGAGAGACTCTAAGCCAAAATCACAGAGCTAAGTCCATCCCTATTCTTGACCCACACGAACTCTGAGCTAATAAATATTGGTTGTTTTCAGCCTCTGTGTTGGAGGGCAATTTGCCCAGAAGCAGTACATATACAAATACTAATACAAATGTGCATCAGAATCACCTAAATAACAATTGGATAAAAGGTGGATTTCTCAGACCCACCCATGGAGATTTTATTCAGTAGATGTGCCCCGAAGTCTTTCCTTTCCATCAGCAATCCCAGGAGAATCACAACTGAACAAATTTTTGCTTAAGTTCAGTACATCTTTAGAATAAACACCGCCCGGAAAGATCTAGAGGGAGGGAAGACCGCAATGGAGGTATAGCTGCTGGACAAAATACAGGACACACAATTATATTTGAATTTCAGATAAATAAAAAAAGATGTTTTCACGTAAGTTTGCCCCGTGTGGTATTTGGGTATATTTATACCGAAACATTATTTGTTATCTGAAATTCAAATTTAACCGGGTATTCTATATTTCTATGGCTCGAGGTTATCTAGAGGTAAGGCCCCCACCGTAAGTGAAGTTTCGATGGGAAGCAAAGTGGTGCCTTCCTTTGGCAAATGGCAGACTTTTCGTCCCTGAGGGGCTGGTGAGAGGGCTGCAGTCTGGGGGCCCATGAACTGTCTCCTCAGAGGGTTAAGGGGAGCTACTCAGGAAGTTCTCCCTCACAGCCTGCCCCACCCCTGGGGTGCTGGAGGCCCAAGACGGGGGCTCAGGGTTGGTGGCCGGCCTCTTGGTGGCCGAATGGTGGGAGTGAGGAGGCTCAGTGCACCCAGCCCCAGGGAGAGGCTGGCCCCGCCTGTGTGGACGCTGCTGCCTGGTGGGCGCCCCCCTCAGTGCCAGGAACTTGCTCCTTTGGGTGCTGTGTTACCAGCCTTTTCCAGAGCAGTGAGTGAATGCCAGGCTTCTCCCACATCGCTCCAGGAACTCAGCGGAATGCAGCTGCTCATAATAACTGTGTGCGTTTCTTATTCTGAGTATGTCTGAGTCTCTGATGAGTTCTATTTATTGCAGCTCTCTGCCCTGTAAAAGAGGAAGATGGTTCCAGAGACATTCCTTAATGATTGAGGTTTTAAGAACTCTGGTTTTTAATTCTTTTATATGTGCTTTCTTGTCACAGGGCACAGTCTTCATTCTGATATGTTTATTTTCAGCTATGAAATGTCTTCAAAGAGACAGAGAATGAATGAGAATATGAGTGAATGTGAGTGTGTGCACACCTGTGTGTGTGTGTGTGTGTGTGTGTGTGAGAGAGAGAGAGAGAGAGAGAGAGAGAGAGAGAGAGAAACGAGACAGAGAGGGAGATTGGCTGGCAGACTGAAGTGCTCAAACCAGGGCTGGAAGATAAACGCTCCAAACATGTGCAGTGGCAGTAGAGTCAAAGACTCCACGATGTGCACTGAACCCAGACACAGAAAGTGAGGTCTTGTCCCTGGTGCTCTCGCCCAGCCCTGCCCTGAGGTCTGAAGCAAGCCAGCCCGCAGGAGGGAAACTCAGCTGCCTTTCTCTCCTGAGTGCAACCAAGCAGCACTCTGAATATTTGTGAGGCAGGGAGGAGGTTGGGGATCAAATGTGCAGAATCTCTGTCTGCCGCAGGGGCTGTTGAGGGCTGGAGAACTCCTCAGGTGCTGCTTCCTGGTGCCAGCATGGCTGAAACAAAACCAGTTAGTGGGACACCTGGGTGGCTCAGTCAGTTAAGTGTCTGCCTTCCGCTCAGGTCATGATCCCAGGGTCCTGGGATCGAGTCCCACATTGGGCTCCTTGCTCAGCAGGGAGCCTGCTTCTCCCTCTGCCTGCTGCTCCCCCTGCTTGTGCTCTCTCTCTCTCTGACAAATAAATAAAGTCTTAAAAAAAAAAAACCAATTGGAAAAGTAGAAAATCCAAGGATGCTGCTGCCATTTCACACCAAAAACGTCAGGAGAATTGCACGGCTCAGTTCCAGGACCCTCACTGCACCCATGGCTGCCTCGGAGGGCCGGAGTATCCCTTGGATCTAGACAAGAGAATGGCATGGAGCTGGGAAGAGCTGGAATCCCCAGCTCCCACTTTGGCCTTCACCTTGGCCTCTGGGTACCTGAAAAAATGAATAGCTGCCCCAGAAGTCTGTCGTGACCATTAAGCACAGTGATGTATGTGAAGCACATAGCACTTAGCACTCAGGAAAGAGGAGCTGTTAGTATTTCACCGCGAGTGTGCAGTTAGGTGTGTGGTGGTGATGTTGGGGTCAGTGGGGAGTGTTTCCGGGTAGTTCTAACAAAAAGGCCAGCTGAGACAGGGCTCATATCTACTTAGAGTCTTTTGGACTGGAAAGAACTGCTGTCCCGTTGAAGGCAGCCCCTCTTTTAAAGTTGATGAGACTCAGAGGCAGACAGGCGAGGGCTTGCTCAGGATGGCACAGCTCTCTACCTCTCTGGAATCCCACACCCTGCCTACACCATGAGGAAATTGCTGCGCTTGGAGCCCAGAACCTCCTGCGAGGCAGGACTAGCACAGCGGCCCCAGAACTTCCCTGGGTCCGTTCAGAAACCACTGCCGCCACCACTGTGGGCACTTACACTTCTTGTGAATGAATGAATGAAAGTGCCACACTCTCACCTCCTGAGAGAAGAACTAATAATTAAGCACAAAGGCAAGTCTGGGTTTGAAATTAATGACTATGGAATTCTGAAATGATTTTGAGATAAAATGAATAGTTTACACTTATTTGCATCGCACTAGACAGCGTTGCTTAGGAAAAACTGCTCTGTTGAACATAGGAGACAAAGATCAGGTCTGTTACTTTAATTCATGGCTTCAGGGAGCTTGGAGAAGGGAGAGGCAGGGAGGGGTTTGAAGCTTTTAATGCTTACTGTGCAGAAATAGAACTTTCTCTGAAACAGATTAGCTTTTGAGGATGGAGCATTGATGGACTCCTTGGTATGTGTTTTACTTGTGTTTACGTGTTTAATCTTCATGATAGTCTTGGGAGATAGGAGCCGGAATTATCCCATTTTACGGATGAGAAAACTAAGACCAAAGAGTAACTTATTCAAGATCAAATAGCTAATAAGTGGCATCACCGGGACTGAATCTTAGAATCTGGCTACAGAGTCTTGCTCTTACTGACTGTGCTCTGCCACCTTGAGAGAGCCAAGGTACCAAGCTTAAGAGACTGGGAACTACTGAGACATTGCTCATGAACATATCCTTTTCATCATATGACTATTCCAAGGTTAAGTGCATGGGGCTGAATCTCATGGTCCCTAATGCCCTAGTCTAGCTTCCCCTACCATACTGCTGGTCTGGAAATTCCCTGGAAACATAGGGGAGATCTTTTCTGATCTCCAGTATTCACCCTTTACTTTATGCTGCTGGATGAAAATCAGGGCCCAGCTCTGCTCTTCAGTCCGCAAATGGTGTAAGGAGCCAGCACCAGGCTCAGTATTCTAGGTTTTTTAAAAAGATATGTTCAGGAACCCGCCTCCAAGAACCTACCAACATCAGCTTAAAGGGAGCAGGTCGTTTCAGTGAGGAGAAAAAAGGAAGGGAGCAGTGGCAGCAAATCTATCCCAGTTTTTCCCCTGAGGTTATAAAGAGGCACCTGGTTTCTGAGTCCCGTTTTTCCTTTCCATTTTGATTCAGAGATGATGGTGCCATTGCTTCTTAGGACAAGTGAAATTATATAATGAGTCCTCAGAACTCTACAATAAACTCAGTAGCAACTGAGTAATACATGGAGAAGAGGCGCTTGCTGGTAATTCAGTTTAAATCAATAAATGCTCTGATACCCTTTTTAAAAAGACTTTAGTTATTTGAGAGAGAAAGAGAGCAGGGGAGAGGGGCAGGAGAAGAGCGAAAGAGAGTCTTAAGCAGACTCTGCACAGAGCCTGGTGAGGGACTTGATCCCATGACCCCGAGATCAAGACCTGAGCCAAAACCAAGAGTCGGATGCTTAATCAAATACGCCCCATGGGGGCCCCTCTGTTACCCTTTTTATATGCAAGGGGGCATCTGCACACCACACGTGCTGTACACACTGCCTGCCCCTCTGCTCCTTTATGTTTTCGTTTAACATGTCCTGCAGCATGTTTTACATTCAATACTATCACATGAAGATTTACCTCCTTCTTTCTCAGGACTTCATAGAGTTTCGCTGTCTGGACGTACCAGAATTTACTGAACTATCTTTATTAAAGAACATTGTAACCGTGTCTACTCTCGTCCTCTTATAAATCATGCTGAAATTATTTCCACACGCATATGTATTTGTTTTGCCCTAGTTTTGTTATTGTGGGGGGAAAAAGTTCCTATAAGTGGAACTGTTAGGTAAGAGGATTTTGTCTTTTAAATTTTAATATTTCCAAATCATCCCACAAGGAGGTTGCACCAACTTGCTCTCAGTGAGAAGGAATTTGAAATGGTCAATCTAGCACCGTTGTTATTGGACTGAATTCCTGTATGAAATGCAGCTTTGCTGTGTGGTATAGCAGGTAAGTCAGATGATGAATATATGAAATGGCATGGATGCATTGGTCAAGGTATTTTGAGCTGGTGAGGGGGAGGGTGGCAGCCCGATCCACCACTGGGGTGACAATCTCCTGACAAAAGAGAAAAATTGACTGTGGTTTTCATGTCTGCCAACTGGTAGCTTGTGTGGGATTTTTGCCATATCTCACTGGGACCTCCTAACTCCATAACTCTTGTGATACCCCACTCAGGTTGGTAAAGGGAATATCTCTGATTCAAACTTGTACACTTCCCTGATTACTTCAGATAAGCCTATGGAACTCAGCTCTGTAAAATCCACCATTCCCTCTGAAATGTACATCTTAGCACGAGTTCCTGGGTTAGGTTCATCCAAGTCTCCTGAGAATCCAGCAGTTCCTTTGACATGTGGCTTCCACAAACTCCCACCTCATCTGGAGGATTCTGTGTGTAGGTAATGCAGCCTTGGGACTTTCTGTCCTCACCTAAAGTTGTATGGTGGTAGAGAAACAAGACTGGCGACAGACTTGTCCATGGAGAAGACCAAAGCTATCAGCCACGGTACGCATTATAGATTAGCTGTGGAGTTCTGTGTAAATGCCACCCTCATCCTTCATGACCAAGAATGGTAATAAGTCAACCACATTACTAACCTAGTCTGGATCTGGTATGATTTTTCTACATCCTCTCAAGATACCAGTGGGTGACAGCTAGCCTAATCTAAAATCATACTTAGATGGTAGAAAATACATTTCCTGCTGCGCCACACCCATATTCTTTAACACAATGTGCTGAGTGTCTCTCCCGTGTCAGGTGGGGCCAGGCACCATAAGAGATATGAAAGAAACACAGGGGCACCCGGGTGGCTCAGCCAGTTGGGAGTCCGACTCTTGATTTCAGCTCAAGTCAGAATCTCGGGGTCCTGAGATGGAGCCCCGAGTCAGGTCCCACGCTGGCTGTGGAACCTGCTTAAGATTCTCTCTCCTCCACCCTGTCCCTTTCTCAAAAGAAAAAGAAATATAAAGCAGTTGAACGCAAGCAAATCAAGAAGAAAAGAGCTGGTGCAGAGAAGAGCAGAACGGGGCAGCTCGTTGCCTTGAGTCAGGAAGCCGCGGGAGTTTGGGAATGACCGAAAAGGGGAATCAATCATGCAGAATATTACAGTAGAGAGCAGAGAGCGCAGGCTGGATTCTGCTCTCTGCCTTACAGGCTTGTGGCCTCGGGGGCCCTCAGTCATTCTGAGCCTCTGTTTCTTACCTGTAAATTTAAGGCTGAAATAACTGGCCCTGCATCGCTGGATTAATGAGATCAGTGAGTTAGCACACAGCACACAGTCTGTCTCATCATGGGGAGTGCTCAAAAATGTTGGCTCCCTTCCTCATCTCCCCATCTCCATGCCCCACCTCCCTTCTTGTGGGGAGAGATTGCCTTTAGAGGAAAGGGGCGGAGAGGGCTGAATGATGATGTCCGTTTTCCAGGTGGCGCCATTAAACAGGTGGAAACAGTTCAGAAGGGGCAACTATTCAGAAGCAGAAGATGGGTTGATTTTTGATATTTGGAGTTTGAGGTGACGGCAGGCCAGTCCTTCTGGCAGCTGGAAACCTGAGGGCTGAGACCTGGCACCAGCAGGCAGGCAGGAGTCCTGAGCAGGGAGGCCGAGCTTATTCAAGCCACATGTGTCTCCAGACTCCTAGAAGGGACAAGAGCCGCCATGGCTGAGGTGAGCAAGCAAACCTGAGGCTTGGGGCTCAGCAATAAAGACCCTCACAATGAAGCCGACATCCTATCACGGACCAGACCACACGGAGAATTAGGCACCCACCCCAGTGTCTGTCTGCTTGGTTACAGGCCTTCACCTGTTTCTGAGGTGACAAGGGTGAGGAGACTGATGTCAGAACCCACAGCTTCCACCGTCATTACCGGCAAAGTCTGAGGGTCCCCTGAAGGAACTCCTGGGAAGAGGTGCATATCATTCAGCTGTGTATCCCAAACAGGTTTCCAGCTGAGCTAGGCCCAGAAATAAGCCAAATCATTCTAGCCACATGTACTGAGTTCCTCCCAGAGGCCAAGTGCCTGGCATGAAGAAGGTTCTGTTTTTTGAACTGAAGCTGAGAAAGGTCATGGGAAACCGAGAGACAAGTGACCAGACCACCTCCCCTAAACCACCGGTGATAAGCTGACTGGCACAATGAGTCTCCATTAGACCACTGTCTCAGGTAAGAGATTCCCCCTGCCCCCCACTTTCTTGAAGACAGTGGGGTTAAATCATGGCTCACGACACTAGCTGGTGCCAACAGCGCATTCAGAGTGGGAAGACTACCCCCTTGTTAGTTCTAGGAGCTTGGGTGGGTCACCCATGACCCTGTGCCTCAGTTTCCTCCTATGCAATAGCATGAAAGCCTCCCAGCTTCACGGCCAGGCTCAAGTGAGCACACATGAAAGCACTTTGTATAATGTAGAACTCCGTGAAGACAGTAATTAGTGCTGTATGGCAAGCCCATCGTGTTTGCCTTGAGTTACCTCAGGAAATTCCTCTGTTCAGAATGAGTGTCGGGGAGGGCAGCTGTAAGGAAGTGAAATTTATTTCCCATCTGTCATGGGTTGAATTGTGGCCCTCAAAAAGATAACGTCCAAGTCCTAACACCGCTCCCCACAGCCCCCCTCACAACCCCACCACCCAGCAACCTGTGAATGTGACCTTATTTGCAAACAGAATCTTTGGCCATGTGATTAAGTGAAGGGTCTTGAGATAGGATTATCCTAGATTTAGGCCCCACGTCTAATGATTGTCCTAATACAAGAAAGGAGAGAGACATTTGAGACACAGAAAAGAAGACCTGCAGAGATTTGGAGCAATGTGTCCCCAAGCTAAGGGACTCTAAGGGTTCTTAGCAGCCACCAGAAGAAGCCACGAGAGAAGCATGGAACAGATTCTCGAGTTTCAGAACTTTCAGAAGGAACTGACCCTGCTGATATCTTGATTTTGGACTTTTGTCCTCCAGAACTGTGAAAGAAAGAATTTCTGTTGTTTTAGGTCTTTAAGGTTGTGGTAATTTGTTATAGCAGCCCCAGGAAATTAATACACCATTCATATTGAGAAGTCTTGGTGCAAGGACTTGCCAGCCTGCTGGTTCACCTCGGCCGCTCTCCCCAGTCCATCCGTCCTTGAGGACCATAGTCTCCCTGGGCCGTCCATGCTCCCTTTGGCAGCTTTTGGTGTATTATATTTTGATAATGCCACTCCCCTTCTCAGAAGCTACAGTGAGTTCCAGATGATTCCAAGTGACATTTAAAAACATTCTCCTATGTCTCAAAGTCTTGTTCTTGGGGGAATGGCCTGGACAGTTTCATTCCTTGGGCCCAGCAAATTCATCATACTTGGTAATAAACATAGCAGTTGTGTGGCAGTTGGGAAAGACAACCACAGTGCGTGAGGGTCTGTCTCTAACTTGTCACTTAGAACAGTGGTTCTCAACCGTTAGGGTGTGTTCCAATCATGGAGAAGGCTACTGAAAATACAGATCATTGTCTCCTTCCCTTCACTCCTCCCTCCCCACAAGTTTCTGATTTAGTAGATCTGGGGTGGGGCCCAAAAGTTCTCATTTCGCACATGCTTGCAGGTGATGCCAATGGTCATGGATTGACAACACATGAAAACAGCAAGAGCTCAGAGCAGTGGTTCTCACACATTAGGATTACCTGGGAAGCTTCCCCAAACCCCATGTCTAGGCTGCAACCCATACCTATTAAGTTGGAATCTCTGGGGATAGGACCTGAGCATCAGCATTTCTGAAAGCTCCTCAGTGATTTTAATATGTAATCAGATTGAAAGCCAGTAGCTTAGAGGCACTCCCCGGTCCCCCCGAGGGATGGGGATGGGTTGGGAGGTGGGGGGATGCTCTGACTAGGCTTGGGGTCCATCCCTTGCAGCCAAGCCTGGTGCCCCACTCCAGGGGTACCTGAGGGAAGGAGACAGAAACCGGAGTCCTAAGGGGGTGTCATCTCCCTAGGGCCTAAGGGCTTCATCTGGGGACCCAGCAAGAGAGTGAGTCTATCGATGATCCAAAGGCTTGGGTGCAAAGCCCTGTTTCCTGACACTACTTGCTTTATGAATTTGATCAAGTTGTTCAACTAGTCTTTGTTCTCCTTTCCTTATCTATAAAATGGGGACAGTACAAATACCTACCTGGGGAAGATGAAAGGGGAAGATGTCTTTGAAGCACCTGGCACAGGTGCTGTAGAGAGCAGACACTCGGTAACTGCTCATTCTCCCCTCCCCCGGCCACCTGTTCCCTCCTCACTCTCTAGTCTGAACTCCGAGGAGACCAGGGCCAGCACGCTGGTCCCTTTGTTCCTGGTTTCACTCCCAGAGCTTAGAACCTGATTGAGCTGTTGATTCTTCCAAGATCCCCTTTAAATATACATACCTATCCCCTCTCTCTAAGCGGTAGTATACCTCATACCTTTCTCTCCATTTTGCTTTTTTTCACTTAACAAGGTATCTTGAAGATGACTCCACAACAATCTGTGGAAATACTCTTTTTATTCCTTTATAGAGCCGCAGAACATTCTATCGCGTGCATGGCTCTACGGGGGCCGAGAATCCGTTCTCCAGGGACGGACGCTGGGGTGGTGGCCAGCCCCGCACGCGACTACAGCAGCGACACACACGCTCATGCCTCCTTTCTGTGTTCTGCCAGTGCGTCTTTCGGGAGGATTCCTGGGCCACACCCCTGCTGCCCGCCTCACCTGGGCTGGGCTCCACACACTGGACCACAGCGCCTCGCTTCCTTCCCAGGCCTCCACGGCAGAAACAGCCACAGAAAGGCGGCCTCTGCTTCATTTCTGTCCCCCAGTCTCATCCCAGTGCATCTTACTGGAGCCACCCCAATTCTTCAGCAGAACTCCAGCCCTAAAGGAATGTGGGGAAGTGTAGCTTTGGGGGGTTCTTGTCTCTGCCACACAGGAAAGCTCCCAGAAGAGGGCTGGAGTGCCAATCACCACGTCCGGCTCACCCACTCAATTCCTTTGTTTTAGAGGCTGGGGCGGGGTCCACGCTTGCGGGTCTCTCGGTGCAGGGGGGCGGGGAGGGGGTGCTGGCGCATGCGCAGGCCGTCACGTGACTGGTTCGGGGCTGACAGCCCTGGCATTTGCCCCTTCACTTCCATGCCAGTGTGAGTGCTTGTGAATTGGAGTCTCCTTGAGTCAAACGCCTTAGAAAGGCAGAAGCCGCTCCACACAACACGAACTTTGAATTTTTTCTATAAAACAAAACAAAAACCCTCATAGTCTCCTTTCGGGTGTATTATAATACGCTAGTGACTGTTTTGGCTGAATTGTGCCCCCTCTCCCCGCAAATCCACATGTTTAAATCCTAACCCCCCAGCACCTCACAACGTGACCAATTTGGAGATGGGGTCTTTAAAGAGGTCATTAAGTTAGAATGAGGTCATGAGGGTGGGCTCAAATCCAGTGTGAGTGGTGTGTCATAAGAAGAGGACATTTGGACACAGACAGAGGGTGGGGATGAGGGGGTGGTGATGTGAAGACAGAGAGAAGGCTGCCGCCTGTAAGCCAAGGATAGAGGCCCCAGAAGAAACGACGCCTGCCAGCACCTTCACCTCAGACTTCTAGCTTCCAGATCTGCCAGAAAGTACATGTCTGTTGTTTGACCCACCCAGTCTCTGGTACGGTAGCTCTAGCAAACTAATACAGAAACTAAGGTCCGGTAAGAAAAAACAAAAACACAAACATGCACTGGTAGGAGACTAATTTGGTCTCTGTGGTGATTTGTTTCCCTCAGTGTTTTTTGCCATGTACATTCGTCCTGCTGCCTTACCTCTGGATGCTTCTGCTGAGCTACTCTTTTTGGCATCTTTCTCTTTGACCTGATCTCCCTCAGAAAGATGCTTTCTGCATCGTGCACAGTTGGGGAGTCTCTGAGGTGAGGAATTGGCTGTAGCTTTAGATGGCCCACAGAGTTGCCAGCCCCCATGGGGAGAGAGCCCAAGCACCTGGGAGAGCTTGCACCTCATTGGGCACTGAGGACTGTCACTCACTTTTCTAACCCACTCTCTTGGGGAGATGTGGCAATTTTGCCCTAAATGTGTTTTACCCCCATTTTCACAGGAGGTAAATGTGGCATGCAAAATGCATTTTTAATGACTGAGATCTGCCTTTTGAAAGTATTTTCCATCTTTGCTGGGTCATTAAGTCTTTAAATTCTTCAATATTTTAATGATTTTTATAACCCAGTGATGTGTAGGTTTGTTCAAGTTTTCATTCTTAGCATGTTCCCTTGCCCATTAAGATGTTCCAGCAAGAGCTCACCAAAGGGTCATTGAACACATGGCACTGTTCCAAAGGGTCCTTTCTTGGCAGCCTGTCTCCTGCACTGGCAGTCATTATAGCTGAGGCTCATCTTACCCAGGCTTAGGTTCTAAAGGCAGTAAGGATGGTCCAAATGACTTTTAGAAACCCTCTCAGAAGTTGCCATGTTGGAGATCATGATACCATTTCTCAGTAAGTCCAGTAGATCCAGCTTTCCCTCCGGTGTTGAAAGAGTATTGTCTTTTCAGTGGATCCCCAGGTGAAGGATTGGCCTGTGTCCAGGGGCTGTGTTAGAACTATACAAAGCTGGGCTAGTTCTTACACAAGGAGAAGGCAGGACCCAAGACCTACTGGGAATAGCAGATTCATATCCATTCTTTGAGTGGAAATGCAAGCAGAATTACCTGTATTATTTCAATAGTGCTCCCTCTTCTCTCTCTCTCTCTCTCTCCCTTAATTTTAATTTTGCTGAACACATTTATAGCATGGCTCAGTACAATATGGCAGACAGAGAGAGCACTAGACTGGGATCTAGGATATCCAGGTTGCAAAGTTAGTTCAGCCACAGCATTTTGGAGAAAACCAAGGCCAAGGCAATCTCTTACAGCAATCTCTTAAAGCAAATCTCTTAAAGCAAATTACTTTCTCTCAGGTTCAGTGTCCTCACCTGTAAGAAGCACGTTTGGGGGTTGGATGATCCTGAGGCTCCCTTCTGGAGTTTTGGACATTGGCAAGTTCAAGCTCAGGTTCTCAGCTGAGGAAGACTGTCCACCTAGGACAGCCTTAATAACCCAGTGTTCTAGAGAAGCACCAGCCCATTCCCCACACTGCCTGGGAATGTCATAAGACAGAGTTTGGTCAAAGTAAGAACAAGGCTGAGCAATGGCTTCTGTAGGAGAATGCCTGCTAATTCACCCTGCTTGCCTCCAGTGCCTCTTCAGTTCAGCAAACTCTTTTTTTTTTTTTTTTAAGATTTTGTTTGTTTGTTTGTTTGAGAGAGTGAGTTGGAGGGAGAGGGAGAGAGTATCTGAAGCAGAGTCCATGCTGGGTGCAGAGCCCAACGCGGGGATCAATTCCACAACCCTGAGATCATGACCTGAGCCAAGACCAAGAGTTGGACACTTAACTGACTGAGCCACCCAGGCACCCCCAATTCAGCAAATCTTAATTTAGCACCTGGTAAAGACAAGACAGGGTGCTCTGTATTGGAAAGGTGAAGGCACCTAACTGTCCCTGATGCTGTGGAACTCCCAATCTTGGTATAATTTTGAGAGTTTTACCACAAGTGAGAAAGCCGAGTACTTTTTGTTTGGGTGAAATCCACTGGGGAAAACGAGGGTGTATATCAGAAAAACTTTTTGCCTTTAATTAATTTCCAAATTCACATCTCTTTGGGGCTGTGGAAATCATTAGCGCTGTTCACCAAATATTTCTGTTGTCCTTCCACTGGGCACGTAGTAGGATTATATTTTTCTGAGCCACCGAAGTTAAGTGTGGCTGTGTGACTTGCTTTGCCGATGAAATATAAATAGCATGGTATGTTTTACTTCCAGACAAAAGCCTTATCAACCATCACAAGCTCCCCCTGTGGTTCTTCCCCCTGCCGTGTAACCGGCAATGCTCTGCATGGTAGAAGCTACCCTGGGCTGCATCTCTCCGCAAGGTGGCCTAACCCACAGAGAAGATGGGTTTTTATGTACAGTTTCTGTACACAGACAGCACACGGGTGTGTCCCAGAGCTTTCTGTTCCGTTCCACCAGCCTAGTGGGCTGTTAATGAGCTGCAGCACGCTGTTCTTATTGTGGTTCATAGTGGATTGGATGGAGCAAGTCTTCCTTCTCTACACTCTCTCTCTCTTTTTTTTAGATTTTATTTATTTATTGGAGAGAGAGAGAGCATAAGCAGGGGGAGCTGCAAAGAGAGAGGGAGAAGCCGACTCCCTGTGGAGCAGGTATCCCAATAGACGACTCAATCCCAGAACCCTGAGATCATGACCTGAGCTGAAGGCAGATGCCCAACGAACTGAGCCACCCAGGTGCCCCTTTACTCTCCTTTTTTTAAAAAAATTAACTTATTGATTTATTGAGTTCCTCAGAAAAGAAACCCAATTGGAATTTTGAGTGGCATTGCACTTACTTTGTAAGTTAGTCATTAATTTAATTAGGTCTTCATAGAGTCATCCAAGATAGGTCATCCTATATTTTTAAGTCATTCAGTCCAAGAACATGGAATGTGCTTTCTTTATTCAGATTATTTTCTGTTTCCTTGATTAGAACTTCACAAATCTGTATGGAAGTTTTGTGTATTTTTGGTTCACACCTATTAGATGTTTTGTGATTCTTGTTGCTGTTGCAAATGATGTCTTCTCAGTAATATTTTCTAGTGGCTCTTGTGGGTGAGAAGAGACACTGCTGACGTGTGCAGGTTGACCCTGTATCTGGCAGACTTACTGAACTTTATTAGTTCTGATTTGTTCGAGTCTTTGTTTTTTCTCAGTTGACNACCCCCCCCCCCCCGCCATTTAACTTCTGTGGCAGGGGGTGGTGGTAATTTTGAAGGGGATGAGTCACCGGGGAGGAGTGGAAAATGTTTCCTCCTCCCCCCATTACAGGAAGGCCGGGGCCTCCGTGACACTGACAGCGTCAGTCTTGCCCCTCACCCCTGTGGTGGGAGAGAAGGTGGCCTAAAGTTCTCTGGGAACAGGGTAAGGGAGGGGAGGGAATGTCACCCAAAAGAGAAAGGGAAGGGTTTAGAAAAGAGAAAGAAGACTGAGGAAAGGAAATGACTCTTTTGAGGAGGACTTTGACAGGATCAGGGGTCCATCTGGGGCCTGGGAAGTGTCAGGGACAGTAGATGATAAAAGTCTCTGGTCCCAGAGTAGTAGCAGGACCAGAGACCCACCATACTGCAGTTTCACCACAAAGCCCTGGAAGTGTTGGTCACCTGATGTGCAGGTGAGGAGGTCAAGCATCTGGAGACAGGCCAGGGCACCACTGACACCCTTCTGCCTGCCTCCGGCCACGCTGACCAGCAGCTGGAGGCCCTGCCCCATGACTGCGGCCCCCGTGCAGCTGTGACTGAATGCTCAAAGCCACAGACAGGGCCTGGGACCTTGCCAGGTCTGAACTCCCTACATCCCCAGAGCTCCCACAAGTCAGAGCTGGACCTACAAGGCACAGCCATGTCTAGGACCCTACAACTGGTCCTGAAAAGAAGTTTACTGAGAGAAGTTCAGGAGAATGTTTTAACTGGGAGGCTTGTCTGCTTCGTTTAATGAGTAACCATAGCTGAATGTTAAGGTTGTTTTGGTTTGGAAACGTCTCCACACCCCTGAGAGACTGTGAGGGGGGCTGCCCTCTGCCCTGCACGGTATCGGCTGGGGCTGCTGGAGGCAGAATGGGGAGGCCTTGGTTAACAGCCGTGATAGGTGACCCCAATTTCAGTCGTTGGCAAAGCAGTTGTACAGTCAGGAAGTAGGGAGGCCATTCCCTCCCTGCCCCCTCTTCACGGGCTTGCCCTGGACGGAATGCTGAACACATTAAATGCACCTCTTCTTTGCTGACCTGTGCCCCCCTTTTTGCCCTTCTACTGACCTTCACGAATCCTGCACCCCAGGTAGCCAGAGCCCTGTGTGTAAGAATATTCTCCTCAGAGAATCTGCTTCCTTTAGGAGACTGGAAGCAGTGAGAGGCGTCCAGGCCAGTCTGTTCATGCGGGGAAGCTGACGGGAAGCCTTCAAATCCCACTCAGATGCCAGACCCCTTGGGTCTTGGTGGGGAGGCAGGCCTAGCTTTGCTTGTGAGCAAGCTATGAAGAAGGCCAACTTTGTAAATGCATCACCTCAAGACAGAGAAAGCTATTCTGGAGCAAAGAAGCCAGAAGAAGTGTCGGTGGGAAGAGGGATAGTAAGCCTGGCGTGGGGACAAATGCCCTGAGCCTGTCAAGGTACTTCGGAGCACTGAAGAGCCAGGCCCTCGGGACCAGGAGCATTACCTTCCCCCCCCCCCCCCCACCCAGAGCCTGGGTGAGGCCTCGGTCTCTGGGTNCCCCCCCCCCCCCCCCCCCAGAGCCTGGGTGAGGCCTCGGTCTCTGGGTGTGCTCCTCATTTCCTGTGGCAGCCTGTCTCCACACGCTGAGTGGCTGCAGAACAACGGCTTACAGTGACTCAGCTTTATAAATAGGACATTCACAGCGAAGATTATAGGAAATTCCCAGAGTCTTCTGCCTGGCCTTATTTTGGGTGTGCAGTTCACACAAGTGAAGTCCCAGCCTCCCTCCTCCAGCCTCCCTCCCTCCAGACTCCCAGGGAGGTTGACTGCAGGCAGGTCTGTGCCTGGGGACTGGGAATGTCCCCAGGAGGGATGGAAGCGCCCCCTTCCGGCCTTGTTCAGACACTCCTGGGGCAGAAGGGTTAACACGGGCCTCATACTCCCGAGCCCCCAAGCTGCGTTGTCTTACTGACTCTCCCTCATTCCCGGGAGGAAGGTGCATTACTCTTCCCTGTGGTAGATAAAGAAACTGGAATGGAAACCCATATCTGACTGATTCTGGATCTCAAGGATGAACTACAGACTCAACCTCCCCTATAAATACAGAATAAGGAGGCAAAAGGATGATAAGAAAGAAAGGGGAGCCCTCTGCTTTCAGGAGAGAAAGATAGAAGAGGGTGTTAACTGCTTTTTCCTTCTTTCCCCCAGTGACACCTTCCTGGACAGGGGGCTGTTTCTGGAAAGCCAGATTTGAACTTCGAGGGGCCCCATGGCCACTGCTGTAGTTGGGTTTGAAGAATCTGAGAGGGCGTCTACATGGAGGCAGGAGGCTCTGTAACTCGGTGGGGGGGGGGGTCACGGCATTGCAGGTTTTGGACCTAAATGTGCTTCAAATATTTGCCCAACAACTCATAGTGCTTTGGAACAAGAAGCAAGAGCGGCCCCGCTGAGTCCCTGGATACTGAGGTGTAACACCGAAATGTGATACGCTGCTTTTTAATGACTTTCAGCCTCTCCTCCCTCATAATTAGCCAGGGTCCCTCTCGCCTCGCCAAGGGGCCTCCTTACAAGGAGGGGGCTCTGCTGGTAGGCTGTGGGACCAGGCAGCTCCTTCCACCTTCTGGTCCTGGGGTTGGCACCCCCCTTGCCTTCATCCCGCGACTACGTCTGCCAACGCCCTTCTGAGCTACAGCACTGTCTTTCCAACAACCTGTGAAATTCTTTTCCATGCCCCCAAAGCTTCCAATTTCAAGTGCATAATAGAGCATTCCAGATTTCTCTCCATGTAGTCTCTCGGTTAATGGCCTCACCTTCCCTCAGTCACGGTAGTTAAGCAAATGCTGAATCATCTTTATTTCCCCCGCTCCCCTGCTCCTCTCCTCCTCCCCACTCTCCGTGTGTAACTGGTCCCCGCCGCCTTCGTGAAGGCCCCCAGTCTCAGAGTACACAGCTGGTTCTGGGTCCTGGCCACCCTGCTCTTTTCTGACCGGGTGGCCACGAGCATGACCCAACCCGAGCCCGGCAGAGGCCTTCCCCAGGAGTTTTCATGTGGCCACAGGGAGTCGGACCCCGTTTCCCTCTCCGGTCACCAGCTGGGCAGCCTGGGGGAGGCCTGGAAAAAAATGGGCAGCAGGATGGGGGACCATGCTGATGAATGATGGCGAGAGAAACCCTGAATGGATGGAATTGCTAGTTCAGCTTCCCCGAGTCCAGCTGTGGCCTCCCTCCAGCCCACCTTCCGCAGGCTCACCAGGATTCTGCCCTTTTGTTTCCAACCTGTTGTTTTAAAAGACTACAGAGAAGTTTACAGAAAAATTCAATGAACACCCCTATGTTCCTTACCCTAGTTCACCAACTTTTAGCAAGTTAGCCACATCGGTGCTCTCTCTGTATGAGTGTACACACTCTTTTCCTGAACCATCTGAAAGTGAGTCGCTGAGATCATGGCCCTTCTCCCCGAAGGATTTCGATGTGTATCTCCTAAGAAATTGAACACTTCCTTACATAATTACAATACCATGATCACATTCAAGAATTTTAACAAGGACATAATATTATCTAACATATAGCCGCATTCAGTTTTTCCAAGGGAGATGTGAATATGGACATATGTCGGATAATATTATTCTAGTTTTTTCCTTTTTCAATTCAAGATCCAATCAAGGTGACAAATTGCATATCGTTGTCGTGTTTAGTCCCTTGCTGTTTAGAATATATAGTTCTTTCCTTTTTGTATTCCTTTTCCTTTTTTGTATTCCATGATGTTAATATTTTTATAGCATCTCTCTCAATTTGGAATCCTGTGCTTAGGGAACTCAAGCATTGTGTAATGGGCCAGAAGCCTCCTCTCATGCAGAGGAAACATGATCTGCAGAAGAAGCCATTATCTTTATTATTCTGGACATTCAGCCTGCCTGCACTTTGCTCCATGGAGAGACATTATCTCTGTCTTCCAAGACTCCTTGCCATACAAACATCCTTGGAAAGATAGTCCGGGAGAAGGACAGCCAATCCCATGGCTCGTGGGCCATCCACAAATGTGAGAGACTCATGGAAAACTATCTCTCGACAGGTCCGTAAACATTATCTGCAAACCAGTCTGCTGCTGATGGTCTTTCCCTGTTGTGGCTGATGGTTCCCCCCATCCATTCTCTACATCTTCAGTAATGGAACCCCGCTTACCCACAGTGGCTGTGCACGTGGTTTCTCAGAATTAAATCTGCAATTCCCATCTTCCCTTGCAGCAAGGTGTGGCTGTGGGATGAAGTTGTGAGGAACAGGCTTTTGGTGTAGTGCGCAACTTCTGGAACGTGCCCTTAAAGGATAGACAACATGCCATTTTCCTTCTCTTTCCTCCTTCCTGCAAAAAAAAAAAATAGAAACCTCCCTCCCTGTGGCCTTTCTAATTCTCTCCTCTGCCTTTTTTTTTTTTTAAGATTTTATTTATTTGCTAGAGAGAGAGTGAGTGAGAGCACAAGCAGGGGGAGCAGCAGACAGAGGGAGAAGCAGGCTCCCCACTGAGCAGGGAGCCTAATTTGGGACTCGATCCCAGGACACTGGGATCATGACCTGAGCGGAAGACAGACACTTAACCAACTGAGCCACCCAGGCACCCCACCTTTTTTTTCTCCATAGCACATAACACCATTGACATACTTTCTATTTTGCTTATGTTGTGTACCGTCTGCCTCCTCTCCCTCAAATGGAAACTCCGTGAACAGTGCTGAAAAGCACAGTTGTTAAAATACTGAAATACTTCCGTACCAGTTAGGGTCTCTGTGTGCCTCCCCTGGTAGCTTTAGGTACCCAACAGTCTTAACTTGGGTTGCCATAACCAAATGGCACAAACTGAATGGCCTTAACAACAGAAATGTATTTTCTTACAGCTCTGGAGGCTAGTATTCCAATATCAAGGTGCTGGCCAGTTCAATTCCTGGAGAGATTCCTGGAGACGGCTTCTTTCTGGCATGCAGATGGCTGTCCTCTTGTGTACACACACACACACCACACACACACAGTCACAGAGAAAAAGAGAGAGAGAACTCTCTGGAGTCTCTTCTTCTAAGGGCACTAATCTCATTGGATCAAGTTTCCAAACCCATGACCTCATCTAAATCTACTTACTTCACAAAGACCCCATCTCCAATATCATCGAACTGGTGATTAGGGCTTCAACATATGAGGTTAGGGGAACACAAAGGTTCAATCCATAACACCAATGATACAGGTGTTGACTCACAGTAGAGGTTGTCTAGGATTCCTCCTTCTACCTTAGGGCCAGTGACATCCTAATGAATCAGTCCATCCTGTGCCCCTCAGGTGCTCAGTGAAGACTTGTTGCGTAAATGCATACTAGATTCTGGCATGGCTCCACAACTTCCCATCATCAATCTTGAACTCATGAAGAGCTGGGGTCAGATTTTTCAATAAATAAAAATCAGGAAAAGTGCCAAGTGGCAATTATCTACTATTTTTAAACAAAGGACTTTTCTCAAGTCCTTCCTGTTCCCATCCCACCTCATGGAGAAGAGGAAGTGACTCTGAGCAGAAACAGAGCTGGTGTGTGTGTGTGTGGGGGGGTTGTTGGCATTTTTTTGTGTTTTTTTCCCCTAGAGATTAGTAATTACCAGGACCTTCCCCATATTGACCATGAGGGATTAGAGAGGGAGGGAGAGGCAACAGCAATGGTATGAGGCTGGGAAGGGAACCGAAGGTTGCCAGCCAGTGGGCTCAGAGCCACACACATCTTCTCACTTACCTTGCCTTCCAGAAGGTCCTTCTGTGCCAAGGAGACAAGTAGGTTAAGGGCCTGGATCTATTACATTAAAACACATGCAAGCCCTGTGAATGAAGCAGTTCCCCTTCCTGCTCTCCAACTCAGAGAAATGCTCATACATGTGCCGGGAGGCCTGGCTTATCACAGAAAAAGGCTGTTTAAATTGTCTCAGTGTCCAGGAACAGGGAAAGAGCTAACTAAATAAGGGGTGCCACTGCTAAGCGCTCTGGAAAAGCATTTAACAATTTAAAAATGCTGAATGGTTTTTAAAAAAAAAATGCTGAATGACTCTCTGTGGACTGATGTGGAGAGAGCGCCACAGAGGAAAGTAGCAAGTTGAAAATAAAACCTACAGGGTTTGGACATAAACATCCCCCCAGTACTTTCACTTTTCTTTTAAAGCTTCCTTAAAATGTTCCCATTTTAAGCATACAGGAAAGTTGGGAGAATAAAATCACGGACGTTCACTAGTAGACCCACCATGCAGGTTTGGGCCGTGTTTGCTTCAAATAGGAACCGTCTTCACCACGCGGCATTTCGAATAATGTATGTCGAGCATATACTCTCTGCCGGATGTTGTACTGAAGATGGTGTCACGTGATGCTGATGTTACTTGTGAACAAGACAGGCCACCTGCCTTCAACGAGCTTACCATTCCCTGGCCAGACAGAAGAAGCAGCAGAGCAAACACATGACTATGGATCGTGATGAACGATCTGAAGAAAGCAAACAGGGGTAACAGGTGTGACTTGCTTCGGGGAGGAGGAGCAGAGCCTAGGAATGGGCAGAGCAGCCCCGGTAGAGGCCCCGAGGATCTCAGAACCAGGGCTGGCTGTGCAATTAGCTACAGCCAACGCAAAGGAAAATGAAGGCCCCCAGCCAGGGCTGGGACAGTCAGTCTCCCCTTTCCAGGGGCTCACTGCTTCAACCCACGGCCGATGGGGGATCCCCAAAGGATTGCAACCTCTATCCTAGGACGTGCATGAGGCCTGGATCCAGATTGAGTGGGAGACAAGATGTGCAGTGGGGCTGCCGGCCCAGGTGGAGGTGGCCGCTGCTGGGCCCTGTCCTGAGGAGCCACCTCAGGTGCCTGACCTGGACCCTCCCTCCAGCCCTGCCCAGCCTGTCACCAGTGGTGAAGGGTGACAGCAGAATGTGGGCCTCCCCATGCCACTGTGTCTGGTTACTGCTTCAGGCAGAGGGTGGCAGTGGTTTTAGGGAGGACATGGAGAGTAAAAGGCAAGTTAGGCCAGGTGGGACCTGGGAGCAGGAAGGTGTCAGGAGCTGTGGCCACGGCTGAGCTAAGGCTCCAAACCTACTAACGGCCTGCTCCATCGGCCCATCTGGCTCCACTTGTGAAACACAGATTCAAAGATAATTATTAAGAAATTCAAGATGGCGATTACAGGGTATTAAAGCCCAACATCACCCACCACCACCACCCCGCCCCCAACACTTCTGAAGGTAAAGCCTGTTGGGGCTGCACGGGTCTCAGGCCTATGACACTGACCCTGTTCAGCACTGAGGGGAGTCCAGCATCATGACTGCTGAGGGTGAGTGGTGGGAAGCACACGAGGGGCACGGGCCAGGTAACACCAGGAGACCTGTGGGTCCCTGCAAAGATTGTATTCTTTGCATTTTGATCTTCATCCAGTGGAAACCACCAAAGGGTTTTAAGCAGATGAATGACATTTTGGGTCACACTGGCTATGGTGTGGAGAGTGGATTGGGCCACGAAGGAGTGAAAATGTGGCTGACCAAGGCAGGCAAGAGGTGACAGTGACTTAAGGTCTGGTAAAGGCCATGGGAGAGAAGCGGACCAGTGAGAGCCACCTTATGAGCATAGGGTAAAAGAAATGGTTGAGAAAGAGATCAAGGCAGGAAAAGCCCAGGGAGTGGGAAGGTTCAACCAGATGTTGAAGTCAGAGAGTAGGAAAACAAGTACAGCGGAGTGGAGTGAAGGGTAGACCACAGGAGGAGGAGCAAGAGCCTAGGCAGGGTCTATCACAGACCTGTCACAGACCTGTCTGGCAACCTCGGTTTTGCACATGACACTCGGTTGCATTGTCCTGTGTCTGGATAAGCCAGGTAGAGTGAGCTGAGCCCCTCTCTGTCATGAGCAAGGAGGACCTTACCTCCAGTCTTTCCTCCAGATCCTAGCCCAGAGGGCTCAGCTGGTCACCTTGCAGGACAGTTTATGAAGGCTGAGGGTCCTTCCCTGCCATGCCTGCCTGCATGGTTTGGCCGCTCAAAACACACCTATAAGAATAGGAACAAAGGCCAGACCACAGGAGGACCCAGGGAGGAACCCGAGAAAGAACAACGGTTGCATCTGTGAAATCAACGGTTACTCTGCCAAGCGTGACCTTCCTGCCTGCCCAAATCCCTTTTCCCCTTTTCAGTGGGTTCTGAGGACCAGCAGGTATCAGGGGCCGGGCAGATCCTCTGGAGCATAGGCCTACAGCACTACAGCTGGGATTCTATTATCATTCAAATAGCAATGTCAAAGAAACCTCAGGCTTTCCTTTTAGTAAACCTGTAAGAAAAGTCCAAGAACAAGGGAGAAGGGGGAGGAGGGAGGTGGGAGGACCAAGGAGGAGGAGGGAAAGGGAGGGGTTTGCAGCGCTGAGAGCTCTGTGAGGGCAGCCTGCCTACCATCCAGGCTTCTGGTGAGCGGCCAGCTTTGCAAGTGGCCATGGGAAGCAATGAGTCAGGAGAGCATTCTTACTGGCTTTGCTAATGCTGATGCACTTGCAGAATGGGAGGAAATGCAGTCCTGGTTTGACCTAACCATCCAGGCCTCTTTCATCGTGATTAAAAGCCATCATTTTCTCCCTTCCTGATGGCAAGGTTAGTGGAAAGAAATTCAACGAAAAGCAATGTCAACCTATTAATTTCGAATGGCCAAAAAGGAGTCTGCAGAAAAAAAGAAACCTGCTTTTATTTCCTGTTAATTGAGCCAAAGAAAACTCTCCTTCAAATTCCTGAGCTGTTCTCATTGTTCTGGGTTTGCACAGAGCCCTGTGTGGCTCCCCGGCTGTGCTCTAGAGCTCTCAGGACAGGGGACATTTGTGTCACTGCGGGCAAGCGGCTTGGGGGATCTTGCTTTTCTCAGTGCGCCTGCGGGAAGTTAGTAAGAACTCAGGAAGTTAATAAGAACTCCAGGGGAAAATTAGTTTGGGGAGCAATGCGTTCAAAGAAGTAATATGGGTTTCTTGACTACGGAAAGCCTTCAGTATACTAATGTATAATGTCAGTCTTCAAGAAGCGGGCAGAAAAACTCTGGATTTCCTCCTCAACACCATTCTCTGCCCCACTTCTTCACTCAGATAACCTGGATTTTGTTTGATTATGATACTTGTGTGTCTCGTGGGCTCCTGCCCTTCATGCGGGAGGCAGGGCGGTCAGTCTGATCCATTGCCCTTGGCCGTGATTGCTGTAGGTGTGGCCACCAGACACAGCCCCACCCAGGGGATGTCAGGCACAGCAGGCCTGGGGACTTCTAGAAAGTTCCCATCACTTTTAGAACGAACACCATATAAGTACTAGTCTCTTCCTGTCTTTGGACATTATCGTGTAAAGACAGGAGCTCGGAGCTGCTGCAGTGGTATTAGAAGCATGAAAAGCCAAGAACACCTCAGAACATGATCTCGGTCCCTGATGCCGTGAAGCCGTTGCATGAACTCTTGGGTTTGTTTCTTCATTTTTCAGGCCACGGGGCGTTCTGTGTCATTCAGGTACTAGCATCCTGAAACGGAAAGGGACGCAAAGTGTAGACACTCCCAAATTCACTTGACCACAGAAGCTCCTTCCTGACGGCGCTCTACAGAGAACCCTTTGGGAAAAGCCAAGGTGTGAGGAATGCAGGGTTGGAAGTTGGAAGCTCCAAGTTCTGTTTTAGGTTCTAAAACTCACAGGAGCTCTTGGGCCTCATGTCTAACTTTGTGAAAAGAGCATCTAAACTAAGATAATGTAAGTCAGGTGCCTGATGCTAGGCATGGCACATAGCAGATGTGTCATAAATCATTGTTGCTAACAAAACAGGGGCGGGGGTAAGAGAAAAGAAATAGACCAGTTTCAAATCTCATTTCTGTCTAAGAGTTGTTGTTTTTTTTTTAAGATTTTATTTCTTCATTTTGAGAGAGAGAGTGCAAACAGGAGAGGGAGAGAGAGAATCTCAAGCAGACCCCACACTGAGTGCTGAGCAGAGGGAAGGGGGCTCGATCTCACAACCTCACGATCATGACCAGGGCCAAAATAAGAGTATGACACTTTACACAGTAAAACCTGAGTTCTCTGGCCCTGTATCAGTTTATAGCATCTTCTAGCCCTCCACTCAGCAGGTAAAAGCTAAAATACCGAGACCATAGATATCCTATGCGAGCACCCTGGCTCAACGGCCCATTGTCCCTTTCTCTTCTGCTGAAGCAAGCCTGGGGTTCTGCTGGTTTGGGCTCCCTGGATGGCCAGTGTCCTCTGTGCACGCTGAGGGCTCCAGGACGCTCCTCGGTGAGAATTCCACATGCACCGGGCACCCAGCCTGCCCCATGACAATCTCCAGTCTAGACACTCTTGTGGATGCCAAGGGATTGAGTCCCTCCTCGTCCAGAGCTCTGGCTAGGACTCGGCCGCAGCTGGCAGACAGCTGACCCTGGGCTTTGAGCATGCTCTCTCTCAACCTCTCTTGTCCATTGAGACCTTTTAGTTGTATGAGTTGTATGTATTACATCCCTAGAAAAAGAATCCCAGGATTTTCCCTTCTGTGTGTTTTCATCCACCAGCTGAGATCATCAGTACAATAAAACCAAACTGAAGGGACGGGAGCAGGTTGTCCTGCCATGTTTCTGGATCTTTGGGTTGCACACCAGATCTGGGGCTCCACGCTTGTTTAACCTCCTCTGAGGCTCACAGATATTTTCCCAGCTGTGACCAACAAGGATGTCAAATTCGCCAATGTAACAGGCTTCAGCATCCCAGTTAGAAACTGGACCATGACTATGGAAGGTGACCTAACAAGAACTTGGTGTTTGCCTTTCTTTTGGGTGGCTTTTGAGAGCACCGGCCAGGGCCTTTGTGAGCACCAGTGTGGTGATGGGGAAAGACGGGGGCTTTGCTCTGTTTTATTTGGTCTGATGAACAGCACAGAGAGCAAGTGGCTAAGAGTGGGAATGTGTGTGTGTGAGTGAGGGCATGTGTGTTCGTGCGTCTGTGCATCACACCCAGGCATCATCATGGCCCAGTAGAAATACCTTCTGGAAGGCCATATGTACCCCAGTGTTCACAGCAACAATGTCCACAATAGCCAAACTGTGGAAAGAGCAGGGATGCCATTCAACAGATGAATGGATAGAGAAGATGTGGTCCATATACACAATGGAATATTATGCAGCCATCAGAAAGGGTCAACATGGACGGGACTGGAAGAGATTATCCTGAGTGAAATAAGTCAAGCAAAGAAAGTTAATTATCATATGGTTTCACTTACTTGTGGAACATAAGGAATAACATGGAGGACATTAGGAGAAGGAAGGGAAAAGTAAAGGGGGGTAAATCGGAGGGGGAGACAAACCATGAGAGACTATGGACTCCAGGAAACAAACTGAGGGTTTAGAGTGGAGGAGGGTGAGAGGATGGGTGAGCTGGGTGATGGGTATTAAGATTATTAAGATTATATTAAGATTGCATGGAACACTGGGTGTTATGCACAAACAATGAATCATGGAACACTATATCAAAAACTAATATGTACTCTATGTGACTAACATAACACAATAAAAATTAAAAAAAAAGAAAAAAAGGAAAAAAGAAGTACCTTCTGGAAGGAGTGAGGTAGACCAGGCAAGTTTTATTATTCGTTCTTCATAAACCAAGAATTCAAGGTCCAAAGAGGCAGAGGGGCTGGACCCCGGCTGTCCGAGGATGGGGGAGGCAGTGGCACCTGGCCGCATTTTTGCCATAGCCCTGGGCTGTATGCTGGGAGGCAGAACTCGTGAAACGTTGCAGTGCTCATCCAGACGAATACTTGATGGGTCTGTGTCAGTCTGGGAAGGTTTCCTGGAAGATGCCCTTTTTGAGCTGGGATGGCCCCTGGGCTCTGATTCTGGACAGCGGGGCTGGGGCCCAAGATTCTGCTTTTTCTAACATACTCCCAGGTGCTGCTGATGCATTGAGTTGCAAATTTACAAAGGAGGAGTGAGGGTTACCCACATTGAAAGGGGTTCTCAGAGAGGATATTCCTGCCTGTAGGCAAGCTAAAGCAAAGGTCAAAGGCGAAAAGTGCCCTGGAGGGCAGGGTGTGTGGGGTGAGGTGGATGAGGGTGGAGAAGTGGGTAGGACCTCTCCTAAGAGGACAGGAGACGTGTGGGAAGGGCCTGGTGAGTGAATGAGAGCTTGGATTCTGCTGGCAGTGTTTCTCAGGTTGGAGCCGAGGTCTCAGCTCTATCCTGTGGGGCCCCACCCAGCAGATCCTGAATTCATTGGTTCTGGAGAAGGGCCAGGGAATCCGTAAAGTTAAGAAACTCTCAAGGTGACTCAGACACAAACCGGTTTGACAACCCATGTTGGGCAATTTGAGGGTTTCAGACTGGGGAGACAAGATCAGATTTGCAGTTCAGATAGATCCCCTGGGAACTGGGAAGGTCAGTCCCAGAGCTGGGCCCCGGGGGAAGGGGTCCTATGTGGTTGTGCAGGCCAGAGAAGCTGAGCACTTGGGTCAGGACCCTGGCAATAGGAACAAAGAGGAGGGAGAACTCGAGAAATATTCATTGGTGACGCACTGGTTGAGCTTCTGGTAGACTCCCAGCAAGAGAAAGGATGAGTTTGATTTTAAACGGGCCAAGTTTGAGGGACATTGGGTAGGGAAGTCCATCAGGCAACCAGCTTTGGGAGTCTGAAGTTCAGTGCAAGGACAAGACCTGGGTATAGATTGGAAACTCAGCAGCTTATAGTGTATTTACCATTAAGCATAACAATGAACTTCATGTTGGCAAGTAGGAGGCTTTTCGGATTTTCCCAGAGACTCTGTCTGCAGACAGAAAATGCATTTCCGGACTAATTCTCTAGTATTCTTACTAGCAATGATGTTGATACTTTGTGTATGCAGAGACCTTCCTGGAGACTCTTGAGCACAAACGAACTTAAGTTCTATTCCTTGGAGACTTTTTGGTCTTTTTCAAATAATGCATTTAGCTGCCCAGAATCAGTATGGGAGAAGAGAGAAAGGGATCTAGCAAATCCATGTTCTGTGGTGATTTGACCTTGTAATGCACATTTTCAGACTCCACTGGCAAATCACAGTAAACACCATAGCATCTTAAATTTCTCACCTTCTCCCTTTACAAAGCACTGTGTGTGATAGGTTCCAAGTCCTTAAGGAACCCATAGTCAGTTGGAAGAGACAGATGAGCATTTGGACATTTGTGGTGCTGTCAGTTGAGTGCATCTAAATAAAACTGGGGTTTCAGGAAAGGCTTTGCGGAAGAGGTGACACCTGTTAGACTTAGGAGGTGGAAGAGAAGTTGGTGGATGATGAATGAAGCTGGAGGAGGAACATTCTAGAAAGAAGAAACAGACCGTGCTAGGCACGGGTTCATGAACTAGGACCTTGTCAGGGAACACGGAATAAACAGATACGGCTGGAGCAAAGGGCAGGTGTGCAACAGTGTTTTGTTTCGGGAGGTAAATTAATGCTCAGAGACCGAGTTTGTCTTTGCCAGCAGTTTCTTTAACACAGGTTTGCTGGGAGAAATTTCACAAGCCAACAGCACATGGGATAATGGCTCTTAATAAGCCAACATACTCCGAACCAATGGTAGCGTAATCACACTGTTGTGCCAAGCAAGAGGAGATGAAAGGAATAAGGTCCTCCAGCCGCTGCTGGGGGAGGCGCTTTAGCCAACCCGGAGCTGACTCCCGGGAGCCCCCGCAGAAGTAAGAGTCTCCTGTTGCTAGGGCCCGTTGCTAGGGAAAGCGCGCACGGTTCAGAGAGGATCTCCTTTTCGGGGTTGCTACGCCGGTTTTTACCACTGCGGGTAAAAGGACAGCTCTTACCCTAAGGAGCTAATTGCCCCCCAAGTCCTTCAGAGAGCCATTTACATCTGCAAAGAGGCTCCAAGCCCAGACTGAACACTCAGGCAGTCCTCACAAACTCTTGGTATTTATAGTCAAATGCCCCATCCCCGGTGGCGGCCTCATTATGCCTTTATTGATGAGCCCCCAGCGCGGGGTGGGGTGGGGGGGAGGGGTTCCGCAGCTGAGCTACCGAGTTATCAACAACAGATGAGAAGCTGACATCCTGTCACAGCTGACTTCACTCTTAATCAAAACAGCTTGACTCGTAAAAACAATTTCATTTTTGTCATAAACAAGTGGATTTGAAATCATAGCCAACCAATATACACCGGGCAGGGACTGGAAATGAGTCCGAGTGGGGAGAGGGGCAGAGCCTCTCCAGAAGAGCCACACTGGATGCAGAGACAGGGGATTTAAGACCCTCTGGAAAACTCTAGGGAGCCCTTGAAGGAAGGCATAAACTGTGATGGCTGGGGATGGGGTGTATCCCTGAGGACGCAGGCTGGAGGCTTTTCCGAGTGATCACGCAGGCCTGAAGGAGCCTTGAAGCAAGACAGAACAGGCTCAGTCCTCAGCACTTGTCAAGGCCCAACCCCCAAACCTGTCTCCGGAAGCTGGGAGAATCGCCAGGCCAGGTAAGATTCCGGGATTGAGAAAGTTCAAGTAATCACCTAGTGCCAATATGCCATTCACAAATCCCTTGGGTTTATTGTGTAACTTGATCACACAAGTTAGTCACACAAGAAAGTTAGAAGGATTAACAAGCCAAAGAGGATCTGGGGAGGAGGCTAAGAGGTATGGTCTGAGGTTGGGGTGACAAGCGTTGGCCTGGGCTGCAGTCAGGTCACCTTCTGTGTGGGCAGAGCCTCCCTCTGGAGCATCTCCCAACATGTACAGTGTGGCTGGTCTTGGAGCCACTTCTTCTTTTAAGGGTCTGCTTAGTTGGGTCCCATGGTTACTCCCAAAGGTCTTGGCCATATCAGCACAGTCTTGGTCTCACCCGCCTTTCCACAGATGTTTCCAGACAAGTTTTACTTACCTATCCATCACACAGCTTATCTACAGAGGCATACTTGAAGTCCTACATTGGTGAAACAACGAATATAGGAGTTCATATTGGCCACTGTGACTCCATCTTGTCTTACTCTGACTTAGTTTATTCTCTGTCTTCTATGACTAGGAGTCCCACACAAAGTATCACACCATGACATCATTCCACTACCCACAGCCAGCTGCCAAACAAGCCACCATCTCCCCCTGCCCTGGGCTCCCACAAGAGCCCCTTACTGGTCTTGCTGATTCTTATTTGTACTTCACAGCCTGTTCCCCACAGGACAGCCAGAGTGACCTTTTAATAATGTAACTTGTATTATGTCCCTTCTCTGCTAAAGCCCTTCAGTGGCTTTCCGTTGACTGCTCTCGGAATATAAGCCAACCTCCTCACCCAGGTGTACTTGATCTGGCCATTCCCACTTATCTGACCTCGTTTCCACTTGCACTCTCTGTCCTTGTCTACACTCTTAACATATGGTCCTTCTTTTGTGCTGGTTGTTCCTGCTGCTGGGTCCTCAAACAGCTGGCGATTTTTGCCTTTCAAGCCGTAATTTAAATACCATTTTCTCAGAGAGACTTTCCCTCAAAATCCCCTCAATCTACAGGAGCTATGCAAATGTTCTCTAATGAATCACCCTGTTTCACATCTCTTAGCAGCTCTTATTACTATGTGGTGTTTTCCTGTTTATTTACCTAGTTACTGTCTTCTTCCTCTGTAGTCCATAGTCTCAAAAAGTGGCGGCTACCAATTCCTTCTCTCACTGTATGCACACGCTACTCTGCCCATCAAGAGGTGCAGTCTAATTCTTCATCTGTTGAATCTGGCTTCTGACTTCTTATGACTTGCTTTGAGTGATGGAATGTGTCAGAAATGATGCAGTCTCAGTTCTGGACCTAACTTTCAAGAGGCTCGTCTACTTCCACTTTAACTCTCAGAAGCCAGCTGCCATGTACTGAGTTTGAGTACCCTGTGACCTCCATGCCTTGAGGAAGCTCAAGCTTCTATGTGGCCGAGCACTGATGTGACACACAGGTTGTGATGCCTGAATGCAGATGACTGAGTGAGCCCAGCTGACACCCAGAGCAGCAGGAGTTGTCTAGACAAACCCTGACCCAACTACTGGCCAGAGAATTGTGAGACACAATAAATCTTATTGTTTGAAGTTACTAAGTCTTGGCTGTTTGTTATGCAGCACGGGGTAAGTGAAACACCCTCCCACTAGAAGGACACTTCCTAAGCTTTTTCTGGCAGTACCTGTAGACCAAGTAGATACATGTTGGATGCGAGAATTTGGGGACAATGGACTTGACCACTGACCAGAAGTCTCAATAAAGCAACGAGGGCAATGTTCAACATTGTGAATGTGGGTAACCAAGGGGTAGAAGTTAGAAAGTGGGATATTGGAGGGTGTTTGTTTGTTTGTTTTAACAAGTTTAGGGATGTTGGAGTTTAACATTTCAGTTCTGAGTTTTGAGGATATGAGGGATATGAACATAGCTGAAGTAGATAGAAGACAAACATCACTGAAATTGAGGAAGCAAACAGACTTGAGGTAGGATATTGGCAGAGACACTCATAAGAAAATTCAGCTTTTCCAGGATGATGACAGGATCAGCAGTGAGGAGAGGCGCGGGAAGTTGCCACCTGAGCATTATGAGGGCCCCTTGGGGGAAGGTGATGTCCTTGGAAAAATCTAGTTTCAACCAAGGGAAAAAGGATTCAATGAGGCGTCTGTGGGGGTAGGATGGAGAGACAGTTTGCAGTGGAACAGAGGAGAGAGGATGATCCGAAGGAAGGAGAAGGAGTTGTCCGGAAGGCTGCAGTTGGGGGAAACAAGTTTAGGGGCATCAGAGAATAATGCTGGGCTCTCTCAGAATCCAGCTAAGCACCAAGGAGGCTCTCACTGTGGGCAGAATCGAGGGATGGCTTTGATGAGATCATGAGGGACAGTGACTGGCCTTCAGATTTTGACCAGCCTGGAGGTATAAAAATTTCGTTTTCCTGCCAACATATTCAAAGGATAGATAGTGTTTGCTGTTGGCAGGAGGGTCAGCAATCGGAGACCCTTGCTCAGGATTCCAAAAGAAATGTGAAAGGATGCGGGTGGGGCATGGTTAGGCCCAAGCTGGTAGGTAACCAGTAGGCCTGCTGGGCTGGCACAGCTCTTCTGAGTGGAGAGGGGAGGAAGGGGCAGCTTGAGTCCTGGGCTGAGGGAGATCAGGGCTCGCCTGGGCTTGTGTGCTCCACAGCGCTTGGCTTGAGACGAACAGTTCTCAGGACAAGTCAGCATGAACTATTTGGGACTGGTGCCCTACCAGGCTGTGGGAAGGTAAGCTGGCTTGAATTACATCTTTTCAAAACCTTTATTTTTTTTTTAAAGATTGTATTTATTTGAGAGAGAGAATTCGTGAGGGAGAGCATGAGCCAGAGGGAGAGGCAGAGGGAGAATCAGACTCCCCGCTGAGTAAGGAGCCAGAGGCAGGGCTCAATCCCAGGACCCTGGGATCACAACCAGAGCCAAAGGCAGATGCTTAACTGACTGAGCCACCCAGGCGACCCTTTCCAAGTCCTTTAAATAATAAACTACATTCTTTCATATTATAAAAGTAAAGCATGTTAATGTAAAAACTTTGTTTTCAAAGCAAAAAAGGCTTCAACCCATGCTCCTCATCTCAGTCTCCCTCTATTCACAAAACAATGAACACGAGAAAGTGGTAAGTCCTTGACATACTATTAAATTCTCATTTTAATAACACAGGTACAGTCTCTCTGGACTGTTCTGTTTCTTGCCCTGATTCTCAAGTCAAATGGAACCAAGAGAAGGACAAGTGATAGAGGGAAACGGTGGATTCCTTCAAGCCCTGCTGGTCTATTCAAACTGAAAGGTATTTATTAAGCTCCAAACCTTTAGGTCTGTTTTGATTATAAGTGACTGAAACGCTAGGCCAGGGAGCTTAAACCAAGGAAATGTACTGGTTTGTACAGATTTTTAAAAAATGAGAAGTCCAAAGAGTGGGCTCAATCAGCTGCTTAAATGATTCTGACAAGAATCTCTCCCCTACCTGCTGCATCTTCTCAGCTCTGAATTTCAGTATCAGCTTCATCTCAGGCAGAATTTCCCCAGTGGGTGACTCCCAGGAGCTCTAGGCTTACTTCCTGCCAACTTAGTAGCACCGGCCAAAGGTACCTTTTTACCTGCCGCCAAATGCTGAGGTCTGGTTCTTATTGGTTGTCCTTGAGTCACGTGCCCACCCCTGAGCCAACCGCGACCAGGGTGATGTGATGCTCTCATTGGCCAGACCAGCATCACCCACCCCTGGGGTGGCAGCGGTGGCATCGGTCCCATCCAAGCCACTTGGAAAGGGAAAGGTGGGCCCCTCACATCTATGTGACCTCTGCAGCCACAGGGGCCCCGGGACTTGGAAGGACCCTGTGCTTGTTTTCTTGCTCTGCTGTCCCTGCTTGATATCCTTAATGATTTCTGAAGCAGGGTCTCCACAGAGACTGGGACAAGGCATTTTCATTTTTCACTGGATCTGACGAATTTTGTGGCTGATCTGGCTGCCACACTGTTGTGCGTACTGGGAAAGCTTCGTGAAACACGGAAAGCACAGTTCTCAGAGACAAGGAAACATAGGGCACATTCTGGAAAAAAGCAGGTAGTCTCTGCTGGTTGAACAACTTCATTCACTTATTTATTTAAAGCTTTATTAGGGGCGCCTGGATGGCTCACTCAGTTAAGGGTCTGACTCCTGATTTTGGCTCAGCTCGTGATCTCAGGATTGTCGGATGGAGCCCCACTCAGCGGGGATCTGCTTGGGATTCTCTCTCCTCCTCTCCTTCTCCCTCTGCCCCTCCCTCCCTGACTCAAATAAATACATCTTAAAAAAAAAAAAGAAGAAAAGAAACAAAGAATCAACTTTATTAAGTGCCAGGGTGGGGTGGGGGATTGTCCTGCTACTTCCAGAGAACAGGAAAAGAAAAACAAATGACTGCCAGGACCATCAGGACCATCAGGTAGCTCGTAATCTGTTGCAAAGAGAGCTACACACACACAAAGACACACAGCAGAGTAATGACTGTGGTACAAATAAGCACCAAAAGCCACTGGGGCACAGACAGGGGGCCACCACCCAGCCTGGAAGTGGGCACAGTGCCGTGTTGTCCTGAGGGGGGAGGCATGTGATTGACCTATGGAAGCAAAGAGGGCCAGAGCATGCTAAGCCTCTTGATTGGCAGCTGATGACGGAAGGTATGGGGTTGGTTCCACAGAGCACAAGCCATCATGTCACACCCTTCCAGATAGTGGCTGGTGGATGAGTCATCGTGTGGTGTGCGTGACTTTCCTCGGCAACACTGTTGTCCCCCACAGCCCCAAACCGGCCACTGAATATCCTTCAGGCCTCAGTATTTATGTAATCCAGCCCAGACCAGGTGTCAAGATTTTTGCAGTTATCTCCTAGCAGGTAAAATAGTTCTTACATCTTGGGCGGACGGACTACGGTAACTACTTGAGTGACCCAATAAGGAGACAACTTTGAAACAAATTGGAGACAACACTGAAACAATCTGAAACAATTAAAACCCTCCAACCCCTGGACTTTTCATTTATATGAACCCTCTTCTCCCTGTTTTAACAAAAGAATGATTTATCTCCATACATTTTTTTCCTTTTGAGTTTGGGCACCAATCGACTCCTAGTGGCAGTGTGACTTTTCTCTAGCCCACTTTTGACCATTTGTCCCTTTTGAGTATCATCACGGACTTGGGCTTTTCACAGACTCAATTGGTTCCAATTAGCTGTGATCACTGTTTCCTCAAAAATTACAATTCACTCAAAAAATAAAATGTAGACAGGGTCCCTGCCCTTAAGAAACTTACATTCTTTTTGGAAAAATGAGACCTAACATCCATGGAAAATATGGTGACCAGAACAAGGCAGCACATGATTTTAAGAGGCTGTTTTGTCACGGACTTGGGCAAGACCCTTTCTCCAGAGCAATTCTTCGAACGCACTGATTTATATGGGAGCTAAGACGTTTCCTCTGGGGAGAAAACTTGAGTTGGTCCACAGTTGGCTTCAGACACCTGGGAGCATGTCGGCAGGGGAGGGCACGCCTGACTGAAGCTGGGACGGAAGAAGCAGCATGACAGGCGTCCTGCTGCCAAGGAGGATGGCCAGCGAGGGCCAGAATCTCTGGCACCCATGTGAGTCTTCCTTAAAGCAACAAGTAAAGGCTTCTGAGATCCATGGCTGAGTATCAAATCACTGGAAAACTTAGTGACTTGAAAACACCACAATCAGTTTATTCTCATGGCTCTTGCTTCTGGGGGTGACTGGGATTAGCGAGGCGGTTCCTGCTGAGGGCTTCTGCCCTCTGATTCCCATAGTTACAGTCACGGTGGCTGCAGCTGGATTCATATTAGAATCTTCTTTACTTTTATTCTGGTTGTTGGCTTATCCCTCAGCTGGGGCTTCCTACCAGAACATGCCTCTCTGTGTGCGCAGACTCCTCCCAGTTTGGTATCTGGGTTCCAAGATGGAGGCAGGACATGGAGGCTGTGAGGTTCTGAAGGCTTGGGGCCCAAAATTGGTGTAGCTCTCTTACCAATATTCTATTGGTCAGGCAGTTTCAGAGACCAGATTCAAGGAGAGGTGACTTAGGGCCCCATCTCTGGTCAGGAGGTGTGTCCAAGAATTTGGAGGCCACGTTTAAAGACAGAAACACTATGTTTTTTGAGGGTGAAGTGCCTCCCATGAATTATCTAACTCTCACAACTCTTAAAGTGTTTTACAAAGATCAGGCACAGAGGAAATTAAACTTCAGAGAAAGCTAGTGACTTCCTCAAGATCACACAGCACTCGAGCTCTAATGCATCTATGTGCTTAGCTACTTCTGTCTGTTGGGTTCCCAACCCCTGGGGAAAAGGATCTTCAAGGGGCTGACACCTTTGAAGTGGGTGGGAACCTGGAGCAATCCTAATGATAGAAGGCTATAGTGCTCAAGATAGCCTTTTCACCAGAAAGGGAGTTGAGAGAGGAAAGGCATCGGTGTCGGCTAACTTGCCTACGGAGGCCTTTGTGAGCCCTCTCTTCAGTTGGGCCTCGAAGGGCAGGTAGAATCTGAGTCATGGAGAGGAATGGAAAAGAAATGCTGAGGTTTTGTTGTAGGTGTTCTCAGAGCCTCAGGCTTGGCTCCTCATTTGCTCCAGGGGAAGCTCCTCTCCCTATGCAGCGCGTCAAGATTTCATGTCAGAAAGAAGTCTTCCCTTCCTCATGTGTCTGCATTTTGGGGACATGTGGTTAGCCAAAAAGCCTTTAAGTTCAACTAAAATAGCTTGGTCTTACTACACACAAAACTTATGCATGGCTCGTGTTAATAGATGGTCCCCTCACAGAACACAAAGGACCTTCCTCTACAGGAAACCTCGGTGGCTTATTCTCCCCGTGTGCTGGTCTGCTGACAAGGGCAGGGAATAATTTGGCAGAAGAAAAAAGTTGGAGTTGCAACTTAATTCTGGCATGATCATGTGGTTGGAAGGTCAAAACAAAAACCTGCCACATTGCTGTTTGTTCAAAGTTCACTTGGAGAGATTGCATGAGACTCTTTGATCTCATAGGTCAGGGCACCAAGGCTTCAGAGCCCTTGAATTTACTTTGCGGTGAGGCTGCTGGGTTTCTGACTGAAGACCTATAGTTAGAGTGTAATTTTCTGCCCTGCTCCCCATGCATGGGCACGGTCTGGTCTGCATCACCCAGCTCGTCTCAGGGGAGGGAGATCGGTGGCCGAAGTTTTTCCGAATCATTCCAGCTAAGACCCAAAAAGAAGAAAGTTCGGAGGCCCATCTACTCTCTGAGGAAATTTTGGAAAACCTTGGTGCTTCCTTCCTTAAAGCCAGGGCACTTTGTGAGTGGGGCAGAGCCTAGGGCTGTGCAAAGGGCCTGAGGACTGCTCCCACTAATGGAGATGAAATGGATGTTTAATTTCATGAACGGTGGAGCTTCAGTCCCTGAACAGCTGAGTATCCAAGGAACTTGGACTCCCCTTGCACACGGTATGATTATACTCAGAGCAAGGCCAGCCTTCAAGGTTGAAGGAGATCTATCCATTTCCAGCAGGCTTCTTAAAAAACAAAACAACAGCAACAACAAAACTTTTTTCAAACTTAAGAAGAATATGCTCATTGTTGAAAGAGCATAAAACAGCAACAAAGAGGCAATATTTTTAAAAAGCTGTCTGCGATCCTCTTACCAGAAATAATCACAGTTATTGTGCTATATTTCCAGACTTTTTTCTATGCATATATTCATGCATAAATGGTTATAGGTGCATGCCTACCATATTTCTGTTACTTGCTCTTTCTCCTGCATATCTCATGAAAGTTTTTCATGTCAGTAAATACATTTCAATGATATTAAGTGTCTAAAGTTTGCAGAGTTGTATTATTATTTAATGACTCTCATTATAGGGAGTTAATGTTGTATACAACTTTTTTTGCTATTATAATCAATACCATAGTGACTATTCTTATTTCCTTTGCTTTTTTAAAAAGATTTTATTTATTTATTTGGGGAGGAGGGGCAGAGGGAGAAGCAGGCTCTCCACTGAGCAGGGGCCCCGAAGGGACCTGGACTGGGGCTGGATCCCAGGACACGGGGGTCATGACCTGAGCCGAAAGCAGATGCTTAATCAACTGAGCCACCCAGGCGCCCCTAATTATTTCCTCTGTCTATGTTCCAAAAAATGTAATTGCTAGGTCAAAGCTTTTGGACATTTTTAAGGATTTTGTTATTACATCAGTCAGGACAGGCTAAATGTTGTAACAGACACCCCCAAAGCTCATTGACTTAGCACGGTTAAGATTTATTTCTCTCTAATATTACAGTTCAGTGTAGGTCATCTGGTTGCGGGGTGAAAGGAGCTCTACCACCAGTCAGCTGGACCTAGGATTGTTCCTATGATGGCTTTCCGTTTGCCAGAGTCGTGGAGCTCTTCAGTGGATCCCCTGATTGCCTCTGATGGGCAAAAGGAGAGGAGAAAATGAGAGAGGGTAGAGTGGAGGGAGGGAGGGAGAGAGAGGGCGGGAGGGAAGGGTGAGGAGGGAGAGGAAGAGAGAATGGAGAATTACATGGGTGGTTTTAGGTTTTAGGGCCAGGCTTAAAATCAACTCACATCATTTCAGCCCAGTTTCTTATCGTCCAGAACTTGGTCACATGACCACTCCTTACTGCAATCGTGGGCGGGAAATGCTGTTTTCCTGTGTGTCCAGGAAGCAAACACACTGTTTGGTGAATGCAAAGCATTGTCTCTGCTTCAAACATACATTACTAAGTTGCCAACCAAATTTTTCTAGTTTATATTCCCAGCAGCAGAGTATGAGAATTCCTATTTCCCTACACCCTCAGTAATTAAAAGGAAGATATTTTTCATGTTCCATTTTCTATAGATCTGCATTTGACATTGTGGCTTCTCTGCACAGCTAGACTCGGAATATCTGTTTCTCTCTTGGGAGATGTCTCCCTGGGCTCAGGACCGTACTCTCTGAAAGCCAGGACCCTGCATGCCTGACTGCTTTTGGGAGCAGCCCTCATCCCTATTTCTTAGGCTGGCCTGAGTTTCTGGGCCTTTCTGGGCCTGTTCTTCCCTCTCCCCTTTCTTGTGGAGGAAGGTGTAATGTGCAGGAGTCTGTATCATGGGTGACCTTTACAGGGACTCTGCCCCAGGCCCTTGGCCCCACACATTCCTGAATACATGACCCATTGAGAGCCATGGGGAAAAGATGGGCATTCACCATTTTCTGGGCCAGATCAGGTGGGTTCCAGCTTACAATACATTTTCACAGAAAAAAAGTTCAGAGACTGGACTCAAGAAGCCAAAATAGGAGCCCATACTGAGTTGGCACCTTGACCTTGACCAAACCATCTAGTGCTTGGTCCTCTGCACTCAATGTTTCATCAAAATAATCCTTCCCAATGAAATCAAGATGAGTAAACCACTTAACGATCATAAAGGGAAAGCAATAGAATTGTGCAAAACCTATTCTTGAAGGTCTTCACGTGAACCCAGGTTACTGAACATCCACTCACTTCTGAGCTGTGGTTTCTTCCTTGTTTTGAAATTTAGTTTCTAGAAGACAATGCTTTCAAACAACTTCTTGTTCATGTCTTCTTCAGGAACTACCAGCTGTTGCCTGATGATTGTCTGGCAGGCCTGGCCCTTGGGAAAGCAAGGTTTCCAGTGAGGTCTTTGAAAAAAGTCTTCCCAAAGTGCCCTTGTTCAGTCTGTCCAAGGAGCTGAGGAACCGGGCATCAGCAGAGCAGAGAAATGCAAACCAAGCAAGTCACAGATTTTTCAGGCACGCCAACCTTCTGGTCCTAGGAAGAAAGTGTTCCAAAAAGCTTTGGAAAGTTCCTATGTTTTCCTAAGAATGAACTGATATCTTGTCCTTCCAAGTTGTATCCTCTAATCCCTCCCTGAGAGACGACCATGGTCTCTGAGGGGTGATCATAGCTGGGCCCCCTGTCTGAGTGAATCTGTAAGCTCGGTTTATGACCTAGAAATGGAAACAGGAAGTGGCTTACACAGAAATATAAAGAGCCTAGTCAAGGAAGGGCTGCAGGAGAATTCTCCTCAGATGATGTGGTGTACAACAGGCAGAGGTGAAGATTGGCATCTTTTCTTTCTTTTTTTGTTCCCGTGACGTCCTCTGGCTGGGCTGGGCCCTCTGAATGGGAAGACGGATGTGTTCCTGGGGGTGGCAGAGGGGGGACCGCTGTGGATCATTAGCTTCTCTCCAGAGTGAGCCCATCTGTGAGACACCATGGCCCCTTTTTCACCTCATCTTTGCCAGTGAATTTGGGTTCTTAAAACGAGTTTTGCCAGGCTTTAGAAATGTAAACTCTCAAGAGGTGCTTTCAACAAGAAAAACTGACTTCTGGCAGCTTTTACTAGTTTCCAGAAGGTTCCCTGAGCCCATGGGGGAAGGGCTGCCTTGCACTTATGCTGAGATACAAAAGTTCACTGTCATCCCTAGCTACCTGGTGGGGAGGTGGCTGGATGGGGAGGCGCTGTCCTGCACTGGGCAGGGCCCTGGGGCATTGCAGCTGCGGGTGGGGTGACCAAAGTGGGTAGAGAGAATTTTGGAGGGCTGACCTCCCCATAGATGAGGGGCACTGCCCAGAGCTTCCCCACACTCCCCTTTCTGCCTTTCCCAGGGCTGGAGAGCAGCAAGGGGCAGGGCTTGGAGGCTGAGGCCTGGCACACTGACTTAGACCAAACCATCCAATGCCTTGTCCTTAGTACTCCGTGTTCCACTGGAATAATCCTTCTCCAATGTAATGAGGATGACTAAACTCTTAAAGGTTCCTACTTCTCTTAGAGGTCGCTGGTTGCACCACAGCAGCCCAGATGTTTCTCTCAGAGCCTCATAACTCCTTTTCCCAGGCTCCATGCCATCCCCCCGCTCACGCACTGAAAAGAGAAGGCTCTTTTGTGTGTTTACGTTATCCCCATAATGCCCAGCACCATGCTGGGCCCCCATGTGTCAGTGGATGAATCCGGAACACCTGAGGCTGAGCAGAGCCTGGGCACTGAGGAGGGTCCCACCCAAGGATGGGTCTGCCATGGACATAGGGCCCCTGAGGACGCTCTCTAGACCAGTTTCTCTGAGTGCAGTCCTGAGGCCACCTGCAGCGGAACAATAGGTGGGAGTGGAGCTCTTAAAAAGGCTGATTTTGGGGAGGTGCCTGGGTAGCTCAGTCAGCTAAGCGTCTGACTCTTGATTTCAGCTCAGGTCATGATCTCAGGGTCCTGGGATTGATCCCTGTGGCAGGCTCCACGCTCCATCGGGAGCCCTCTTGAGGTTCTCTCCCTCTTCCTCTCCCTCTGTCCCTCCCCTGGCTTGCACGTGATTGCTCTCTCTCTCTCTCTCTCTCGCTCTAAAATAAATAGATCTTAAAAAAAAAAAAAGGCTGACTTTCGTTCTCCTTTCTAGACGTCCAGGGTCTAAATTTCTCAGAGAAAATTCTGGAAACTGGTTTCCACAAGCACTCCCTTCCCCACACTGGCCAGTGCAGTAAAATTTAAGAACCTTTCTCTATTCCAATCCTGTTCTCATGTATTATCCTTCTACTGAACACCGTTTGTTTCCTTTTCAGTCTTTTGTGACTTCTGAAAATAAAACCTGAAGCAGAGGGATCCGCTTACACAACAAGTGTCACCTGTAGCTCTAGTTGGCACACTCGGCTCGCCAATTTTATTAGAGGATGTGAAGGAAGCCCACCTTTGACCATCAGGCTGCCCATATATGCTTTTCTGTTGACTTGTCACCACTAACGGCATCTCCTCAGCTCTTCCTTCTCTTTCTGCAAGAAAACGGGCCTGTTGCTCTTGGAAGTTGTGCTCTTGGAGCCCTTCCGCTGAGGGGTGAGTGAAAGTAAACTTCTCCCCGTTCCCGATGAAGTAGGAGTGGACTCCCTCGGTGTTTCCACAGAGAAAACACTGACCCCAAAGAAACATATGACAAGTGGAGAGGAATGACACCACAAAGATGTGAATGCTCTCAGCCCCGCTCACTCCATGGCCCTCTCCTGCCATCTCCTCCAGCCCTCTTGGGGTGCCTCCGCCTCATGCTGCTAAAGCAGCTCTCTGAAAAAGAGAAAAAGAAATCCTCATTTGTAGCCTCTGCCAATTTCCACAGTGTAAACACTCCTACCATGACAGACTTCAAGTTACCAATGGTTTAGCCACAGGCTCACAACATTTTGATCATTTAATAATTGGCTCTTGCAAACCAGGAGGGGAAGACTCCCACACCCCATCATCAGTCCTGCCCCAGAAAAACCCCCGAATCACACTGAGAGAGAATATGACTTTCGGCTTCTCAGTCAGAAGGAGAAGTGGTTGAAGTAGGACGGGATTGTTATGACAAATCTCTCAGGGCTGCCACGTGTGCAAGGCCGGGTGGAAGGGGTGATGTTTTGTTTGCCAAATTGGAGACGAGAGTCTTCGTTTCTCAATCTCGGTCTCAACTCTCGCCGGGCTGCGGAACTGGAGGGAGCCCTGTCCGCAGAGCTTCCCATAGGCCCCACCAGAGGCCTCTCGGGGCTCCCTCCCAGGGCTCCCACAGATGAGCTCTCTCCTTTAAAACCCCATGATCCGCAGCCAGAACACAGATGCTCCTTCTTTAATTGGACAAGTTTAAAATGGAGGGTTTGGGAGCCATTCTGGATTCTGGGTTCTTCCCTTCGGTTTGGGGGGTGCTGACACGAACTCTTTCTTTAAAAGCTGGCTTCAGGAAGATTCTGTATCCAGGACCTAAAAGCCTGGACCGATCTTTGCTGCATTTTTAGGGAGTCTTGAGAATGACCAGGTGGGGCGGGGAGTTCTCATAAAGTTGAGCGTGACCAAATCTGCCCGCAGCCTGTGACCCCAGAGGTCACACAACCCTTCCTTCCCCTTTAGGGCCTGGGGATGCCATTGGACCCAGTGTAGGATGGTGACCTACTTTTCTTCCCCAAACATGGGACAGCCAGTTGCATTTTCTGATCTAAAAATGCTCCCACACTGCTTTAGTCTCTGTTCCCCTGCCCTCCTGGGTGTGCTTCCAGCTGGAGCTGGTTTTGTAAAGTGGGGCTTATCACGGGAGTTCACCTCAAAGAGGCTGGTCAGACACCCGCGACCCACATCCCTCCCAGACATCAGTGTAGGCACTCGGGCCACCCAAATCCTGCCAGGTGTACAGCACAGGAGAATCCGGGTTGGCCCTGTCTCAGCCAGGGCAAGTCAGTTAAAGAAAAGGCTTATTGGAAATGGCCTTGAATCTGGGGCTTCTCGAGGATTCTAATCACTCAAAGTCAGTCAGCTAATGAATATTTACTGAAGGTCTATGAAGGTGTTTGGAACATACCACCCCCAAATATGTCACTTTTAGTGGTCAGTTTGAGCTGAAGTCACTTGAGAGACAACAGATCCGGGAAGAGTTCGGTTTTTTTTTTTTTTTTTTACCTAAAAGCAGATGACAGAATTTCCCCTGAGAAAGGTGCCCTCCACCTGTCTCTCACCAGGGACTGGAAGAAGTTGCCAAAATGCTCTGTACAAACAAACCTACCAAGATAACATTTATCTTTTACTGGTTTTCCCCATACATTTCCTAGTCATTGGCCCACAATTTACTGCCCCTCACCCAAACCTCCTTTATCTTCTCTCCACAGGGAATTTGGGTCTAACAGCTTTTCAGGCCCTCATTTTCCTTCTGAAAACTCCTGTGTACATGTAAAAATATGAAATAAAGTGTGTATGATTTTCTTCTGCTAATCTGTCTTCTTATGTCAGTTTAATTCTTAGGTCCAGCAACAGAACCTAAAAGGGTAGAGGCAAGTTTATTCTCTCCTGCCTCAACTACAAACATAATGGTGAGCAAGGCAGAGTCCCTGCCCTCCCGAGGCTTACCACCCAGTTTACAAGGAAAGCAGCCCTTACACAAATAAATTGAGATAATTCAATAATGACTCGGGTGCCGAGTGTTTTGAAGGAGAAACACTAGGTGCAATGACAGTGTAAGACAGGGGAGGCTATTCAGGCTCAGGGAACCAGAAGGTTCCCAGAGGAACAGAAGCTGAAACTGAGGCCTGAGGGATGGTTCACATCCAGTGGGATATGAGATCCTCCAGGACAAAGAATTTATGCTTCAGAAACATTCTCTTTTCGAGGATAAACTTGGGAATTTAGATAGTAACTATACTCTTCATAGTGGAGACCACTGTTTGCCCCTCAACATTCTTTCTTCTTTTCCTAATAACCAATCCCCAGATTTTGCTAGGTACATAGCTACCCAGAGAAAAAATTACATGGCCACCTGGCCAATGAGATGTAGGCAGAAGTAATGTATGGGGTCTCTGAGAAGCCTTTTTTCTGCTACCTGGTATCTGGATGTGATGGCTGGCAGCTAGCAGCCATCAGGGACCACGAGGAGACGTGCTAAGGTTGGAGAAACAGTATATCAAGTGGAACCTTGTTCCCTGAAGACCATAAGACTGCCATACCAGCCCTGGATTGCCTATCCCCAGGTTTCTTTGATGTAAGGGAGAAATAAAGGTCAATCTTTATAAAGCCTCTATTATTTTCAGATTTCCTATTACAAAAAGCCAAAATAATCCCAATTCAGCCTAAGGAAGAGAACATTTATCTGCACAACCCACAAATTACCTAGTTTATAGAAAAGCTTGTAATAATAACAAATATCTTTTCCTGAGCCCCTTTATCCCCTCCCTGGTCCTCTTGTCCTCCCCTAACCGCTGTACCCCCTCTGTTTCCTAATTCCCACACCAGACCTAGGCCTGACTCAGTGTTTCCAGCTCCATGAATGACAGGCTCACAGCCCAAAGGTTCCTGAGCACCAGCTACCTTCCCTTAGTGGCTGCCCGACAGGAGGTCTGCTGCCGAGAGTCACACAGAACTCAGGGAGGTGGCCAGACTTCCGGGCACCCTCCCATCCTTCCCAAAGAGGTTTAAAGAGTTAGGATAAGCGGGCAAAGCTGAGAACGTGCACCAATTTGGAAAAACCACAAAAATGATTAGAGGCACTTTAGTGGAAACTCCCTGCCTTGAACTTTTCAAGCAGTGCAGGCTTTTAATCAGCCTGTGGCTAACTGAGTCCAAGAGGTCAAGACTCAGAGGGAGAAGGTCATTGTGTCTGGTTATAAAACTCAAGGCCAGTGGGGTGAGGGCAGACCTCGCCTGCTGGGTCCATGAGGTGACACCTGGCATGAGATCAATGGTGAACCCAACACACACACACACACACACACACACCTTGAAGTCCTAAACCCCACTCTCTCAGATTGTGGCCTTATTTGGAGATAGGGTCTTTACAGAGGGAATCAAGTAAAAAAAGGAAGTCATTAAGGTAAGTCTTAAAAGGGGAAATTTGGAGACAAACATCCACCGGAAGAACACCAAGTGAACCTGAAGGCAGAGACAGGGTGATGTTTCTACAAGCCAAGGATGCCAAAGATCACCAGCAAAGCTCCAGAAGCTGGGGTAGAGACAAGGGAGAGATTAGCCCTCAGCAGGAACCATCCCTGCCGACAACCCTTCATCTGACTTGTAGCTTCCAGAACCATGAGACAGTAGGTTTCTGTTGTTTAAGCCACCCAGTCTGTGGTACTTTGTTAGGACAGCCCAAGAAAACGAATACATGGTCCCTTAAGCGCCAACCAACAGAGAGGTTTGGGAATAGCCACCAGTCTGTTGATTTGCCTGATGCCTCATGTCGGAATAGGAAGATCTTGAGAACAGCTGGAGTCGCTCTTAGTCATTCCACTTGACAAGAAACTCAGGTGGTCCTCTCTCTCCCTGCAGACAGCCAGTGGCATACTGAGCAGGGCCAAATCCTCCAGAAGGAGGGCCTTTTCTGGTCACCTGCTGGGAATCGTGAGAAACAAGGACCCGTACAGGAGGGAAGTGCTGATGTTACCTGGAGAGAGCCAGCGGTCTCTCTCTCTCTTTTTTCTATTGATCGTCTACCTATCACTATCATGTTTTTTTTTTTCCTTTCCTTGGCAGTAAATCAATGTTAGGGGCACCTGCATGGCCCACTCAGTTAAGCGTCTGCCTTTGGCTCAGGTCATGATCTTGGGGTCCTGGGATCGAGCCCTGCCGGATGCCGCATGGCTCCCTGCTCATCGGGGGAGTCTGCTTTTCCCTGTCTGCCCCTGCTTGTGTGCTCTCTCTCTCTCTCTCTCAAATAAATAAATAAATAAAATCTGAAAAAACAAAAAAGTAGAAAATCAGTGTCTAGATGGGAGACAAAGTGGTGCACAATCTTGTCCGACCCTAACTAAAGGCTGTATTGAACAATTCTTGTGTGTGTGCAAACACACCCATGAAAAAGCTGTATGTGGATTCTCCTCCTGTTCCCCCAATTTTGCCTTCCACTCAGGAGCTTGGAAGACAGAAGGGATGGGGAAAGAGGGACAAAGGCTATCCAAACGCCTAGCAGCCCTGTGGCCCAAGGGGCCAGCAGCTGGCTTCCCCATCCCCTCACTTTATGCATCTCATCAGGTTGATATGAACACACAGGACACTCTGTTAAGCAGAGTGGGGACTTGCTGCTAGTAAATGTCTGTGTCCTTTCTTGCGTAGCTGATAGTTCTTCACTTTTACTATTTTCCTCTCACCATAACCAGATGTTAACCCCGTTTTTAAGAGGCTGAATCTGAGATCCAGAGGTTTACCCAAGGGGATGATGCTGAATGACAGGCTTGGAGAGAGAGTGCAGCGGTTCCACTCTGTGCCCACTGTCCACAGCACGTCAGCTATGAAGGTTCCAGAAATGTGTGCTCAGTGGGCGTAGACACGGTTTCCTGGGCAAGGAAATGTGTATTTCCTTTCTCATTTGTTCAGCAGTAATTCTTTGCGTTAACTTTCTAGAGTTGGCTATGAAGAAGAAGATGATGGTGATCATTATGTGGACATGGATCGCAAGCCATTTGGAGAACATGTACGGAAATCTACGCTGCACGAAGGCAGGCTGCCGCCGAACACACACGTGCGCCTTGCTTTGGAGGCCCAAAGTCTAAATGGGCGGGTCAAACTAAACCCACGGGAAACAAGTAGGCAATTGATGTTTCCCCAAACTCAAGGTGGTTTTAATTAGGATTTGCTATTAATAAAAACAGAGGTCCCTCAAACTGTTTCAAAAAAGAGGTATTTATTGTAAGACCCCACTGCTCAGCATTGGAAGTGAGAAGGCCGAGGACTGGCAAGCCCCCTGCGACTCTCAGGGAAGGCCCTGCCCCTCACAGAGTCCCTGCTGCTCTCTCTAAGGTAAGGCCACCTCCGCTGTTCCTGTAGCTTCTGTTCTCTCCCAACGTCGGCTTACTCAACCAGGGCTTCCACCTGCCCTGACACTGACTCTAGGCCTCCTTTCAGCCCTAATGACTACCCCAGGTGGTATATTCCTTCTGTGTTTGGTAGTTGCTTGGTATATCTTTCTATATGTGATTGGCCCAGCCCCTAGACTTCTGTGAGCCTGCATTTTGGCTATCCTTGGGTCACTTGCTATCCCTGAAGATCCAGTGAGCTGCGGCCAGGAGAGTGGATCATAAGACCACCTTAAGGGCCATGGGCAGGTAGACCACTAAAAGTCAGTGTGGGGGCTACTGATTACAAAGTCAACCAAAGGTCATGGAAAAGAGAAATCACTCTGAGCCAGAGAGAGTAAGCAGGACAGTGAGATGGCTAGCGTTTCAACTCATGGCATTTGAGTCATGGGGAGAAGGGGAAAGCTGAAATGCAGGAATGGGTCCTGCAGCCAACGGTAGTCACAATCGTTCATTTCCTTTCCCTGTGAAAGGCTTACACATCCCCACCCGGCTGGATAACATCAGACTTGTGCATGTGACGCTTTTGTCGATGAAAGTTAAAAGGGATCTGTGCCATTTCTAGGCAAAAGTTTTGATGATCGTGGTGTGGTTCACCATGCTCTCTTTCCCTTTGCGCTGAGAACAACACTGTCTCAAACAGGGGATGTCCCATTCCTTCACCTAGGTCCCAGAATGACAACAACTTGGAGCAGAGCCAGAGCAAATCCATGATGAATCTATAATGTAAATAAGAAGTCAGCCTTTATTGCATTAAGCTTGAGATTTTGGAGGCATTTGTTTTTCAGCATAGCCTAGCGTCATCTGTCTGATAGGAAGATCACGTTGTGTTCAAATAAATGGGAGAGAGAGTGCTAGAGGCAAAGAGGTGATGACAAGTAGGGACAGAAACCAGATGTCCCAGAAGGAAGACTTAAAGCAGAATGGCAAGAGAAGGCCTAGAAAGAACAAGAAGACTTCAAGAGCCATTTCGAAGGAAGATGTACCAGGTTTGGGGAACAGGTTGGAATAGGGAATGAAAGAGAGTAAGGGTAAAAAAAATTTTATTTAAATAAAACGTATCCCTTATTTACTAGCTTATCATAGTTGGGAGTTGGAGCCATTTTGAGAGAAGGATGTCCTTTTTAAAAATGGAACTTAAGGGGTGCCTGAGTGGCTCAGTAAATTAAACATCTGCCTTTGGCTCAGGTCATGATCCCAGGGTCTTGGGATCGAGTCCCATATGGGGCTCTCTGCTCAGTGGGAAGTCTGCTTCTTCATCTTCTTCTCCCTCTCCCTGCCACTTGAACCGCCTACTGTGTGTGTGTGTGTGTGTGTCAAACAAATAAATAAAATCTTTTAAAAAATGAAACTTAAGGTAGGGTGGACATCTAGCTAGTAATTTCTAGCAGGCACTTGCGAATGGGGTCAGGGCTAGAGATAGACACCTGAGAGGAGTCAGCAGAGGCGAGAGAGTTGGGTCAGTGAGTTTTTAGAAACTTGTCTTTTGATCTGTAAACCTAGCAGGTTGTGAGAAATGGAACACAGACACCGTGTTGAGGAGAGAAAGCGATACTAGACAGAAGAAAGAGGAGGGACTAAAATGAAGACCTTCCAACAGCATCATCCCCCTGCCTTGGATTTGAAGAAAGCACATTTTTGCATTTTCTCTTGCTCGGAGGGGGTCACCCAAGAACTGGCCCCTCTCTGACTTTCCTATAGAATCTTTCTTCTACCAGAATGGTCTTTCCGGTACCCTAAGATTCTGGAAAAGTACATCCGGAAGTTCCCATGGCGAGATTTTCATGATGGTGACAGCATGTGCATACTTTCGTTTAATCCTCCTTGAGAGCAGTTGCTGCTATATGAGAAACACAATTGCACCCATTGTTCCTGTTGGCGGAAACTGACTTCTGGCCCCAACTTCTTCATTTTCTTCTACTTCCTGTCCCTTTAAGAGACTAAGGAACAGCTGGAGAGATGAGGTTGTTGGCTCACAAACAATAGTTCTGAAAGTGCCTCCAGCCCTCCCCCAGCTGCACCAAATGAACTTGGCATTATTAAATACAGGGAGCCACCATGGCCTTGCGGAGTTAACGCTAGCCAGTACGCTCGCTCTCTCGTTCACTCTCGCTTGCTCCCTCACTCCCTCACTCTGGCATCTTCTCTTTCTGACCTGGGAGAGGTGGTCAGGCTCACCTCTCTGGCTTGTCTGCTTGATAATGCCTCCTGAACCAAAGTTACAGCTGTATTCTTATGTAGCTTTAAAATAAGCTAGGAAGTTTCCCAGGGGCTCTGAATCTACACTTCAAGGGCAAAAAAAAGATTAAAAAAAATTAAAAAGAAAAAAAAGAAAATGAAAAGAAAAAAGTAAAAAAGGCATTAACCTAGTTTAGCTATATTTTAGGAAAGAAATTCTGGGCACAGGAAAGCCCGTTATGCTTCCAGCTATAGGTTTTCTGGAGAGAAAACAAGACAGAGCTCACTTCTGAGCATATAGGGTAGAGTGCGTAGGATAGAGACTGTTGCATAAGGACCCTCCAGTTTTGGACCCTCGAAGAAGAAAACCTGTCAGAAGTTGTGCTTGTGACAATATTCTGTGGCACGTATGCATTTTGCTCAGGAACCTTTCACAGAGCTTCTCTTGGATGTGTCAGTTGGGCCGACAAGGCTGGGCTGGGCTGGAGCAGGAGTGAATAGGGGCGGGGAGGGCGAGGGCTTCCAAACAGCATACAGGAACTCCAGCCCAGCCCCATCCCCAAGAGGGGAAGCCAGAAGCACAGGAAATCACCTTTCCCTTAGGGGAGTGCCCTTTAGTCACAGAACAGCCACCAAAGAGTAACTCCAGGACTAAAGTTTCGTAAGGTTTACACATGATGCCTCTAACATAGTTAGCACCTGCATGTGCCACAGGCTCCCAGCTTCTGTAAGGGGAGCCAGGGCATCCTAGTAGCCTAGCGACTGTAATCCTCGCACTTGGGCCTAGAAAGACACCGAATCTGTGCTAATGAGGCTCTTGCCCTGGGGCCTCAGGGAAGCTCCCTTTTTTTCTGATTTGCCACAGTTTCATCTCTTAAAATAGTGCAAGACAGTGCCTTGTTGACTGGTAAACTGGGATTTGCCTTCATCTTTCTCTCCTGTTCTCTCTTTCCAAGAGGGGACAAAAGCAGCCAAGAAAAAAACCCAGTGTTTGTAATCTACTCCATACAACAAATTACTCTTCAACCTAGCAGGTTAAAACAATAGACATGGATCCTCTCACAGTTTCTATGAATTAGGAATCCAGGTGTGGCTCGGACAGTGTTTTCGATTCACAGCCTCTCTTGAGGTTGCTGTTAGGCTGTTGGCAGGGGCAGTAGCCACCTGAAGGCTCCGGTGGGGAAGGTCTGCTTGGGAGCTCAGTCACGTGGTTGTCACCAGGCCTGAGCTCCTCACTAGCTGTTGGCCAGCGACTTCAGTCCCCACCGCAGGAGCCTGTCATAGACTGCCTGCCTGCCTGTGGCAGTTGGCTTCCCCCAGAGTAAGTAATCTAAGAGGAAAGAGAGGGGAAGAGAGAGCAAGCCCAAGGCAAAAGCCACGGTTTTCATAACCTAACCTTAGGAATGGCATCCCAGCCCACCTGCTCTATTCCACTGGTCATACAGACCATGCTTGTGGGAGAAGGGCTATGCGAGGGTGGGGTGGCCATCTTGGAGGCTGGCTATCACACCTTGTTTGGGAAAGAGAGAAGTGGGGCAGAGGGTCATGTACCGAGAAGGTCAGTGGTATGAACTGGCTAACGAGCGACGCTTTTATTAACTAGTTGAGTGTCCTTCCAAAGTCAGCATCTCTGCTCTTGGTCTCTGGGTCTTTCTTTCCTGTAAAGTCAGGGGCTCAAACTAACACTGCCTCTAAGTACAACAAAGTCTGTGATTCCAGTGGTTTGAGGTTGGGGAAGGGAAGAGTGGAGAAGGGAAGGAGTAGATAGAAAGGACCTTGGGGGGCGCCTGGGTGGCTCAGTGGGTTAAAGCCTCTGCTTTCGGCTCAGGTCATGATCTCAGGGTCCTGGGATCGAGGCCCGCATCGGGCTCTCTGCTCAGCGGGGAGCCTGCTTCCCCCTCTCTCTATGCCTGCCTCTCTGCCTCCTTGTGATCTCTCTCCCACTGTGAAATAAATAAATAAAATCTTTAAAAAAAAAAAAAAGAAAGAAAGAAAGGACCTTGGGTCTCATGAAGCAGCCCCAACACCAGACCCCAGAGCTGGCTTCAGGCCCCAGGATCAGGGGGCAGTTCTACCACGATCAGGATGGATGCCCAGTCCTGTCCCTTGCCGAGTGAGGAAATAGGAATGGGAAGCTCTAATTGAATACCTGATGCCCTGTTTCACTAAGGTTTTCAGACTGATTTCTGTGTAGGAACAAAACAAAGACAACTGGGGGTACTCTGAGACTGGGAAGAGGGTTGCCCTGGTTTTTAGAGCTGGTACTGGTTTGTGTGTACTTTGATGGTGGTTCCTTTCTGTCTAAAGGTTTTTCAGGGTGTCTGCATGGAAGTGGCTTTGGGGACTGTCATTGCTTCCCTACCTCCCTTTTCTTCCTTTCTTTTTTTTTTTTTTAAGATTTTATTTGTTTATTTGAGAGAACAAAAGAGAGCACGAGGTAGGTAGGGACAGAGGGAGAAGTAGACTCCCCACTGAGCAGGGAGCCAATGCGGGACTCGATCCTGGGACTCTGGGATCATGACCCATACAAAGGCAGTCGCTTAACCAACTGAGCCATCCAGGCACCCCCACCTCCCCCTTTCTTGTTTCACATCCTGCCCAGCTATTCCAGACCCTTCTACACACAGGTGATGGACCCGCTGGACTTCGGGGAGCATGTCACTCCCTGGAACCTGGGAACCTTGACGTGAAAGCATCTTTGAAAGTCTCCGATGGGGCTGGTCCCACTTGGAGGGAGCTGCCAGCTGAAGGAGCAGGTCCAGGCGTGGCTCTGTCAACTTGCCTTCCTCTCTTTGGGTTTAGCTCAGGGAAACAGCAGCTCCTCAAAATCAGAGATGCATGGACTTGTACAGTTTTTGAGCCAAAGGATTTGCTCTCAGAGATGAGTTATCTACCTCAGTAACAGTCTGGGGCATTCCTGGAAGCTCCCAGGCTTTATGATTACCCATGTAATTTCTTGGCATGGCTGGTGATGCCTGAGTCATCTCAGGAAACATCCCAGGTGTTTATTCCCAAATGGTGAGATTTATTCCTCAAGTTTTGAGCTGTTTCTTTGGGAAAGCTTCCAGTTTTGTGGTTCTCATTATAAAGCTAGAATCTTGAACTGCTTCAGGAAGCCCCCAGGACTGAGGGGGAAGTGCCCAAGACTGTGAGACCCACAACCAAAAGTGGGGGGCCAGGGGCAGGAACAGTGGGTTCTGCTCAAGCCAGAGACTAAATGCTAAATCCACAGCAAAAATTAAAGAAGCCCGGTTAGAGAGCAAACATTTTCTCCAGAGCCAGGCAATACCAGTAGTTCCATTCTGCTACCCTGAGAACTTCCTTCCATTTCAGACCCAAGTCTGGGGGCTGTCTCTGTCATTTGAGTTGACTTGAATAAAAGCTGTGCTTCCATGTTATGAGTCCTATGGCTCTGTCCCTTGGACCAGGGCCACCCTACTGAAGACCCATTTTCCAAACTGAATACGTTCAGGAGACCTCTCTCTCCAGGGCCGCCATGTCCCTTCTGGCCAAGCTCCTCCCAGATTGTAACACTCTCTCTCCTTCCCTTCCCTTCGCTCCCCTTCCCTCACACTCTTTGGTCTCTATAGGACATTGAGTGATTCTAGATTGGGGAGTTCAGAACATTCTTACAATCGGAATCTAAGACTTAGGGTCTTGGAGGCTCTCTAGTTCAACCTTCAACCTCTCCCCTAATTCAGAAGTCTTCAAAAGTCCGGCTTCTGACAGACACTTTAGATAGGGACAACACTACGGCACCAAGCAACTCCTTCTCTTTGGATGGCTCTGTGATTGCAGAATCCATTTTCATACTGACCTTCTTAGACCGAAATCTGTCTCTTTGAAATTTACTCACATTGACTTTTACGTTGCTTTCTGGGGCCACCTAGACTATTGCTCATCCTTCTTGATAGCAGCCCTTCAGGTATTTGAAGAAAGCTGCTGTGAGAAAGGGTGATGTTCTAACCAAAGCATATAGTTTGGATGTGGGTTGGGTCCCAGATCTGCCGCTACTGGTTGCATGTGATTTTGAGAGAGTCCCACGGCCTCATCTGCAAGCCGTAATTACTCCCCACCATCTACAGTGGTTGTTGTTACTTGCTGCCAAGTGTCCCTCCTCTACCTCTGCTTTCAGTGATCTCAAATTGGTCACTTGGAATGAGCTGTGGTGGGAGTATTGACACCAAGGAAAATAAGTGGCAAATGCCATAAATCAGAGCTTTTTAATGATTTTGTTTTACCAGCATACCACTTCCCATAATCTCAACATAGTTGTAATGATACCATAAGATAGTGTAAGAAAATGTCCTTTGTAAACCATAAAGACTCCAGAAAAACTAGATATTAGTTATTTCGAAAAACTGCTACAAAATAGCCCCCAGTGAATCATACTCCTGAATTCACACTTTTGTGTGGTCCCTTTCCATATTGTATCTGGACGGGCCTTACGACTTGCTGGGTCCAGTAGAATGTGACAAAAATTCTAGTCTTGAGCCTCAAGAGCCCCTTTCACGGTCTTACTTCCTGAGATGCCATGAAGCCTGGGCTGGCCTGCTTGAGGATGAGAGGCATGTGGAGAAGCAGGTTGAAAGGGCTTAACGAGCAGAGAGTCATACCCAGTCCGCAGCCCTTCCAGTCACCCCAGCTGCAGTGACGGACATGCCAGGGAAGCAATCATGGCTCTTCCAGAACCACTCAACCTCCCGCTGGCTGCAAACGTGTCACCGAGCCCACCCCACCCCACTGTACCATGTGGGGCAGAGAAAATCTCTCCAGTCCAGACTGCAGAATACTGAGCAAATGAATAGTTATTGTTGGTTTAAGCCACTTAGTTTTAGGTGTGGTTTGTATACAGTGATTGATGGCTTATTACAATTATTATCATTTCAGGCTCCTCCATGTCTTCTCTCATCCAGGCTAAACTTTCCCAGATCCTGGATGGCATCGTGGTCTTTCTCTGGCTGGGCTCCATTTGTCAGTCCTAGGGTGGACACAACGTTCACCCCCAGTGTTTGGACCATGTAGACACTGAGGGACATCTGTTCTCTGCGTTCTGGATCCCAGATAATCATCACAGTTAGAGGGTGAGCCAGAAATTCTGGCACTCACAGCTCACTCTGTGAGCTCATTCGAAGCCTTTACAGTCAACTCTAACCCTCAGGCTGTGAAACTAAGCTCTCCCATGCTGACATCTTTAAAAAAAAAAGAAAGAAAGAAAGAAGGAAAAAAAATCTAAGTACAAGAGTTTATAGTCCTTACCATTGAACTTATTTTTTCACTTTCAACTTATTTCAGGCTTTCGAACTCGGGACTCCAATTTGATTTTAAATTTTGCAAAAATTACAGCATTTCCTTGTATACAAACATCCATCCCTGTACCCAAACCACATATGTCTAGACTCAGGCTCATCCAAATACACACAAACACAAATAGCAAAGGGCAGAAACTCATTTCAGAGCCGCTCTGGTGTCTCCCTAACAGTCACGGCCCTTGATGGTCCGCTTTCTGCCCTCCTTCCCAGTCTCATCTCACCGTCACTCCCTGTTTCAATAGCAGAAACCACAGCTCTAACTGAGTCAACCAAGTGGGGTTTATTTTTTTTCTGACAACAAGAAGCTCAGAAGTAGGGAGTCCATGACCAGAGAAGAGGTCCCATGATGCCGTTGGAGATCAGGCTTCTTCTGTGTTTCTATTCATCGAGTCTCACGGTTTCAAAATTGCTGCAAGGTGTTGCATATGGGGTCCAGGCAGGAATGGGACAGGAAGAGAGCAGGGAAAAATGCAAAAGACATGTGCCAGAGAGCTTGCTCCCTTTGATCAAGTGAACAACTCTCCTGAAAACCCCGCCCAGAAGACATCTGGTTACATTCATTGGCCAGAACTGGGTCATGTGGTCACTCCAGCTAAGGAAATCTGGGAAGGTGAATATTTGTAACTGGGCTCAAGGCCACCCTGAAAAAAAGAGCTGAGGTTCTGCAAATAAGAAAGAAGTGGAGAATGAATAATGAGAGGGTTTATATAATAGCAGGGTTTGCCACACTCACCCCCATAAACTACAAGTTGTCATCTTCGTATACCAGATACATGCCAAGCTTATTGAAAAAAGGTTGCAGAAAATGAGATGTGGTAGCTTGCAAAAAAATAGCCCCAAATTCCTCCCATTCCTGTCCAAGCAACTCTTTTCAATGTGACTTTGACATTCCTCCCATCAAGAGTCTATTTCTCCACACTTTGACTTTGAACCTGAGCTGCTCTTATGACTTGCTTTGGCCAGTGCGTTGTGGCAAAAGTGATATTATGGGATTTCCTACCTCATACCTCTAGAGAACTTTCAGCTTCTAATCCTGTCCTCTTAGAACTTAGCGCTACATATAAAGTCTCAGAGTAGCTCTGCTAGGAGAGAAGCCCCGCAGGTAGCCGGCACCAACTACCAGAAGTGTGAGTGAGCCATCTTAGCCTGTCCGGCTCCCTTCGTGCTGGACAGACTCAGGAGCAAATAAAATTGTTGTTTTAAAACACTGAGTTTGGGGGTAGACAATGAAAGAGGTCACTCGTTTGCAGAGTGCAAGCAGAGTGGATATTTGTGGGGTTCTTGGATTCTTGGATTGACCCAGATCTGGTTTTCAAACTTTGTTCCTAGGAGCTCTGCATGGAGGCCAAAGGAACTGCTCCCCAAGCCCTCATTTTATCCAGGATGGCTTGCCTTTATCTCTTTTGCAGATTTTGATTCTGGGAAAGATTTTATTTCTTAAAAAAGATTGAATAACCACTCAACTGGATCCTCTCAAAGTTTCCTTTAATTCCAAAATGTGGCAATCAGAGTTTTACCCGTTTCAAAGTTGCGTCCCCCACCGGCTTCCTGTTCCTTTCCCTTCTTGTATCATCTTATTTATCACCACCACATATCATCGTGAGAGCTCTCGGTATTCCCTCAGCCCCCTCCCAACACCCCCACTCCATATCCAGCACGGACCCTCTCACTCCCCTTTGCGAGGCTCCTTACCAGGGGATGGGCCTTGTGTTTTATCCCAAGAAACCAAGGCTAAATTAGGAGAGGTGGCAGAGTTTGCATAATTCTCAGAGGGACAGTAGAAATGGTTACAAGTGAGAGCAGAGAGCTCTGAATGACGCTTATCAGAGACAGGGTGAAAATTAGCTCCTTAATGGCCACCATTTTCTAGAGCCTTCTGTGTGTCATGAGCCACGGCTGCTTCTCTCTCCAAATCCGAACAACCTGGATAGGCCTCCGTTTACGGTTGAAAACACTAAGATTCAGGGGTGCCTGGGTGGCTTACTCGGTTAAGTGTCTGCTTTCAGCTCAGGTCATGATCCCAGGGTCCTGGGACTGAGTCCCACATCGGGCTCCCTGCTCAGCTGGAAGCCTGCTTTTCCCTCTGCCTGCTGCCCCCGCCCCCCTGCCAGCTTGTGTTCTCTTTTTCTCTCTCAAATAAATCTTAAAAGAGAAAACAGAGATTCAGAAAGGTTAGGTAAGTTGTGTGGGTCTCTCAATTAAAAAGTGGAGTTAGAAGATGTTCAGAGCATGTGAACAGTGATTATGAGAGTTTTCTTTTAAGCCTTTGTTGTGTGGTTGACATTGAGCTATTTCTGTTTGTCTTTTATGGTTTGGTTGATTAAATCTCTCTCTGTCTCCCTCTCTCTCTCTCTTTTTTTTAAAGAGACCATGGGCCAGAATATCCTTCCCAGAGGCTATTTCATGTCTAGACATCTTTAGGGAGCAGGAAGCTGGACAGATTCTGTAGTCATGACTGACCCAGGCTGCTCCTGAGATGGTCACACATTCTCACTGTCTGCCTGGGCTTCTTTCGCTGGGGAACTGCTCCTCCCCCAGCAAATGTGGACCGTGGGGCCGTCAGTCACAGTACCCACCCCCCACGCCCACCGGATATGAGCCCCCCTGGGTCTCCCATTCACCCTGACACCCAGTGATTGTCCCTGTCCTCCACGTCACCTGTGAGGTCATGCTCTGTTTTGGTCCAGGGTTGGCTCCCCGAGAGTTAGGCTATGCAAACCTGCACAACCATAGCATGGGAGTACAGCCACCACATGGGGTATAAATATGGACTCCGGAGTTGGACTGCCAGGGTTCAGATTCCAGTTATGCCAAGTGGTAGCTCCGTGGCCTTGGGAAGACACCACTTTTCTGTGTCTCGCTTTCTTCATTTGCAATGGAGATAGTAATTGGACTAACTCATAGGCTTTGTTGAAAAATAGGGATTAAATAAGTTAATATGTGTGACCTACTGAGAACAGTGACAAGATACTTACCTATTGGATTTAAAAAGAAAACAGCCTGCCGATCTAGGGCATATGACCCTAGTGAGGCAGGCATCCTTTCCTGGGATTGATTTTTCAGAAGTGGAGAAAGGAAGCTCTTCTTTTTTTTCTATGGGGATTTCTAAATCGGGGCTTCTAATGGCCATGATCCTCACCACATGACCAAGGCATCTCTGCTGAAAGAGAATGAGGGCAACATGCAGAGCCGAGAGCAGCAGACGGGAGAGCTGGAGAGAGGACCCTGGCAGGGCTGCGCGGCCCTTCTCTCTGAGTCCTGTGCGCTCTCCCTCACTTCCGTAGCGGCCCAGGTACTCCTCCAGCAGCCGGAACCGGCCAACGCCTCTCTTCATTTTTGTCTAAGTCATTTGGGTTTATTTTCTGTCCCTCGAGACTGGAACAGTCTTGGCTCTTCCAGAGGCCTGGGATCAGGGCCTACAAATCCAAATGCCGATAGGAACCAGTAGGTCCAGTGTGGAAAATCTCTTCTGATGGCTAAGCGTGCATAGAGAAGTCTGTTCTATAAGAGAAACAGCAGTGCGAGGTCAATGGCACCTGGCCCCGTGGAAGGGCTGCCACGGGGAGTGGGGGGTGTGGAGAAGTGTCAGACACGCGCTCTGTCTAAATAGCGCAGTTCGTTTGCCGTGAGAGTCCTGGTGAGCTGTATCTTCTGATTATTTTGTCCTCCAAAAGAAACCATAAATCTATAAGGCTTCCAATCTGTAAATTTTGGATCGGATTGGATTTCTGACAATATCGTGTGACCTACGTGTAGACGAATGTGTCCCCTGGGTTCCAGTTATCCCCCCGAGGTGGTCTGGTGCTGGCTGGGGTTTCCCTCTGGGGTGGACGACCTGGGGAGTGTAAATAGAACCAGAGTCCTGGAACTCTGACCGGGGTCTTTCTGGATTCCCTTGCTCCAGCCCCATATCAGAGCTGGCCTCCGTGCAGAGGGATTCCCCAGTGTCTAGTGGACCAGTCCCCTCCTCACCAGGCCCCCAGGCTTCTTTCTTTGGCTTCTTCCCTGCAGGCTGGATTTACGTCTGGGTTTGGGGGAGGGGGAGGGCAGATGCTGACAGAGGGGGCCTGCAGCCCCAACTGAACTCACAGCACTTGGATGTTCCAGTTTTGCTTGGGTTTCCAGGGCCTACAGAGGGAACATTAATGGCCTCCCAGGCAAATAACAGAGTGGGAAGCTTTTCTGGAAGTCTCTGAGGGCAGAGCTGTGGTGGCAGCTGTCCAAGTCTATGCTTCTGTCTAGCTAAGTCCCCAGCCTGGTTCTGCGGAAACCTTGGTGCTTCGGAGAGCAAGGGGAACCAGCTACCTGACCGTGGGAGCAGCAAGTAGGGGTCTGGGGCTCTCCTTGGAAGGCTCTTGTCCTGCTCTCTTCTTCTGGGAAGTAGGAGAAGCCTCCTGTGTGCTCTAGTTCTTGGTACGCACAGAAACAGCCAAGAGATAGGTCTCTGAGAAATACTCCAGGAGTTTTGGAGATAAGGGTCGTTTCTATGTGAAAAGGAAAAGAGATCCTCAGACCCCTTTCTGAATAAAATGAGATGAGCAATGAAGCAGAGGGGATCGGCAGTAAATGCCCCCCTCCCAATCTGGGGAGCAGGAAGAGGGAGTCCAGAGGGACCCTCTTGGGGACAGCCTTGAGACTGGGGCTTCCCAAGTCTGCAGGGACTTCCTTCGAGGACCCGGCAACAGTTCTATCCCCGGCACACACATTAGGACCGATTCACCAGGGAAAGGCCAAATATCCTGGGACGGTCTTTTACCAAGCTAAAGAGTTTCTGGGGTTCTAAAGGAAATTGGCAAATGTGGAGCCCAGAAGAGGGAGCTTAAGGCTTTGTCTGGAAGCCTCTGAGGTTTTGTCCTAATTTAGAATCAGCGAGGACAGTAGCACCTGAGCAGCAGGGCTGTTTCCCCCGCTCCCTTTTCTCAGCTTGATCTGTCTCGATCCCTCACGGATAGCCTCCCATCCGTGGGTGTTCAAAGAACGCCGCTGAACTGAATTGGAATAAGACGCACCGGAAACGAACGTATTCGTCATCTGTTCATTCAACAAGTGCTTCCGTGCCCAGGCGGAGTGCTGTCGGAGTGGTTCTCTGGCTGCGAGGGGGGGTTCTCCTGGAGGGATGCCACTCAGCACAGCGCTGGATTTGTGGTCCTGTTTAACTGGGGCAGGACTGCTGAGCGCTGGCAAGCCAGAAGAGTGAAGACAAGCCCAAGGGATACAACATCTTTTTGCTGCTGAGGACACAGCTTCACATGGGATGTAAGCATGAATCAGGAAAGTTACATCCATCCCCTGCCATGATTTGAGGGCGTTTGATGAGCCGGCCAACAATCTAGAATCTCAGTTCCTTGACATCGGTAATTGCGGCAATATTCCTCTGCTCTTTATCACGGTCATCCTTCCCCCAGAGTCTCAGCCTGCTTTCTCCTTGAACTTCACCATCTTATTCCCCTCAGCACTGCCTTCTGCTCTCCCAGCTTTCCCTGCTTTTTGAGACTATACCAACCCCCCATTCCTGGTCCTTTTGTCTCTGCCCTATAACGCCGCCCAATAGGAGTGCGAGGACAGCTGGACCATTGGAACTGTGCCCTCCAGCATGCTCAGTTCTCTGCACCCCAACTCCTACCCCCACACAAACCAGGGAAACCTCACTCCCAGATCCCTGGTTGCCAGCTTCGACTGAGTCCTCAGATCCTTTAAGATGACTAGTGACACGTGGAAGGATAGACCAGGATAGGGACGAAACGATGAGAGATGAAGGGGCGGGAGGGGGTGAGCTCAGCCACACATGGGGGCTGGGAAGGGGAGCGTGTTCAGCAATGCCAGTGCTACAGAGGGCCAGATAGACGGCCCACTGAGGAAAGGCTGTTGGATTAACAGGACACTGATGACCTTTGGGGAGCTGAGAGCCACAGAGAGCAGGTGGGAGATGAAGCCGTAGACACAAGAAGGGGCCCTTCAAGGGCGTTCGTCTGGAAAGGGAGGGCAGTCCTCAGCAGTCTGAACGCAAGTGCAGCTGAGAGTACTAGAGACAGAGGTACCTGTACTATGCGAGCTTGGGAATGTCACTGAACAGCTCGAAGCCTCTGTTTCCTCATCTCTAAATGGAGGAGACATCACGTGCTTCCTTGGATTGGGGTGAAGATTAGTCAAAGGCACAGAAATCTCTGTGCACCTGATATGCATAATAAATACCCAAATCATTATCTTCCTCATAGTGGCAGGCTGGTGGGAAGAAGCCAGTGGAGAAGGGAAAATGAAAGATTCTGGAAGGGTGGTAATTGGCGGGGTGTGTCTAGAGATGGGAGATAGGGGAGGCTGAAGGGAACCTCCTAAGGGAGGAGGGGACTATTCTTCTTCCGAGGCAGGAGGAAATGAAAGGATGAAGGTGCAAATCATATGTTGAGGTGAAGGGGCCGGAAGCTGCAGAGGTCCGAGTCAGAAGGTATCTGCCACGATCTTAGAATGACGTAAGCCCTTCTCAACCTTCAGTTCTCTAGGCCCCCTCTGCCATCGGACCAATTAACTATTTGAAGAGAGTTGTTATGTCCATAAATCGTTTTCATAGACTGAACATCACTGGTTCCTCACGTGGTGTGGTTTCTGTACTCCAACCATCCTCCTAAGGGATCCTGCCAGGATGTTAAAGTGTTCAAGTGTGGACCCAGAGCTAAGCCTCAACATTTCAGATAGGGCCTGGCCTCTGACAAGCCCCGGGGCTCCTGCCTCCCTCTCTAGACACCTGTGACTCTGCCAACACAGGCAAAGGTTGTTTGGGTTTCCAGCTGCCAACTCAGCTCTGGGTTCACGCTGACCTTGCAGTTAATGGAAATCTCTATGTCAGTTTCACATACAAGACCATCAAGACAGGCTTCCTTATTCCTTTTTTAAATCTTTTTTTCTTTTAATCACAAAGTACAAAACTCTCCTTTTATTCCTTTAAGTTTTATCTTCATTTTGACCCATCCTTCTAGTCTTTCGGATTCAGTTCCCCTGCCTCCGAGGAGGAAGTTACATTTCAGACCTGTCAGGTGACTTAGCCCCATCTGCACAAAGAGTCTTTGTTGGTTACAGCCAGGCGCCTCTGACTACCCTGGGGACAGCCCCGGGCTGCGCAGGCAGGCTCCTGGGTTTGAACACCTGCGAGGATTCGCAGGAAGGTGGGTGCTCCCCTGGACCAAGGATGTATAGGACTTCTTTGGAGAAGTGGGCCCCACCCTGGGAACTCGAGACACCACTCTCAGACAAGATTCTGAGTAACATCTACTTTCAAGTCCAAAACCACTCTTGGGAAATGAAACTAATTGTACAGAAGGTTGATGCAAATGCAGACCCTTCCTGATAGCAAATGGGGGTAAGATTTCCAGATGGCACCTGTTGGTGCTCAATACACATTAAATGAGTCACCAAGTGAATGTAACACAAAGGTGGGTGATTTCGAAGCCCCCATTGATCGAGGCCATCACGAACTCGGTGCAGTGGGGAGGAGAGCGGCCCCTGGGGTAGGGATAGTGGTGTTCAGAGGACCTGGGTGTCCAGAGTTCAAACAGCTGCCCCCAAATTTTTGATCTCCCAGGTCTTCTGCTGTCTTGTTTTACTCTCCCCTGGGCATTTAATCCTTCCCTCTGTCCTCTTCTCTGTCGTTTTTCCTGGAAGGAGCTCGTGTAAAGATGGAATCTAAACAAAGCAGCCAGTTTGAAAGCACAGCTCTTTCACTCCCCTCTCTAGTCCCAAGGAAGATTTAATGTCAAACCAGTTCTCAGGAAGCTCCACGTGATTCCGATATCACTGCTTCCATCAGCACAGTGTGCAAGGGAGAGGGGGAGCTGGGAGGAAACAAATGTGGTTGCTCTCACCTTGGAGGGGGGTAAACTAAGGCAGAGGCTCAGCTAGGATGTGGGAGGTGTCGGGAACAAACAGAAGGCTGCTGCTTCCAAGGCTAGTGTTCTGCCTGTGATTCCCCAAGCCCCAGCCCAGGTGACCTACCCTGATTCCTTACTATCTCTTCCAGGAGCAGACACGAGAATTTAAAAACCAGCCTCTTCAAAGACGCAATGACAAGCGCAGGAAACAGGACCCCCAGCTTTGCAGGATTATTTTTTTGCTTTGTTTTGATAATTGACATGAAACAGCCTTTTGAAACAATGGCTTGTTAGAATTGTAAACTCCCTGGGAGCAAGGATGGTGTCTTTTTCATCTCTGTGACCCTCCACCGCACTCAGGTCAATCCCTTATACGTAGTAGATGTATAATAAATATTTCATAAAGTAATAGTGATAATAAGTGCTTTTCTTACCCAGAACACTCAGGCCCATATTCCACTGATATTTACTGAGCTCCTACCAAGTGCCAACCGGCATTCTAAGAGCTCTGCAAATGTTAAGCAGTGAGTGGGGAGGCTGGGGTCCTTCCCTAAAGATAGTTTGTCACACAGTTGCGCATGACCTGCCGATGTGTCTCTAGCTCTTGGGAGCTGCAAAAGGAGCTCTGGGATCAAACCACCTTGTACGGAATCCCACAGCTCACTTATTCATAAGCGGGCCCTTCACATCAAATGGTAGCGAAATCTACCAAGAAACACACCCCACTTTTATTTTTTCCCTAAGAAAGCTGCTACTGTCTGATTTCCGCTGAGACGGGGTCAAGTAGGGACAGGGCTCCCTTGCCTGCGCTCTGGCTTCCTGGGGCTCTAATGCCATTGTTAGTCTGGCCGGCAGGGATGAACCAAGACGGGATTGGAGGCCTTACTTCCTGAGGGCAGTGACCCTTGAATGTCAAAGACCGATAATGAAGTTTTTCCTTTTTAAATCTATGTGTGTGGGGGGAAAAAGATGGGGAAGGTTTCCCCAGGTGGTCCCAGGTCATTTTCTTAGGGTCCCCCAGGGGCCACTTTACCTTTCTTTTTTAAGAAAAAATGTGGACCCCTCCAGTATGGAGCTGGTACAGAGTAAAGGGTGCCTTCCCAGCCTCCCTTGCTGGTTCCATCTCTACGCCTGCACCAGTGATGGACACGGAAGTGGTGTGGGGGCGGGGAGGGGAAGAGGGAGTCGGGGAGGTAGGCAGATGTCCCTGCTGGGGACAGTGAGAAGGCAAGAGGGGAAGACACTGGGTCCGGACAACTTCATGAAGCCTATGTCCAGATTTCATTCACCTGAGAAACAAACAGATTTCTGTCTTGTTGAAACCATTTAGGGCTGGATGGTGGTTGTCAAAAGCTGAATCTCATTCTCTGACACCTGGATAGGGCATGGGGCTGCTTGTCCCACCCACGGTTTGAAGGCTTCTGTAAGTGGAACACTTACTCCCAGAATTGCTATCCAAGTCGTGGGCGGGGGATCCAGGTCATGGGGCTGCTGGAGATGTGCTTGGGCTGGGCGTGGGGGTTCAGAATAGTCTCTGGAGGGAGTCTCATGGAAAGGGTCCCTGAGGAGAAAACCTCACTATGGTCTACAAATTCTGTAGGACCAGAGCAAGTTTATCAGTCTCCTTTCCAAGGGTTTCAAGAAGCACAGTAGAGACAGATGACATGGTTATGAGGGAGGGAGGGGAATGGTGTCAATAAGTAATAAGAAAACAGGAAGGCAGCATTTTCCAGACTCAAGCCTCTCCACCCAGCTTCTCTGTCACTCTTTCCTCTTGTTTCTCTTTTCTCTCCTTTACCTGAAGAAACACCTCTTTGATGGCTAGAAATCAGTATGCACTTTGGCCAGCTAGTAGTCAAGTCTTTTTGAATTGAAAGCAATATAAATTCCGAATCATTGGACGTAAGGAAAAATGATTTGTCCATTCATAGAGCTGGGAAGTCCAGGGACTTCGCACACAGTGGGGTTTGGGGGCCTACACAGAGTCAGTGGGTTTCTCTCTCAGCTCTCAAACCCAAACAGCAGCAAGATGGCCACCAGGGGCCTTAGGGTTCCTCGTTCAGGCTCAGCAAGCCCAACAGAAAGCCAGAACCTCTTTCCCAAGAGTCTCACCAAAAATCCTGAAACTGACTCCTCTTTGACGGACTTAAGCCTGGGCCTGTCTCCGAATGCACTGCTGACAGGCAGGTGGATGGTGACCTGGCCGGGACTAGGTCATGAGGCAGTCCTGAGCCTGGGGTGTGGGCAAGGGGCCCTCTCCAGAACCTTCTGCACGGTGAACGGGGGACGGCCAGTGCTCCAAGAAATATGGGACAGTGCACAGCAGCCAAAAGAAAGCGTTTAAATCTATTAGACCCAGGAGCACCTGGCTTTCATAAATCCTGCCCAGGAGGCAAACCTGGCATACTAATTTCAGTGTTCTTCGTTAGAGAGACAAACACTAGGGAGAGACCCAGGAAGGGAGACTACAAGGGGGTGGGAAAGATGGACCTGTATGAATAGGAATTCCTGGTTCTCCAAGCTGAAAGCAAGAAGAGTTAAGCAAGGGAGGTGCTAAGGGAGTAGCCCCTAGCAGAACTGTGGGACGGGGCCTCCGCACTAACTGTGTAGAAGCAGGTCTTCTGAAATCGTAATCGCTTATTTAAAATCATGGCTAAACCTCTGGACCCAAGAGCTGGATGCAGAGCGCTGGGGGAGGGGGAATGAGGAGCCTGCACTGTGTGAGCCCAAGGGGAACCCCAGCTCCCTGCAGATTCAGCCCAGTAAGATGTGCCGGTAGATCTCTCTGCTCTCAGTGGGGGTGAGAAGCACGTGTTCAAACCCCCCGCCCCGCAAAAAGGACAAGAGGCCTCAGGGAAATGCCTAGATGACCCATCGCAAGGAAGATACCAGACCTCACAGCCAGGAGTGTCCTGTTCGTGTCTGCAAGTTGCCCCAGCTCACATTTACAGATACGAGAACCAGAAAGGCAAACTCTGTTCCCTTCCCTGCAATGATCCCCGTAGATCCGAGGGCCCTTTGCATGCCCCCCATTCCCCATCACTGTCATCTTACCGAGCAGGCATTTTTGCCTGTACTGCGGAGGAGGAAGCTGAGACTTTGACCTGCAGTGTCGGGGCCTCTTCATCACCGCGACCACCCTTCCCCCAATAAAAATGCCCAAACCTGCCATCACGTCACCAGCACTGGGTTGCTCCTTGCAGGACAGTGGGAAACGGCCAGAGCAGCAGCACCAAGGCCTCTGCAAAACTCTGTAGCCCTGAGAGCAGGTCCTGAGGCCTCCGCTACCTGCCCAGGGCTGGGGCAAGCCTCAGGTGCCCATTCCTGGAAAGAGCACCTCTTTTTCCCTTCCCCCTGCCCTCGTGGGTGCTTGGATCCCCGTGGTTAGAAACTGGATTGGGAATTGTTTCCTGCACTTGGGTGCTAAGAACTGAGGATCAGCACCTTGTGTTCATAGCACAGCCTTTTCTTACACCATTTCCTAAAATCCATGAAGATTAGAGTCAGTTCCCAGAAAAATCACAACTGGGAACTTCTCTGGTCCAACCTGGAGCAGACATGACGCCTTTTCATGGAATAAACCAAAAAAAATCCCCGTTTTGAAAATTCAAGACCAGTAGTCTCTCCCCATTTAAACTTTACAGACTAATAGAATCTGGGCCACAGGGTTAAACATAACAAACAACATACAGTAACAAATGTTACAATAGTATAATGCAAAAGCATCAGAAGCAGCAGCAGAAATTTGCTGAGGCCTCTGTTTAATTAATCCAAGTTGAACATATGGCTTTGGTTACATGTGGTTCCAGGCCAGAGGCACGAAAGCCAGTGTTCGTGGGAGAGCCAAGAGGAAAAGCTGCCAATGCAGGCCATGGAGCAAGGGGTTGCCCCTACTCATCCCCACCTCAGGGGTGCCTGGAGCACCCATTCTCTCACTTCACTCCTGCACAGACCCCACTCCCTTAACCCTGTCCTTGCAAGACTATGATCTTTTTCAAAGCAGGAATGTTGTCTTACTCGTTTTAGAATCAATGATGAGCTTGTGGAAGAATGAATGAATGCTCAAACCTAAATGAATGGAGGGAGGCAGAAGGGAAGGGCAGCTTTAACCAAGTAAACTTGATCTTTCCTAGAAAATTCTTGACCTTCCTGGGCAGAGTTAGCTGAACAAAAGGTAAAAAAAGACTCTTGTGCTATTATTTAAGTTATTAGAAAAGGTGAGAGAATGAGTCAAGGTCTTTTGACTGGAAAGAATAAGACTGACTAGGTTCCCTCCAGCATTGTGGGGTTGGCTTGAAGGCCACACACAGATAAGAAGGTAAGAGCTCTTGACCAAACGAAAGGTCCAATGGCAACCCAGGACAAGCCACACGGCTCACTTCCTGGGAGGAAAAGGAATAACAGAACCTAAATGGAGGCTGACAGTGTCCTAGATGTAGGTCAGGAACCAAGAGGTCTTTCAAGATCAAACACAGCTTTCAAACACAGACACTTTAGCTCCTGGCCAGATGAGCACAGGCTCTGTCCACCCTTGGCCTTCAGGCTCTGTCTCTGCTCTTCTGGCTGCTTATTTAAGCTGCTGCTTCAGGACCCCAAATGCCTGCCTTATCTGGTTCCTTTACCACCAAGTGTTCCCTCTAGGATCTCCTTGACAAGTTTGCCAAGAGAGAGGACCTTGTGAGTGTAGCTGGGCGGAGCTCCCACTGGCTGACCAATCAGTAAGTGGGCTGCTGCTTGGACCAGGTGCCCAGCCTAGTGTGGTGAGGTCCCAGGCATGGCTCTGTGCATGGGCAGAGTTTTCTGTGGGGCTTAGAGCAGAACAGGTGTCTCACAGTCCAGAGCCCTCAGCCTCTGATCACAGACATGTCGTGATTACAATATGAGATGGAAGGGGAACAGATTACTGGAGTAGTATGTTGAGTTTGTACACTTTTGACAGGACTAGTGTGTTTCTGACAATCACAGAGAGGTCTTTGACTCTGCAGATTTGGTGAACACATATCCCAGGTTCCCTTGATGTCTGACCTCCACTTGGGTCAGAAAATCAGCAATGGGCGTTGAATGTGTATTCCAGCTGATAGTGGATTGGGGGGACCTAGAGGAGGGGGAACCTGAAGCCCTGACAAGAGGTGATGAGTATGTGCCAATGATTTAATTACTCCATTAATGAGAAAAATCTGCAGGGTAACAAAGCTGGTTTAAAAGGGGATATGAGAACAACGGTGTTGTGCACTCAAACCAAAAAGGGATGCTGAAGCCTGCAAAGTTTGATACAAAACTGGTTCGTGTCCTACAGGGCAACAAAACTATAAACTTTGGGGTTATTTTTTCTACCAAATAGAAATCATTTGCATCTCTACTGAACAGAAAAATCATTTACATTTTAACAGTTTCTACATAGTGTCATCTAATTTTACAGAGTTATGCATGCCTGGACTCCAATTAATAGTAAATATTAAGTCAAAATTACCTTCCCCTAGAGAGCCAGAAGACCCCCAGGTAAGCTTAAGACATTGCTTTACTACTGAAAGCCCTTTCTGCTTGCCCTCCCTCCCACTGCTGCCAAGTTTTAAAAATTCTTCTTACCAGAGAAAAATCAACGGCACCTCGCTTCAGTGGGTGTTAAAGAAGGGAAAACAATAACGCATGTGGGCAGCCTAATGCAGGAGTGGGGCCGGACGGTTCTCCACCTGGCTTGGCCGCTGACCAGCAGCAAGACTTCAAATCTGATCTCCCCGGACCTCAGTGTTCTCATCCATGAAATGGGGCTATCGGACCGCACATTTGGCTCCACGTTGGAGCCAAATTAAAATTTAAAAACTTTACTTTTGGGATTTCCAAAATAAAAAATTGCACTTCCCCCCACCCCCCCTTTACCGTACTAATCCTGAGAGAGAAAGAGGAAGGGGAAACAGCACAGAAGCAGCGGCAAACCTTCGGGGCTGGGGGAGGACCGTTCCGGCCGCTCCAGAAAACACCGCCCAACCGCGCGCAGCCGCAGGCGGCCGAGGCCAGACCCCCGCCTGCTGCAGCCGAGCGAGGGACGCGCGGCTGACGGGCGGACCGCGGTCCTATCCCTGGGTCGGCAGGCCGGCGTCCAGGGCCCGCGGGTCCCCGGCCGGTGCCGGCTCCTCCCCGCAGGGACCGCGGCGCGCCCCCGCCCCCGCGACCACCCGCCGCCTCGCGGGCGCCCGGCCAGACTCTCGCTGGGCGACTCTGTCAATGAGCCGCCCCTGTTTCGGTAAACACACCCTCTGCCGTTTCAGGCAACACTTGCCGGGTGCCATGGGCATTTTCTGTTTTGACAGAAGCAGGGGCCCGCGAATCCCTTGATGGGGAGCTGCAGGCTGTGGATGGGGGTGTCTGCGCTGCTTCACTCCAGAAGGATGGGGGGAGGGGTTGTGCCCTCCAGTCTCACTCTTTCTCAGGTCCCCCGACCTTGGCTGAGCACCAGGTGTTTTCACTCAGGCTTGAGCCAGGAGGCTTCCTTTCCCAGGTGCGAGGACTTTCAGGTAGCTGAGCGTCTTGCCCCTTGCCCTCCAAGGACCGCCTGAACACAACCCTTTTGCCATCTCCAGAGTAGATGGAACCATGGAGCCCTGTCCTCTGGGAGCCTCTGTCGGGGCCAACTCAGATCAGACTCCCTGAAGGCCAGGAAGGAACCATGCAGGCATCCCAGCGAGAGGAAGCAAGGAAATCTGGAGACCAGGAAGATAGCAAGGAGGTGTTTGCACCTGCAGAGAGGGTTTTAGAGAAAATGCTGAGCACTTGTCCAACCGCTGCTTCTCAGTTGGGGAGGGGAGTGTGGAGGGTCTTTGGGGCAGGACAATTCTTCTAGGTCTACTGAGGACAGGCTGGGCCTCACTGCAGGGGGCTTGGCATCCTTAGCTCCCCATGCAACAAATACCCATAGCACCTCCCCACCTGTGGGACAACCCCAAATGCCACCACCTATATCCACATACTCCTGAGAGCCAGGTGCCTCTTTAGGTTGAAACCACTGCTGGATCATTTCCTAAAACATATTACAAAAAATATGAGTTAGTTCCTTGAGATGTAGCTGTTGCGATGTGAAGAGTTTCATGGTCAGCATCATGCTGGGTTGGGGAAATAGGAGGTTAAAAGAAGGGAACAGAATTTCTTTATGATGGGACTTCTCAGAACCTTTAATACAGAAATGTGTGTTTTGAATGATCACAGTTCCCCAATCTAATTGACAATGGAATTCTTTCTCTTTGGGACTCGCATTGAGGGGCCCACCTTGGATAACTCTTGACTATACCGTATCCCCCAGAACACCCCAGGGTGACCTCTGTATCTTCCACCATGTGCAGCAGAGGGGCGAGCCCTCAGAAGGCACTTATGTTTTTACTGAAGTGAACTCTGGCAAACCAGAATATGTGAAGCTACCAGGAAGGAGGCCAAAGGACCCGGAAACCACTGAGAAGATGACCTCACAAAGAAACCAGTGTGGTCGGGTTCCAGGAGCGCTCACGGGGAAGCTCCCTGCTTCTGAGGTGGAGCAGGCTGACAGGCGCCTTGGGTTTGCATGGTTCGGGGAAGCGAAAATAACCCCCGTGGTTGGGAGAAAAGCATGTGTGGATGAAATTATTCAAATGCTGACAGATGGATTGGAGGTCTCCTCTCCTGCTGGCCTGGCAGCCTCTGTGTAGAAAGCCTTGCCTGGGAGATGGCTCCTGGCAGCTCTGGTGAGATGTTGGAAATGTAAGCCCGGCAGATAGAATGGCAGGGAGGCACCGTAAAGCGACAGCCACCAGGTGCTCAGGAGGGAAGTTGGAAGCCAGAACGTTCTCGGAGCTGAGCTAGGAGCAGGACCATCCTGTTGGGCAAAACACAGAGCAGTGTGTTCAGGTCGGAAGGATCGAGTTTCTCAAAATGGAAGCGTGACCAGTGCACACTGAGCTTCAGGCTTTGCTCCAAGGTCAGGGGGACAAAAACCTGCTTCTTCCCCTCCAGGAGGATGCCACCCAAACACACTCAGTCCTCCCGGGGCCAGGGCAAGGGGCCAGGGCCAAGGGGATCTGCCGCTTCCTGTGAGAAACTGGGTGAGCAGACTGGTGACTCTCAAGCTCGGAGCACCTCACCCACACCCTCCTGGCTTGTAAATCAGGTTTTGCTTTTTCCAAGGGTGCTCTGAGCTAGTGAAACTTCTCTCTGAGCAGTTAGTTATAAGCTGTTGGTTCTTAAAATTTTCCAGTTCAGCTGGCCTGGTCGGTACCTGGGGGCCCTGCGTTCAAGATCATAGCTTTGAAGGAAGAAAAGAGGAAGGTGGTCCCCACTTCCCCAGGGCTGGTGGGCTCTGTGGATCCTGCCTCAGCCTGCGGGACAACCCAGAGTGGTTTTTTGTTTGTTTTTTTGTTTGTTTATTTGTTTGTTTTTCCCAGCCTGGCCAACTTTTTTTGCTCACAGGTCATAGTCAGGCTTATTAAACTTGGATGACAGTAAACCAATGACTAACCGGATAATTAAAGCCACAAGTCAGGAGGCCTGGGTGGATCCCTCCTCTGGAATCTCCAGTGGCCTGTTCCACAGGCAGACGCCGCCCGTTCTCCCCACAGCAGAAATGCTTCTGTGAATTTTAAAACCCTCTGTGCGCCCTGCACCTCTTCTTGAAATCACTTCTCCATTTATCCATTGCTTCAGGCCCCCAAGCCGCCGTCCCTGTCCACCCCAAGGAAGAAGGAAATCGAACCACACTCCCCCACACTGCTGCGGGGACAGGAACATGACAAAAGATTTCCAACTAAAACCAGAGTCACTCAGCAGAGCTTCCTGCCCGGCTGGGCTGACGTGCTGGAGGACATAAGGTACCTCCCCCCGGGCTCTTTCTCTTCTAAGCAGCACGTGAGAGCCTCCCCACTTCCCTAGGAGGGCAGAGAATTTCAAAGCAGGCAAGCCCACACGGAGAGAACCCTGGGTTGCTTCAAAGATGGTCTCCTCCAAGTCTGAAGTTCTTAGTGAATGCCTTGCCCCCGTTTCTAGAACATGAAGTGCTGCTGAAGTTTCCAGTGTCCCCCAAATCATTTCTGTGCTTTCCCCTCTAACCTAGTGCCCGTGGACCTCCACGGTGATACGGCCCCTTGATGGGGGCTTACACCTCTCTAGCACCTCTGTGCTACCTCCCCCCCGCCCCCCACAGCTCTGCCTACCCCTGCTCCCTACTACGTCTCCACCACTCCATCCTCCATCCCTGGTCCTGAGCAGCAGCCAGCCCCCACCAGGAGACATGGGTGGAGGAAGGGCTGCAAGTGGGGGGGGCGGGGTGGACGATCAGATTTTTGCCTGCTATTCCACAGTAGGGGGTTGTGGTTATTAATTAAAAACATCGTAATTCTCCCTCCAAGTCTTTGAGCACCTTTGATTCCAAGAAAGTATAGACCATGTATAGCCCATGGCTCCATGCTGCTTGCCCTAATGTGAGAGGAAGAGTAATTTGGATTTGTACTTGTCAGCAAGAATGTCTTTCACAAAACTCTAAAACTTATGAGGGCAGGGACTTTCTGACATTGAGTTTCATGGTCTTGCAATAGTGCCTAGAAAATGGTAAATGTTCTCAGGTAGTTTTGTTTGTTGCATTACTATCATTACCTAAAAGAAGAAATTAAAGTCACCCTCTGTTCTCAAGATGCTGTATGTGTTTAGGCTTGTCAAAAAGAAACAACAGGGGTGAAAAAAAGGAAGGGGGGGAGAAAGAAACAACGGAGGGGCGCCTGGGTGGCTCAGTCGGTTAAGTGTCTGACTCTTGATTTTGGCTCTGGTCATAATCTCAGAGTTGTGAGATCAAGCCCCGAGTCTGGCCCCACGCTGAGCAGGGAGTCTGTTTAAGATTCTCCCTCTCCCTCTGCCCCTCCCCCTGCTCCCCCATCTCTAAAATAGATAAGCAAATTAAAAAAACAAAACAAAACAAAACAAACGGAAACCGCAGACCCAAAATGGACTCCCCTATGTTAAGCCCAGCCCAAAACTTAGCACCTAACCTTATTGCACTTCCAGCCTTTCCCAGGAGTGGATTTTAAACCAATCAGTCTGCAGTTTCCTGATCAGCACTAGTGAGGGCATCTGCCAAGACCCCTGCCCTATCCCTAAGGGAAAGTGACCTTGCCTGAATCAATCCTTTCTTTTCTTTCACTAATAACTTCTTTGTCCCACCCCTTTCCTGCCTATAAAAACCTTCCAGGTCGCACAACTCCTCAGAGCACCCCCCTATCTGTTAGTGGGATGCTACCCGATTCACGAATGTTGAAACAAGCCACTTAGATCTTTACATTTCCTTAGTTGAACTTCGGTTCTTTAAAAGGCTGCATGCGTGTTGACAAATTGCACCCAAACCCTCTACATCTCGAATCACCAGGAACTGATGCTAGCAAAACTCGTGTCTCATCAGTGATCTCATCAACCGTGTCTAGCAGAGGAGCACATAGCCAGCTAGGAGACCTGCAGACTGAGGAGGAAGGCATCGGAGACCAAGAAATCCGACAGAGTTCCAAACCACATGCAAAGTGAGAAAGATGGGCATCCTGTGAAGCAGGCCCCACGCCTCAGCCCTGCCCTGGATGTCACGGTCGGCCTCAGGCCTCGCTGAGGGGCCTTGAAGATGCTCGGCTGGGAGCCTCTGCTGGGGCTGGGTTTCCTGGCCGGCCTGGCCCGAGGCGCGTGCAGGAGGTGCTGTGGGGAGCTGAGTGAGGCAGGAGGCTGCAAGGTGCGGGGGGGGGGGGGGGGCTGCAGGGAGCTGGCTGAGGACAGAAGCCGCGGTGTGGACCTGCCCTGCTGCAGAGGGGCTTTCTTGTCCCCCTGGCCCCCCACATGCACTCCAACTAAAAAATACCGATTGTGCCTAACTCTGCAGGCAGGCCCTCACCTGTACGTAGGTCCTACCAGAGTTCTTTGTTCCCCGGGAGAAACAGAAGCTACAAACATCACATTCCTTTCAGGATTGAATTACTGCTGTTTCAAAAGTCAAAGGAAAAAAGTAAAGTTGATCCTTGTATTAACAGGGAAATTTTCAACTGGAACGGTGTGATTTCTTGCCAGTTGCTGATGACCAGTTTTCCAGAAGGGACTGATACACTCGTGAGGCAATTATTAAGTGTGATGAAAACCACCAATTTAGTGAAGGGTCAATGGCTTGTTTAATTTTAAATATTGAAACCCTCTGGGTTATACATGGATCACTTACTTGAAATAACACCAAATAGTGGCATTATGGTGACAGAGAGAATTTGACCACTTCCTGACAAGTCAGGAGCATTACATTTTATGTCACTCTTCTAGAGTTTAGAAATTACTCCGAAGTACACTGTAAGAAAATCTTCCCTGGTGTCCCTTGAGTTTGCTGATCCCAAGAAGGGGACTGTGGACAGGATCCCCTGGGATACAGTCTGAGCAATGGGGTTAAGTCCCTGTCCCCCAGGCCATCTGGTGCCAACAAGCCAGGGCCCCAGGCCTCGAGGCTGCCCTGTTGGTCATAATGAGCCATCTGGCTGCCTGGCAGGAGAGAAGCCCATGGGAGCAGGTGTCCGGGACATTCTGACATAACCACTGACCTTTGCCAAGGAGCACGTTTGGTTTTATCCAGAACGGCTCAGCCTGGTGGTGAGAATGCATCCTCTTCATGCATCTTTGTGTTGTCCCCGGATTGTTCTGGGACCTCATCCTGCCCATTTCCCTCCCGGTGTGGAAGCCCGGGGGTGGGGGTGGGAGGGACACAGGGGAGTGGGGGGAGGATGTCTCCTTGCATGTGTTCTGACCAATCACAGGGCTTCTTTTGTTTTTTAAATACATGTGCCATTTAAGTAAAAAGAGAGTTTAATATACAATGTAAATTTAGGAAAAATCCTTTAGCTATTCCTTGCTTCCAAACAAAATGTTACCTCCAAGATTTTCCTATATAGACATTCTGGAGCCACTGCTCAGCCTCGGTGACATGTTGTCATGAGTAAATTGTTTTTATAGAGTACCAAAGTACACAAATGATTTACCTCTAAAAAAATAAATTGATGGCTCAAGGTTGTCCATGTCCTAAGGTGCTCCTCTGTTCCTTAAGTCTGAACGTTTTGTAGCATGGGAACGGAGACAATGCTGCAGCCTGCATACTGTCCAGGGAATGGGCTCTCTGTTATTGGGGCTTACTGGGAGCAAAGGCAGATGGAGGAGGAGGGCAGGTGGGGACTATAAATCCAAGCCCCTGCAGTGGGTGTTACACTGCAGCAGAGAAAGGGGATTTCTAGAACCTCAGAAAGCCAGGGCCTTCTTTCCCTCCAACAATGGAAATTGGCAAGTAGGAGGTGGATGTAGCTCTGAAGACCTGAGAAGCTCCTCGGGGAGGGGGTGGGGGGTGGGTTCCGCTCATTTGGGAGCAGAATATTAGAGCACACCCAGATCAGTCCCTGAGGCCAGGCTCTCTCCTCAGAGTCTTGGTCTATGGCTAGATGGTGTGATTCGCTTGGTCTGAGGAATTTTTTAAACTAAATGTTTCAGCATTTTACGATGAGTAGAATTCAGGTAAAATGAGATCTCTGACTCTTTTCAAGAATCAGAAGCAAGGGGAGGCCAGCCCCATTGGCCAAGGCACACCCTCCCCACCCCTCCCCTACCCCACCAACACACCCAGGCAGCCTCTCTCCTGCTTGGATACCCTGGAGGCACGAGGGGCCACAGAGAAGCTCCCACCATGGACCCCCCCCTCCCCTATTCTCTCTGCCACCCAGAGGGTGTCTAGACACACACTTCCTGGATCAAATTCAGGCCTGAGAGCCATGATTTATTCCTGCCTCGGCCTCCCCCCCCCACCACTGCCGCCACACAAACACACAAAAACCTCCTGCCCATTTACTAAAGCCAAAGAATGTCAGGATTAACCCATAATTGAAACTTTTGAAAGAGCTAAAGGCAGCTTTAGCCTTAGCATTCCACAGCTCCTCATTAAAACAGGGACTTTTTGTAACTCTAGGACAGCTGGAGACACATGACTGATTTCAAAAGCTCAAGTGAAGGATGCCAGCCTCAAGGACGCAAGGCAGGCTTGCTGGGATGCTTGCTGTGTCTTTCCATCTCAGGATAGGTGTGTTCGAGACTACAGCCCAATGGTGAGAAGGCCCCAGGCCCTCAGGAGCAAGGCAAAGAATGGTCACGGTCAGGGTCAAAGCACTGTGGGCCCTGCCAAGCCTGAGTTGCTGGCGCCAACACCCAACCGGCCCAGAAGCAGGCAGAGATCTCAAGCCCCAGCACACACGGCCTCCCTCCCCACACACCACCCCAGCCAGACGCTCTGCCATCTTGGCTGTTCCCTGGGATTTCACACTGACTTTCTCATGGGGGTTCATGGATAAGGGCTGCCATCTCTGGCCTGAACTGTGTGGAACTGTGTGGAACGTGATCAGAGGGGTTTCAGAGTCAGACAACAGTGGAGCTGGGGCGCTTCAGATGGCATCCGTCCAGACTTCCCAGTGGTCACTGCTCTTTAGAATCACTGAGAACACTTGCAGAATATAGGCTTCTGGTCTTCAGATTTCTACCCACCGCCCTTCCCCTGACATGACAGAGCGCAGTCATGAGCTGTCAGGCTTGGGAAATACTGATGTCATCCAAACCCTTCACTTCCGTTTCTGATGTAAGATCTGAGGTAAAGTAACTTTTCCAAGGTCATGCAGCTGGTTTGGGAGGACTCGGGTCAGAGTACAGGTCTCCTGAATATAATCCAGGGCTTTCTCTATGACACGTCACCTCCTGGACATGCCCATCAAGGGGCCTCCACACTACCCCAGAGATTTTGGATGTGGAAGAGGGTAAGAAGCATGGCCTTTGTGCATGTAACCCCAGATAATTTCCCCAATATCAGCTTCCATTGTGGTTGATGACCAAGATGCTCAGTCTCAAGTCATTTGGGCGGGAGCTTCTGCTTCTAGCTCTGTAATTACCACAGTTTCACTTGTCCTTTGAGAGGTGGGGGAGAGAACTGTACATGTGCACGAGGACTGCTCTGTGCCTCAGTGTACCTCTCTTTAAAAAGCAGAGAATGACTGACCTGGCACATTTACGTCTGCTTCTTTGGAGCCCTGCAGAACAGTTGAATGGCCACACAAAGGCATTTTGTGATCCCCACTAGGCAGAGAAAGAAGCTTTCTGTACCCACACAGAGCTATTCTTAAAGTCAAGGCTGCTCTTGCCACATTCTTAATAATTCTGATGTCAAAATACCATTGTGGTTTCTCTGGCTTCCCTGCATGCCCTCCAGGAAGGGCTGCCTGTGTTCTCTTGGTTTCTGGAGGGCTGGTGAAATATTTCCTGTAGGTGATCTTGGGAGGAGTCCCAATTTTGAAGGACTGAACAAGATAAAAAATTCAATACTACATCTAGTAGCTAGCACGGAGTTATTATCAAATGCTGGGCACTCTGTCAAACATTTTACACACATTATCTCACATTATTATCCTCAACTATAACCCTTATGAATGAAGTGTGATGAGTAGTCCCATTTCACAGGTGTGGAAAATGAGGTTCAAAAAGGTTAAAGAACTTGCCCAAGATCACCAAGTTGTTGAAATGGGGGAGCTGGGATTCAAACCCACATCCGACAGCCTCCAGGGGTGAGGCTCTGATAAAGAGGGCTTTATCACGAGCACTGTGGTCATGAGCTTGACCCATCACCTCCTGCTGCCTGGTAGCTCACAGCGCGATGTTACAGCTCAGGTCAAGGACAGCCCGGGCACTGCCACCCTGGCTGTCGGCTGGGAGGCTCGCAGCTCCCGTCTGATCCGGGACTGCCTGACCCAGCCTGACCAAATTAGAGCAAGTGATGGGTGTGACATAATTTGACATGTACGTTGTTAATTGAACCCCATGGGAGATGATTTTAAATAGAGACAAATACCATACCGTGAACTATTTGGGTTATGAAGCCCTTATTCTCTGACTCTTGCAGGAAAAAAAAAAAAAAAAAGAATTGTGTCATGATAAACTGAAAACTCCCGAGCTATTCCAGGGTCAGGAGAGCAGCAAGCTGGCTGGACTGGGGAAAGTCCTCTCTGGGTGTTTCAGGGATTTACACTCCCTTCCTAGCATTTTACCCCCAAAACACTCCCAAAGCCCACATTAGGAGCCACTAATTCCACCCATCTTCCCCCCAGAGACTTCCTAGCCAGGGAGATCCAGAACCCTAGTCGCTAAGACAGCCCTGGTCTGACCGCAAAAAAGGCACAGTGTGAAGTCCCCAGAGGCAACCCCACCCCACTCTCCCCTCCTCAGGTTCACGAAACCCGACCTACGCGGGGGCCTTGCCAAGGGCCCTACACTGGTACGCCCTTTCTGGGCATCAGCCCATGCCCAAATGCTAGTCCCTTTCCCATATCACTAGAGAGACTTCCCTGTCCTATTTCCCATACACTCATGCTTCTGACTTTCCTAAAGAGTCTGGGTACCCGCATCTGCCCAGCCACCGATCCTAATGGCATAGTATGTGCCATTGTCTCAGGCACAACCTGCCAGCTGTACGACACATAACTAGCCCCCAAGAAATAGCTACTATCGAGTCAGTGAATGAAAGTAAGAGTAGCAAAGGTTGTCGGGAAATCTGATGCCTTACCTCGAACCAATAAGCCTATTACTGGCTTCCAGAGTAGTAGAAACACATTTGAGAGCAAGAAACCTTTGCCTTTTTAAAAACTTTAAATGACACTCTTTTAATAACACTAGGTGGTGACGATGGCCAGGAACGGTATTGGCTGCTTGGTGGCCTCCCCACACGCATTCCCTTTTTTCCCTGCCTCCCAGCAAGGTCCCATACTTCCCCAATGATGCTGTTGGGAGGAAAAACCTTGTTACAAGTCTCTGAGTGGACCGTCCAGAGGGTTCCATTGTCCTAGCCATCCTAGCCACAGTGATTGGTTTGGGGACCTGGTCCAGATACAAGAAGACTTTGCCAGGAGTTTCAGGGACCTCGTGGTCTAATATTAGGTGAGACTGATGTCTTCACTGATATCCAAAGACACTGTGACTTCATTGAGCTTTCCAGCTACAATATTGGGCCTTATCTGAAGCCTACCTGACCTCTGGACTTCTCAATTACATGAGACAATAAAACCTAATTTTATTTAAGCCAAATAAATACATAACACAATAATACATAACTCCTTGGTTACTTTTTATAACTGAGCTCAGAGACAGACTGTATTTTGTCATTTTAAATCACCTTTGTCTTACAGTTTACTTAAATAAATATACCAAAAAACCAAACAAATAAAAACCCTAGTTTTTCACTCTTCAAAGTCTTCTCAAGATTGCTAGACTTGTGATGTCCCAGGTGAATGAAGAAATAACAGTGGTTCCAACAAGATAGAAGCATATTTCTCTCTCCCATGAAAGAAGACTGGAGTCTGGCCGGTGTGGCAGCTACAATGCCATCAAGGTTCCAGGTTCTCTCTCTTTTTGTTCTGCCATTCCAGCCTATGATTTCCATCTTCACATTCACTTCATGGTCCAGTGTGGTGGCTAGAGCTCCAGCCATCACACTGATCTTCCTTTTCCAGGAAGGCACAGGAGGAATGGAGAAGGGGGAAAAGTGAGCATGTCCATGGAGTAGCGCCTCTTAAAGAATCTTCCCAGAAGACCCACCCAACAGCTTAAGCTTATACCTCATGGCCATCCCAGCTGTAAATGTGGCAGATTAATGTATCATTCAGCTGGGCACATTGCCACCCAGATTAAAATCTGTGTTGGGTTACTAAGGAAAAAGGCAAGTGTAGATACCATGTCAGCAAGGAGCAATTTCTGCCCCACCTTACTTAAACAAGCCCAGCTTTTGTGTTCAGTTCTGCAGCCCGGTGCCTTCTCCTCTAAGGAAGCCCCCAGGTTCAAGCTGCAATAACTCTTTCCACAGATCCTCAGCAACCCCGGCTGGTTCCCTAGCCTACCCCCACCCAGGACCCTCTGACCAGCATCTTCCAATTTAACCAGTTAAGAAGCATCCATTGAGCACCTACTATCTACCTCTAGACCACATCGGTCTTTCATTGGAATCTTAGCTTCAGTAGAACTCACGGCACACTTGGACTTCTCCGTCATGTCCCAGTCAGACCCCACTCGCCCCTATCCTACTTCATTCACCAGTCTTGCCCTAGAGCTATGTTCCTTCCAACACAAGCCTGCTCTTCAGTCACTGGTCTGTAATGTCTTTCTGGCATTAGAGTTCTCAGTCCTATGGCTGAAGGCCTTGTGGGCGCGAGGCAACAAGGGCTGTGGTTGGCGACAGCAGCCTAATCAAAGCTGAGTCTCTACAAAACTTCATGAGCGACGGTATGATTTTGCTTGGGACAGGTGGCTGGGTCAGGCCAAGGCAATGATTTTTCAGTTCTCCCAAGGCCCTCTGGCTCCTTATGGGACATTTCAGGTCCCATCGACAACACCGTGGGCCTCTGTTAACAATGAACAGCACAAACAAGGTGAAGCCAAGTAGTCATAATGAAGTAAGTTATTGTCTTGCTAGACACAAAACATCTGCTCCTTCCTACCTCGCCTGCACAAAAGTAGAAGAAAATCAGAAAAAAAATCAATGTCTGATATTGCTAACAGAATGTGTTGTCTTGAGTCCCCGTATAAAGACTACCTTTCAGGAGCATCTAGTTCTTTCGCTTGAATTTTACCCATTTGATTTTAATTATAAACTGAAAACTATTATAACTCAAAATCTTACATTCTATTATGTCTTTTCACATGGAAACATTAGGCAGATGTGAACAATTATCCCCTGTTGGATTCTTTTTTTTTTTTTTTTAACTTAAAGTCTTTAGAGGAACAGCTAAATTGTGCTCTGAATCACTGGTTTAAGACTAAACCTGGGAGCGGATCCCAAGTCAAAACAGGGGAAGAGGAGCCTGGGAAGCAGTGAAGGCGGGGTGCAGAGATGGAGATGGGGATGGGTCCATTGGTGCCCCAAAGAACAGCCTCTGCCCCCACCGGTGCCCCACTATCACCCAACCGCACCTTGCCCTTGCCAAGCTGCTCTGCAGCCCCTGAAATATTGACCTGAGGTTGGATTGTATTGAAAAGCTCCTGACCACTCTCTTTCATTACCAAAACCTTGTGGCTGAGACCCAGCTGATAAGCCCGTGTCAGTGAACCCATCAGATCTCCCGAAGCCATAAAAGACCCTTTCAAGTTCATTTTGACCACCTATTTGCCTACACCTTATGGAAGATGAAAACATCAAACCAAATCAACATTGCTGCTGATATAAGAATCTTGGAGGCAGAAAATTTAAAATTCGAGCATCTGTGAGTATTCTAGTAGGACCACAAAGGGTTTTGTTTGGTTTTTTTGGTTTCTTTGTTTGTTTTAAGGTGTTCAGAATCCGGTGGCAATTCCATGCAGCCCCGAGACTCAAAGTCTTTGTCTTCACTCCTGGGGAAAACCCAGGGATGGTTGTATGGTGGGTGATTTCCTTACCAATCTGGGTATGAGCGCTCAGAGTGCCCCAGCAGAGAAGGGCCTGAACTCCTGGCTGATGTGCCAGGAAATTAGGTGGCCTGGGGCTGACCAAGCTGTCTTTGGTGTGGTGGATGCTGCTGTCTGCAGTGTTTCCTCTGTGAGAAGGAGCACCATTGGTAGGGGGAGCACCTAGGAAGCCCTGAGGCTGTAGGACTCCAACCTGGCCACACCCCTTAGCCACCCCAGCCAGGGCCCCTAGGGGCATTTGCCAGGGCCAGGTGTGAAGCAGAGGGTGCTGGAGGGGCCAGATCTGTAAAATCGGCTTGTGTCCAGGGTGCCAGAGAGGATTCACCTGGGGGGTAGCAAAGGGAGACACCCCTTGCTAGTCACCACGTCCCTAAAGTCCAGGAGTTACTGGAGGAAGAAGAGCAGGATGAGACCGGGAGGAAGAATGTTGTGAGTCTCCTCCAAGTGGAGAGAGAGGAAGACGCATTCTGGTCACCAGTGAAGACTAGCAGGAAACCGGACTGCAAACCTGGTCAGCCCTGGAAGGTGGTTTCCATTTCCGGAAACACTGCTGATGGAAAGTCTCACACCTCAACCACACTTTCTTTTACAGCTCTGAAGCCTTCCAAACCTGGGAGCCCTGCACGGTGGGAGTGTGGGCAGTGCCCGCCCCAGGCCACAGAGCACAAGTGACAGACACAGAGGGCTCCCAGGGGCTATGATGAGTCCCGGCCCAACAACACAGCTGCTGCTGAAGGGCCTGACCACCTCAGACCTCAAACATCTTTTGGAACTTGTGCAGAAGGGCTGCATCACCACCCCTTCAAGTGCCTTGAGGGCACCTCTGAAACTGATCTGAAGTGCTTCCCCAAGGAGCTCATGGCTACCCTGCCTGCTGTGTCCTGGGTGTCCTCTTGTCCACGTCTGCTGTCGTCATTTTCCAGGACACGGAGTACACTCATCTGGGGGGCTCTGATCAACCCTTGAGTTGCCTGAAAACTCATCTAGGACCCATTCTGGAAGCTAGGTGGCTTCTCTGAAGCCTTCAGTTCCATTCAGTACAAGGCAATGAGAACTTACAACCATCCCACAGAAAGTTCTCTGGGCTTCTGCAGGTTTTGTGCCCACACTCATTCTCCCTGGCCCCCTGGAGCCTCCTCCCTGGGCCTTGGCTGTGGGGCTGGGTGTAAGGACTGCAGAAATCATAGGAAAGGAATACTTCTCGAAGTCAGGGCCATTGCAGGTACTCCTACCGGCATGACAACTGAGTTTATACCTGCAAGGCCCGGTGTGAGAAAGGCAAGGAAGCCAGCCAAGTGCCCAGGACATCTGCTTCTACCCATTCCCCTGGATAGGTCTCAAAAAAATTGTGCCTCGTCTGGGCATGTGATCAAATGTCCTAACTGTGATGTGGTCTATTGTAGCCAGCAATCCTGGTTTGGGAGCCAATCCTGGGCATACCTGGGTGCAGACCGAGACCATGCTTGTGTGGCCTACAACGGATGGATTTCTGAAGGTCAGCAACAGTGTTGCTGAGTACCTGTTGGGTAGAATGAACTTCATGGCTCAGTTGGTGTCTGAGCTTAGCCACTGGCCCTCCGGTGCTATGACTTTCTGGCCAGTGGACAGCTCGCCCCTGCCTCCTGGCCCCTGCCTACTGCACCAAGGGAACGCCGTCCTTCAGAGATAAGGCCGCCAGCACCACGGCCCAGCCATGGGGAGGGCTTCTGTGACAGCTGTTCATTCAAGACCTGGTCAGTTCCTGAGAGGGTGTGTGACAACGGCTCTGAAGCCCATGAGATGTTCCAGAGGCACAGGTGGACAGTGAGGGCAGGACCCTAGGGAGATGGGCGAGGATGTGCAGAATGTGGTGGGGGCCGCAGTGACAGCCACTGAGGTAACACTAGGTTTGGTAAAGGATGTGGCCAGACTGGCCAGGCTGGGCGCTGAGGAGGAGCTCCTGCATGGCCTCAGCTGCCAGAAGTTCAAGGGCAAGCTTTCCTGCGGACAGGACTTCGGTAACAAGTGCTCACGTGACCTCCAGGTTGTCCTTTCTGGAGACTAAGACCATCCTGTCTGAGTCTGATTCAAGTGCAGTTAAAACCCACTGACCTTAGGGTGCCTGGGTGACTCAGTCGGTTAAGCATCTGCCTTAGGCTCAGATCATGATTCCAGGGTCCTGAGATCAAGTCCCGTGTCAAGCTCCCAGCTCAGACTCTCTGGGGAGTCTGCTTCTCCCTCTACCCTTCCCCCCTGCTCATGCTCTCTCTCTCTCTCTCTCTCTCTCTCTCTCTCTCTGACTCTGTCTCTCTCAAATAAATATAATCTTTAACGCAACAACAACAAAAACAAAAAACCCAGTGAGTGACCTTGAAGCTCAGCTCCCTCGTAGAGTCCTTCACAATTCCCTAGGTTCTCAGACGTCTCATCAAGGTAGCCCTCCTTCCTGTCATCTCCTGTGCTGTGTGTCCTCTCTGTTTGTCCTGGGGCCACTTTCCCATGGTGGGGGATGAGGGAGCAGATGACAAGCCGGGGTGCACCTGGTCGTGGGCTCAAAGGCACAAAGTCCTCAGGGCCGGGAAGCACACAGTTCTAGCAAAGGGGAATGAAGCTGAATCTGTTGCATTTATATCAGGTAAAAATAATATATATTGGTATCACATATGGAAGCTACTGGCTGTGAAGACTTCCCATAGTCTGTCCCCAGCACCAGGATAAGGTGGCCATGGCAGCAGGTCTGACCCACAAAGCTGAGCCAGGTCCAGAGCCAGTCACTTCTAGTCACTTCTGCCTTCTAAGCCTCTCTTTTCCTTGCCTTCTCCCTTCATGTCTCACAGCCACTTGGGGAGGTGAGCGTCCCAGGCACTTCCTGCTTGGAATAGCCTGAAGGAAATCTACTGGAATCCTCTGGAGTTAGATCGTAATTCCTGGCCTCAGCCTGTTTCTGTCAGAGACCACCCAGTGTGCCATGCAGGCCACTAGAGTGGGTCGAAACTGATGGATAGGGTCCTCAGTCCTGAAAGTCATCATGCAGGTGACTGTCTTCGTACCTGAGGAGAGCATGGAAGGAAACAGGTCCTCCCTGGCAGTGTGTCCTGCTTGTGGATGCTTCTGTCTGTGTGTCCCCTCAGCGGGGACACCCTGCCCCTGTCCCACACCCTGCCCCCAAGCAGAGCACCTGCTTCTCTCCCCATCCAACCCTGGCAAGCCCACCATCTGCTTCTGAGTATGACGGTAGAATTTTATGGTTTATTTTGAAGTGTGTTAATTCTTGGTTCCCAGATCGTGAGAAATCTTCCAGGGAAACAGAGCACAGAACGGACTGTTAGTTGTCTTCTTCTTCTTCTTTTTTTTAAGTATATGCAAATATTTCAACAGATCATTAAGAAAAATTTCTTATTTCTCTGGTCCTTGTAAGAGACATCAAATGAGCTTTTTTTTCTCATCAAGAGCTGGGGTGTCTATATCTAGCATGACTGGAAGAAACTGTTGTGCTGAAATCCTGTCACCATGGTGGATTTTATCTTCAATGAGCGAAAATGACAAATTAAAAGCAACATAGCTCTTTTTTTTTTTTTTAAGATTTTATTTCTTTATTTGACACAGAGAGAGAGAGATCACAAGTAGGCAGAGAGGCAGAGAGAGAGGAGGAAGCAGGCTCCCTGCCGAGCAGAGAGCCCGATGCGGGCCTTGATCCCAGGACCCTGAGATCATGACCTGAGCCGAAAGCAGAGGCTTTAACCCACTGAGCCACCCAGGCGCCCAGCAACATAGCTCTTGACTGCACTAGCAGGTCGGCAGAGTTCCAGGGAGGTAAAGGGTGGTCATTCCTGGTGTGGGGGTCAGTGTGAGCCCTGGAATGTGTTGGTTCTTCTCACTGTTCCCTTCTGCCTCCTGTGGACCAGGGGCTGAGGCTGAATTCTAGCACTGTCTGTTATCAAATTTACCATTGTAAAGGAGTCTTCCTGTTGGGGGGGAAAAAAAAGCCAACCTGAGACCTTATAAGTTTATTATATTATAGGTTTAATCAAGGAAGCTTGACTCTGGATTCAAAAAGTTTGTTAACTGGGCACCTGGGAGGCTCAGTCAGTTGAGTGCCCGACTCTTGATTTCAGCTCGGGTCGTGATCTCGGGGTTATGATCTCAGGGTCATGGGGTCGAGGCCCCGACTCAGCAGGGAGTCTGCTTCTCTCCCTCTCCCTTTGCCCCTTCCCTGCTCATGCACTCTCTCTCAAATAAATAAATCTTAAAAAAAAAGAAAGTATGTTAATTAATCTAGTCATCCCTTTTATTGAAACTATCCATACATTTTTAAACCAAATGACTGCAATAATGCATGATTTAGGGGTAGAGGTATTCATCTTCTTGACTAGTGATGATGGTGAATGGTCTGAGATCTAAGAGGCTGTGCTACTCTATTGAGAGACAGGTAAAGAAATCCAAGAAACAGGTGTTGGCATATGTCCTCTCTGCTTTTTAGTTTCCAATAAAAGACAGTGACCTCACAGTTACAAACATTTCCCCTGTTTGGGTTAGACAGAGCTTTATTCTTCAGGGAAAACAGGCAGCATAAATTAAAAAGAGGTGCATTTTGCTGATAAGCCAGCCAGTCCTGGGCATCACGGACTGTCAGTAAGGACAGGATCACTGCAGAAAAACAAGAGTGGGAATGACTCTACCACCTCCCACCCCCCGGAGCACATGGTCTCCAGTACTCAAACACATCAGGGGAACTGGGGAGCTACCAGAGGACGTGTCTTTTTGGAGTCAGAGGAGATACACGAAGGAGCGCAGACACTGAAACAGACAAGACTTACCTCGGAAAGGTCATTGGAAGGAGGATTTACCCAGGAATGACTTTCGCCTCTGTCTTTGAGTAGAAGATCGGCGGGGCCTGGCAGCCCTGCAGCCTGGGCTTCCTTCCAGGGCTGCAGCACCCCTACAGGCAGTTGAGCAATGTGACCCTGGCAGCCGAGGAACCCTGGACAGGCCTCTGAGGCTGGGGAGCTTGACCAATACCTCACAGGCAGAAATGGCACTGTCCCCGAGACACTGTGCTTGCCTTGACTTTAAAAGCCTCCCTTTGTTTGCTTCTCCAGTATACCACTGCCTGATCTGCTCTCCCCTTCCTGCTGTAGCATTTTGCTTAGAGGATGCTGAGCCAGGAAGCTGGGGGGGAGGGAGGGCAGAGGAGGTGGGTGTCTATAATTTTACACAGGAGGTATAATGTGTGATGTTGGGTAAGTTGCTTAGCTTCTCTGTGCCTCGGCTGCCACAACTGTAAAAATGCATATTATAATCACATTGACCTGCCAGGACTGTTAATGAGCAGTCACCGAAATCCTCTCAAAGAACATTCCCTGACTCCCCGTCAGAGCTCCATGAAGGCTAGCTATTGCTGCAAGAAACAGGGGAGCAATTTCCCCCATTGTGTCTTCTCGCTGGATTTCCACTTCAATAAAACAGACCCTGGCCTCTCCAAACCCAGAGCAAAGATGGTCAGAAAGTGAAATGTCTCACCTGGCCTTGGAACCCCTTAGTTCTGACAGTATCCTTGAGGTATCAAGAGGTCCGCGTGTGTACGTGTGTCTGTGTGTGAGGTTCTCGGAGTTACACAAAGTCTCTGCGGACGTGGTAAAGTGCTAATGTAATGGTGAAAGGCGAAATCCCGTTTGTTTGACTGGTAGGTCTCAGGCTTCAGGAACTTGTGGATACAATGTAACTAATGTTATCTTGGTTCAAATTCCTTTTTTGTGACTGACTGCTGTCTCAGTGAACCTTTGCAGGGTTTCTGTTTGTTTTTTTCTTAGTTACAGCAGAGAGGAAAATAAGCGCATCCAGATCTTTTCACGTGGAGATAAACTGACGCCAAATTCGGTCTGTGGAGGCCTCATTTTGGCTTCTCTGGTCACCGTGCTGAACATATTTTCATGCACGTTGAAGACAGTCCATTAGCTCTTGGCAAAGAGAATTAAGTTTCAAAGCGGCTCTAACTAACAAGCCTCCCCTTTCTCATGCACGAAACCTCGCTGAAGGGAGGGGCCGCCCCCCATTTATGGAGAAGAAGGGCAAACTCCGTCTGCAATTTGCCCTGTCACAGCCCTGAGACTCGTCACCTCCACGACACCCCTGGACTCTGACTTGGCTCAATCTTGAAGTCCCAGGTGCACTGCCCAGATCAAAACATCGCCCTCCCTTTCAGGAGAGAAGCATTTTTATTTCAAAACCATATAGTACAAGCTTTGGAAAAGTAGTTTACAAACTTCTTTGCCCCTGGGGAAGGCAGGTCCATTCACAGCCGAAATCTTCCCTCAATGCCTCCTGTGTCGCATTGACTGAGCTTCTAAACTCTTAACAACGCAAACGAAGAGGAAACAAAGAAGTTCCGCCTCAATCTGTTAGAGTGAAAATACAAGCCACAGTGATGTGGGGTGGGCCTAGATTCTCACTGGGACCCTTAGACTGGTTCCTGGGAGAAAAATCCAGTAGATTTCTGGGATAGTACCTAAACACCAACGAGTGTGCACTCCCTGACCTACATGTGCTCTGAGCAAAGCCTCCTTCACGTAAGGGAGTGAGCACTGTCGTGAAAGGTGCTGAGGTGCTAAGGATCAATATTCACTGGCAACCAGCATTTCGGAGCATGGTTACCATGGTAACATTGTCAGCCCCAAATGACTGTCATGAGGTGAAAAAATCCTCTTAAAATAAATGAAACCAGAAAAAGTATATTTATAAACCTCTTACCAAACACCTATCTGTTCACAAAGTAGAATGTGTTCTTTAAGCAATAGATACTCAAAGATGGGGGGAAATTTCATGACACAAACATCTTTTTAAATTAAACGAATATTTACTCTCACCCTCCACAAAATGACTTGTCAAAATAACTAATACAGGTTTTTTTAAATGGGAAGAACTCTAAGGAATGACGGGCTCGTACACTTAGATATTACACAATTGTGACATTAAAATTCTGCGCTAAACGACCGATAGCTTACTTGAGATTTGTAAAATGGTGGTTGACCGGGAATTTTCTTATGTCTCAGTTGTATAAATTATTTCTTGCAGGATCAATAAATACAGTGTCATAAGATCTGTTAAGCAGTGGGGAAAAGACATTGGCCGTCCAGATAAAAAACACCTGGGCAGAGTTTTTGCCTTGCTCTTGTGAAGTTCCATCCCTTGCTTGCCTTTTCTTACTGACAGAACCACAATTTTGTTAATATCAGCAATGTGCCCAAACCCAAATACTCAATTTCATAGCATCTCTTGCAGGTAGAAATGGCCGTATAATGCAGTTCCGGGCAGTAACATAAAGGCCAAAGACCCTGAGGTGGGTATTGTTGGCGACGGTTCTCCACTGTCTCAGTTTTCTGTTTACCTTTTAAGCAGCGGCTCTGACTGTGTTTTGTTTCCAACTATCTTCTCAAGCATGTTTGAAAGGCATACAACCTTGGAAAATAGACATACTGTCTCTCTCTCCAGGGTAAAGGGAAGGCTTGCTTGGAACCTGGGCAGACAGAAATAACATTTCACTCTAGAGCAAAGGACAGGACCGTCTACTGCTATTATATAAGATTTGGGGTGCCTAAGCGCAGAGATCTTCTTCTGTAAGGCAGCCCACTGTGGCGCAAGCATTCCTGGGGGGTCTGTCTCGATTTCCACATGAAGATAGGAAAAAGCTCTTGGCCCCACTTGCCCTTCTCCTTTTTCCCTGCCTTGAGGTGAAGCAACCATTTGGGGATCATATGGTCACAAAGCATGAAGACAAAGGTGTACATCTTAAGATGGCAGAGCAGGTGGGGCGCCTGGATGGCTCAGTCGGTTAAGCCTTCAGGTCAGGTCATTATCTCAGGGTCCTAGGATCAAGCCCTGCATTGTCCTCACTCAGTGGGGAGTCTGCTTCTCCCTCTCTCTCTTTCCCCTCCCCCCACTCATGTTTGCTTTCTCTCTAAATAAATAAAATCTTAAATAAATAAATAAATAAATAAATAAATAAATAAATAAATAAAAAATAAAAAGTCAGAGCAGAAAGACAAAGAAGCTGGGTCCCTGATGGAGAGTTACTGAGCTAGCCCTGAGTTGTAATTTCAGGCTTTTTGTTAGAATGACATAAATGAGCTCTACTTCTTCAGGTGGATGTTAATTTTCTTTCCCCATGCAAGCACATCCCTAGAGCTTGTGTCAAACATAGTAACACAGTAATTACATAATGGCAATTGTGTCCAACATGTCCACCTTAGGGCTCTAGCATGTTATTACCTTCCTTTCTTCTTGGTCTTGATTCTACCTCTCTGTGTATTAACGTTACTGTATGTTATCTCTTTTTTGTTTAATTTTATTTATTTGACAGAGAGAGAGCACAAGCAGGCGGAGTAGCAGGAAGAGGGAGAGGGAGAAACAGGCTCCCTGCTGAGTAAGGAGCCTGATGCAGGTTTCGATCCCAGGAGCCTGGGATCATGATCTGAGCCGAAGGCAGTTGCTTAACCAACTGAGCTACCCAGGCACCCCTGCATATTATCTCTTATAAGCTAACCCAAATCCTTTTGGGAAAGCCATGTGTAAAATCAATCCAATAAGTACAATTTGGTCCTGGGCCAAATTTATCTCTAAGCTTTTATGAGTTGTCCCTTAAGTTATTAGTCAAGAAGGCAATAAAAACAATGGGATTCTTTCTTCAAGCTTCTATCACATGCCGCAAGGTTTGTCTCGTAACCGGTGTGTATCCGGCGCCCAGTACCACAGCTCATAGTAGGCCCTCAAGTATTTCTTGACCAAGTGTTCATGAATGCTCTCCTTGTCAAATGTGTTGGTCCAAAGAAAATAAAGATTTAACAAGTATTTCATCACATTGGATCAATGATGTGACTATAGTAAGTGTTTTGAGAAAAGACTACAGCTCAACTTCAAAGAAACTGTCCATCAGTATATGAAGGGATAAGCCAAATGTTGTACATACAATAGAATATTATTCAGCCGTACAGAGGAAGGAAATTCGGATAAATGCTACAACATGAATGAACCTTGAAAACATTGTGCTAAGTGAAATACAACAAATATTGCATTATTTTTGCCTAAAGAAATAAATATTGTATTATTACGTTTATACGAGGCCTACCTAGAGCAGGCAAATTCATAGAGACAGAAAGCAGAATGACGGTTGCCATGGACTGGGGGGATGGGGGAAGGGGAAGTTACTGTTTACTAGGGTACACAGTTTCTGTTTGGGATAATGAAAAGTTCTGGAAATAGATAGTGGTGATGGTTGCACAACATTGTGAATATAAGTATTCCACTGAATTCTACACTTAAACATGGCTATAATGGTAATTTTTATGTTGTGTATATTTTACCAGGTGAAAAAAAATCGGAGAAACAGATTAAATAAAAAAAGGTGGGGTTTGTTTGTTTTAGGGAAAGCAAATAGAAGGGACTTTAAATTTTTGTGGGTTTTGTTTTATTTGTCTTTGCCTTCTCTGAGCCTGGCCCGCCTATGCTGCGAAGCCGGCTGAGGTGCCCGCGTGACATTGCCAAAGCCTTTCGAGCTGTGGGCTTGAGCGGTCATGTGCTTCAGGAGGTCCTACGTCATTTGGAAAGATTTCCAGTTCTGCAGTTTTATTCCAATCCTTTAACTCTCAGGAATGTGTAGCATCAGAGCTCCCCGCCCCCCACCTTCCATGCGTATGTTGGGCCAGAATTTGTTTGTGAAAATATTATTTTAGGATTCCTTCCACTCCTATCATCTGCTTATTTTCCTTCCTGCATATTTCATAATATAGCACAGAGATTTCTGATTCAGCAGTTAAAATAGTCTGTGCATTCGTTATCACTTCCTTGTGACCCACTTTATACACAATTACTCATGCTGGTATTAAAAGTTCAGGTTTCAGAAAAATTCCTGGGACTCAAGTATGCATCTGTGGGCATAATAAAAATAAATAAATAAAAATTTTAAAAAGGAGGGGAAAGACGTTGACTGAATATCTGCTGGTAATCCTTAAAGGACCCCAAGCAAATCAGCCCTGAGATTTCCCATCTCTGACTGTCCTGCAGAAGCTCTCACACTACACCCTCTTTGTTTATTCCCCACCCTTAATCCCACTTTTCCCTCCTCCTTCACTCTCCTTTCCTTCCTCAGAAATAACACCTCTGCCTCGAATCCACCACTTCCATCTGCTGTACGTGCCTGCGCTAAAGCCACAGGGAACACAAGGGCAATGCGACAGAGTCCCTGCTCTGCAGGGACGTAAATGCCAGTGCCGTTTGTCACTTGAGTGTGCTACCAGCGCCACTAAATGCTCGTGAGATGCAGAGTCCTGGGCATCCCCCTTCCCCGAGCATCTGATTTAATTGGTTTGCACTTTTCACAGCTCCCCAGAGGATTCTGACTGGGATCTTAGGAACACATTTTGAGAACCACTGATGAGTTGGAAGGCAATAGAAATCTCTTCTGGGCTATTCTGATGTAGAACAGAGAAAGGAGAAACAGAATTGGTCAGAGAAAGCAAAGGAAGGCTTTCAAAGAACAGCCACTAGACAGGTGGGAGGCACAATAGGCGCTGTCCCCTGCTACCATCACCACCCCCCCATCCCAAGCCATGAAGGTGAGCACAAGACATGGAATCCCATTCCTCCCTTCCAGGGCCTTTGGAACATGTGGGGAGGACAGGAGACTCTGGGACAAGAGGATATGCTCATCTCTGAGAGCATCCAGGTGGATGATGCTTTTCCCTGGGGTACCCTCCCTGTCACTGAGCCCCAGCTCCAGACCAGTTGGCCAGCAGAGAGCCCTGGACAAAATCCTTCACTTCTCCAGCCTCAAGTAAGGGGATGGTGTTATTTACTTTGCAGGCTTGGCATAAGACTTTAATGAGCCAATGTGTGTAAAATTCTTGGTACACAATTAAAACTCAATACACCATAGCTAATGCTAGTCTTATTATTCTAGATTTTCCTTTGGGATAAAGTCCTAGAAGTGGGATTACTGGAATAAGGAGAGTGTTATTAAGAGGTATACATAGAAACCATGTGTGCAAACTTCCGAGTTTCATAAAAATGTCTCAGTTTGACGGCTAGAGATAAGGATATTCATTCCCATTCGTGACACTAGGTGTTTGGGAAGATATAGACCAAGATAGTAGCAGTTGTCATCTCGGGATGGGAGGGGCAAAGGGTGTTCTCTATGTTCTGTTTGCTACATTGCTAAATGGCAGCCACTATCTTCCTCTTCCTCCTTCTCTTCTCTCTTCTTCCCATAACACACACACACACACACACACACACACACACACACACACACACACACACACACACACACACACGAGTTTCTTTCCAAGCCTGGATGTCTCTAAATTAATGCTCCCTACTCCCTGACTCCACCCAGGAAATTCCTATCAAAATGCAAATATATTACCTGGGAAAAGTACCACATTGAACCCACTAGCACACCTCTTCCCCAGGTTATTGATCCAATCAGCTGGCTGTTAACACCTGGCCCAGAATAAGGACAGATGGAAGGTCTGGGGTGGGTCTACCATCCCAGAAGAGCAAGCCAAGAATAAGAGTTGTGGCAGTGAAGGTCCTAAGAGCTAGAAGGCACATCCAAAATCATCAGATGCTCAAGATAAGGAAACCAAAATCCAAAGCAGTGGGCATGTTTCCAGAGGAGTCCCTGAAAGGGAACGGCCGCCCTGCTGTCTGAAGTGTCCAGAGGCAGAGGGATGAGCGAAAGGACCGTTGGCTCTCCCCTGCACAGTTCGATAAAAGACCAATGATGGCACGAAGACTAAGATCCTGAGAATGGAGAGTGCTTATTTGCCCATGCCTCCTCTTCTTGGCGTATATTTAATACCAGAAGGTTACAGTTTGTACAGGTAAAAGCAATCCTAAGCTCTCAGAGTAGATGCGCCACAAGGGTTTGGAATGGTTCCTTAACATGTTTTCTATGTGAAAACTTTCCTTTCTCAACTATCTTATTCTGTAGCTGTATCACTTTTGACTGTAAGGTTGATTTTAGGAAACCCAAACCCTCTAACATTCCTACGAATACAGTGAAATCTACTCTTTTAGAGAAATGCTTTGAGAGACTGGTATTTCTGAAGGACAACTTTGCTGTTTTGTTGTTTTGGTTTTTCCCAAATTCTCTTAATTCAATTTGGGGCAGAAACACTTTTTCTCTAGAGCTTAGAGCAATTCCCTACCCAACCCAGAAAGTAAACTTCATGTCAGAAACCAAAGTTAAAAAAAAAACACTGAGATTTCCAAGGTCTGAGTATAAGAGAAGATGCCCAGATTGTCAACAAGGACAGACAAAGGCTGACACTCACTGTCTTGCATTTGTGATAACAAAAACTAAAGGAAGATGGGAGGCTAACAGGAAGGTACCGGCCAGGCTGTAAGGCCCTGTTATGTCCACTTCCCCTAAGCTTGCCATCAACCCGAACTGCTTTGAACAGCTTCTGCATGTTCTGTTAGTGCCAACGAACCCATCAGGAAGGAAATTTTCTATCCCTTCTTCAAAGAGGAAGGGGTCAAGAAGAGAAAAATCCCATCAGGTGTTGCCTACTCAGGCCTGTGAGGTTTCCACAGAGACCAGTGTTTAGAAATTCAAATCAAAGGCACTGTGGCAGTGCAAGAGGAATTCCTAAAGGCCTATCTGGAGATGGGGGTGTAGGGGAGGCCAACAGCTAGGGAAGGCCTGCCACATAGGAGAGTGGGCACCCCCGGTGGCCAAGGAAGCCGACAGAAGCCAAGGCACCCCAAAGGGTCTCCAAGCTGTACTCAGCAGCCCTCGTCCTCTCATTTTCTGTTGTTCTCCACAGAAGAGACCCTCCAGGAGAAAGCCGTCATCTGATCTGGGCAACCGAGGCCCATACTTCAGAGGAGGCTCCCACATTTGGGATCTCACAAGGCTCTGTGGGGTTGCTGGGCTTTCTGCTCCCTGGGTGAGGACCTCCTCCAGTTGTGGAGGGAAGCCTTCCTCTCTGCACCTTTTAATAATTCTGGAAAGAAAGGAAAGCAAGCCCCCAGGCAGGCAGGCAAACCTGGACAGAGAATAGAAAGCAGCCGGGGCCAGGGCAGGGAGGGACAGACAACCACAGGGAGAGGCCTAAGGGGGGAACTCACAGCAGGGGTGGTGGGGGAGGGTGGTAGTGGGTGGTGGGTGGTGTTTCTTTCTGCTTAACAGAAGAGATGGCAAGAGGGTGTCTACAGAGCTGGGAACAGCTAAAGCTTCCCTTTCTGTGGCTAAAGGGATGCTGCATCTGGTCTGTCCTGGGTCCTCTTTTCTGCTCTCCTAACTCACATTCCCTCAGGGCATCTCACCTACTTCTCCAAGTTGCATCAATGCTGGGGTTTCCCAGATCTCTTCTCTGCGGTCCAGTCTCACACACCCACCCTCCAGCCAGTCATCCCCACAAGGACATGCCTCAGGCCCTTCAAACCCAACCTGTCCTGACTGAACCTTTTGCCTTTCCAACTAAATACACCCCTCATTTGGGTCCTCTCATCTCAGTCAATGTGGGGATGGCAGTGGTCCATATCCACTGGCTCACTCAAATGGGTAACCTTGCCCACCCTCCCAATGCCATCTTGCCAATTGCCAAGTCCTACCAACTGAACTCCTAAGAGACCCCGACCACCACCTGGGAGCTCAGACTGTGGTCACCTCTCACAGCAGTAGTGTGGCAGCCTCCTCCCTTTCTCTGCTCTTGTCTTCCTCAATTCCGGCCAGGGTGATTTTCCTCACAAGCAAATCTGACTTATTTCAAGCCTCTTTCTAGATCCTCATTCCCATTTAACACATTCAAGACTTAAGCCTGGCGTTCGGGGCTCACAATTCTATTCAGAAGCATAGCTTTTTACAAAGTTCCATTATGAACTATTTCAAGCGCACAAAAAGTTAGAAGGAATATAGCAGCACACATGTACCCTTCCCCTCACTTTAGAGACAAGACCTTACCGGAATAGCCAAAGCTTCCTGTGGACTCCCCCATCCCCCTCCTCTCCCACAGAAGTCACTGCTATCCTGCAATTGTCATCATTCCATTTATTTATTTGTAATTTTACTTAACATGGCTTCTTTATCTCCTTATAACATATTCTTCCTTGTGAGCCTCTTTTGCTGGGTAAATTTTGGTTTTTGGTACAGTCCAGGAAATGCTATGAAGAGCTCATTTAAATATGGAGTCCCATCAGGCACATTCTCAGGTTCTTGGGTTGTCTCTTCTTCCCCTTGTTGCTCTCCAACATGGTGTCCAGGTGAGTGGGAGCAGTGTTGTCCTTTGTGACCTTATGACTGGAGGTTGAGAGGGTAGAAAACAAGGTGTTCAAAACCATAACATGGTTTTGCTTCAATTGTTTCTGCTACAGGGCTGGGAACTCCTCCTCTGGTCTCTCAGCTTACCCAGGGCTCAGTCATCCTGCTCAGCTTCCCCTAACATTCTGAATCCAAGGGTTCTCTGCTAGTCTCTCCTCCTGCCTGTGGCCCAAGCAACCCACCCAGCCTTTGCTATGGGCTCACCTGGTCCTTCACCATTGCAGACTCCAGTCAACTCTCTGACTCTCAACTCAACAATCTCCCATGACATATGAGAACCGCTGAGTCCTGTCTATGCCCCAAGGAAACTGAAGAGGATTCAGAGAAGCCAAATGCCAGCGCTTTCTCTGCCTAATCACATTTCTTGATCTACTTTACTGTGATGGTCAGGTCAGTCCAAGAGGCATTCTCCTTTCAGATCCCAAATATGAAGCAGGGCATATCCCCCAGGTCTGGCATTCACATCAACATACCCGACAAGCAGACAGGTTTGTCCTGCATCCGTACCCTTCTTACTTTTGTGGTAGGCAGTCTCCAGAGATGATCACTGTCACTTCATCTCTCCCTGTATGTGCATTCTTCTCCTCCCATTAAAAAGTAGAAGCTACTTCCTCTCCCTGACTCAGGATGGGCCTTGTGACTTGCTTTGATCAACCAAGTGCAGTGGAAGTGATGTTCTGATATACTGAGCCTAGATCTTAAAGGCAATGGCAGCTTCTTCTTCTTAATTGGAAGCCATCAGCCATGTAAGAGGTCCAACTACTCTGAGGTCTTCATGCTATGAGGAAGTCCCAGCTTCTTTCAAATGAAAAGAAAAGAGAGAAGGAGGGATGGAGAAGAGAGAGAGAAAGAGAGGGAGAGAGAAATGCCCAGCCAGTTCCAGCTATTTAATTTATCCCCGCTGAGGCACCAAACATGGGAGTTAGAAAGTTTTCTTGAAGTTTCAACCCCAACAGATATTCCATGAACAGAACCACCCAGCTGAACTCAGCTCAGATTGTAGAATTGTGAGAAAGGATAAAATATCATAGTTTTTAGCCACTAAGTTTTGGGGCTGGCCTCTTTTGCAGCACTAGCTGGATCAAACACCTCACCACGGCCTGCCTTATACTCTGTGCTCTAACAACTCAGACCAGCCTGCGGCTCTCTGCACCTACGATGCTGTGTCTCGCTTCCATGACTTTATTCAAGCTGTACTCTCTTTTCCCACCTTTCTGCTCTGCCTGGCTAACTTTTATTCCACTTTTGTCTCATTTTCTTTTTTTCCTAGGCTCCCATGTTACCTAAGAAAATCACTATCATTGCATTGACATTACATTGTAATTGTTTCTTTACGAATCTGCCTTCCAAAGTAGGCTTGAGCTATTTAAGGGTGGGTTCTATGTCTTATTCAACTTTGAGGCATCACTTTATATGGAAATGCAACTAAATCCTTTAAACTACTTTAGTTCGATTTCCCTGTGTCAGGGAGTACATGCAGTTGTCTACAACAAAAATCCAACCTCACCGAGTTAGCCAAATAACGTTTTTTGTTTTTTGTGGGTTTTTTTCCATATAATAAGGCTGAAAGTAGGCCTCCCAGGACAGAAACATAGGTTTTGAAATGTCATAAAATCCTAGTTTCCTTCTGTCTCCTTGCTTTACCACCCTCAGAATATGGCTGTCCTCCCCATGGTTGCCTTGAGGTCACAATATGGCTCCCCCACCATGCGCCTCATACCCACATTCCAAGGATGGAGAACAAAAGAACAAGGAAGAAGGAAGGGGCTGTGCCCAAATCAAGAAAGCAACACTTTTACAGAAATCATCAGAAGACTGATTCAAAACTCACTGGCCAGAACTTTATCACACGGCTATCCAAAGCTGCGGGGCAAAAATGAAAAAAATGTTTGCAGAATGATAAATATCTGCAGTAATTGCCCCAAGAGACCAAACTTTGAACAAGAAGCAGTAACCACTTAGGGTTGTCTCTATAGGAAACATGGAAAGAATGGATTTTGGGTAACCGCTGATGATGTCTGCCTCATTCCCCTGTGTCACAAAACAGGACTCATGCCTACCTCGCAGAGTGGATGAAATTAAGAAAGAATGTGGGCACAATACTGTTCTTAGTACCAAGGACATAGTAAGCACTCAATAAAAATCATTCTCTTTCTCGGATTTACAGATGTGGTGCTTAACTCAAACATCCAATGGTTTTCCCCGAAGCAGCAGAAAATTAGTTGGCTCAAGGCAGTTGTCCTGCTGTCTGCAATTCTTCTGCAGTGAATTAGCTTCTGATGATTTATGAGTCCTTTCTCAATAGTTTGTTCAATTGTTCATAAATCCAAATGGCATGATCATTATGACTCTTCACTTACAACGTGTGACCCAGAAAAAACAAAGTTTGGAGAGACACAAAAGGCAAATGAACTGTTTTCATTCCTTTGTAGCGACAGAACTGCATATTTCACTTCTGATTCATGGAAAAATATCCAGCACACAGGAGTCGGCTAGATTGGTGAGCAGCCTCAGACCAGGGGGTTCAAGAATACAGTTTCCAAAGTCTTCATTACTGGAATCTAGGAAGCTGACCTGGAAAATGCTATCAACAGAAAGATTTATTTTTGCCAGAAACTTGCTCTGTGAATCTGCAGATCTCCTACCCCCACAGGTTGTGTTTAAGCAGATTTTTTAAAACTTCTGTATTGGTGGGCCTCAGTTTGCCTGGGTGGCTCAGTCGGTTAAGCATCTGCCTTCAGCTCAGGTCATGATCTCAGGGTCCTGGGATTGAGTCCCACATCGGGCTCCCTGTTTGGTGGCGAGTCTGCTTCTCCTTCTACCCCTCCCCACTGTTTGTGTGTTCTCTCTCTCTCAAATAAATGAAATATTTTTTTAAAAGAAAAAATAAACTTCTGTATTGGTTAGGACTTTTTTCGTTTGCAAGGGAGAAACACAAAATGGCTTATTACAAAGTGAATTTATTGGCCTGACTGACTAAAACCTCCAACAGCAGAGCTTCAAGCATGACTGGATCCAGATGCTCAGGAATCTCTCCATCTTTCCTGTTCTCCTCTGTGGAAACAAAACAGGTCCCTTGCAGCTCCTAAACTACTACCTCCCAGTATGACAATCCCAGCAGAAAGATGATGCCTCTTGGGCAGTGGTTCCAGAAAAAGCTCCAGAACTGGTCCACCTTGGGTCACACACCCACTCTGGAACCAATCACTGTGGTGAAGAGAATATGGTTCTTTGATTGGTTAGTCTGGGTCACATGCCTGAGGGAGCCAGGGGCGGGGTCAGCCCCGTTCAAACCGCTTGGGTTGAGAGAGAGAGAAAGGTGATTCTCCAAAGTATAGCTGGGGTATTCCTGCCAACAGAACATGGTATGGAGGCCAAAAGTTCCAAATACCCTAAACAGATACAGATTCATTTAGCTATTATTGGGCATGAATACCATAATAATACTAGTGACACTCTTTACCATCTGTCAAAATCCTGCTAGTTTTTCAGGCTTATTTCAAATGTCACCACAAATAAATCTTCTCTAATAAGATTAATTTTCCATCAGCACATTGTTTATTTTTCTCTCGTGGTTGGGTTCATAGCTTGCCCTGGATTATGCTGAGTTACACACCCGTTTGTCTCCGCTCCTGTTTGGAAGAAATTTCAGGCAGAGCCAGAGTGCGGCATACCTCCCATTCATCCCCCAGAGGCTGAGGATGAGGGCTTCTGTCCTGATGTGACCAGGCTTCGGAATGAAAGGAATGCAGGATGATGAGAAGGGGAGAAATCACATGGCTTCCTCCAGGAAGAAAACGCATCCATGATGCAAAATTGGATCGTAGAGGTCAGGCTGGCTTTTCTTTCTTAAGTCCAACTAGAATCGTCTTTCTTTCACTCGGGTGATAAAACCTGGAGTGAGGCTGAAAACAGATTCAACGCCTAAGATTACAGTCACCTCGGAAATTTCCTGTCCTGAATGAATTAAAGAAAGAGATGGAGAGAGCGAGAGAGTTGTGAAGTGCCTTTCCCCCTTCAATGAACAAAAATGCAAATACTCCAGATGCCTTTTACACTCTCCCCAGGGCTAGCAGATTATTAATAAGTTCAGAATCTTGCCACGCTGCTCCTATTTTTACAAGCCGTCTGTTTCCTCGCCTGTCGTTGGTGGCTTCGTTCCAGGGACACTCCCCTTGGAGGAAGAAGGAGCTGACATACCAAGATCTTTCTAGTATCACCCTTGCTTGCAGGCACCTGCAGATTCCCCTTGGATGTTTCCTGTTCCACTCAACAGGTTTTAATTATGTGAACTAATATTTGCTCACTGTTAAACCATGTTTACCCTCATAAAAGGCCAGTTCCAAAGGACGGGGATTAGGCAAGCCCAGCAAAATCTCAACCCGTATGCAAACATGCTGTTGTTTCCCGCCACCTACCACTTCCTTACTGGAGTCATTCTCGGCACTCGGCTTTTTGGACATCTATCTCCTGATCTTCTTTAGAGCAAAACCCCACAAGTTTTTTCTTTTCAATTTCTACCTACCTCGGGACTAAGTTCTCCTCCTACAGATACCTGATCTATCTTTCCTTCTTTCCTTCCTTCTTTCTTTCCTTCCTTCCTTCCTTCCTTCCTTCCTTCCTTCCTTCCTTCCTTCCTTCCTTTCTTCCTTTTTTCTTTCTTCCTCTGTCTTTTAAAGATTCTATTTATTTATTTTTGTGAGAGAGAGAGAGAGAGAGTGAGTGTAAATGGTGGGCGGGAGGGGCAGAGGGAGAAGCAGACTCCCCACTGAGCAGGGAGCCCAATGTGGGCCTGGATCCAGGACCCTGGGATCATGACCTGAGCTGAAGGCAGACGCTTAACCGACTGAGCCACCCAGGCGCCCTAAAGATACCTGATCTTTCTGTGAAGAAATAGTCTCTGTTGGCTCCTTAGGAAAGATTAACTGTTAATGACCCTAATAGGGCTACAATGATGCCTCCCTTTCTGTGGTTTCGTGGTCATATTTCTGAACCAGAAATTAAAGACTGTCTCAGAAAATCTGAGATGTAATCTTTCTCAATTCTTGTCAAGCATATCACATGGTTGGTCCACTGCCAAGTCTCTCCCTAATAATTCTGACATGTTTGTCCCCAAACATGCTCATTTCCCATAACCAAAGTACCTTGTGATGTGTTGGGTGGAGGAGGGGGAAATTTTTAGAAATCAAAAGATATAAAAACAGAAGCTAGTTAATGTGAGACTTCATGTATTATAATAGCAAACACAAGAGATCCTTAGGTATTGTTTTTGTTGGCTGTTAGAGTCCAATGTCTTCATTCTGAGCTTAGAGATGCAAATTCCCTCCACCACCCCCCAAACACACAAACCAGGCTGCTCACCTCTTGGGAAAGGGGGCAGGAATCAAGTCACACATCTATCAACCAATCAGAAAGAAGCCATTTTATCCACCAAGTAGGTCGAAGGAAGAGAGTGTGTAAGCACCTTTTGTCCACAACAGAGCCTGGGTACAAATGACCAGAACTCTGAACCACACCAGAAGCTCTTAGGGCAATAGATATTTAACAAGGCAAAATGCACACCCTTCCTCTTCTCTAAACTAGTTCCGTGACAGTGGTGGAAAAAAAGTCTTTGGCTTTCAATACACATCACTCTGATATAAATAACAGCCTCTGATGGCCTCAAACTTGACTTCCTCAAAGCTCAGGTCTTCACTTCCCCCAAGTGTGTGGCCAAATACACCTGTTCCTCCAAAAATGACACACTGAATTCTCCTGAGTAAATTATCCACAGATATTTCTGTACCTCATGGATGAGTTGCACGTATATGCAAGATTCTCCAGGGCATTTCTTCAAAGACACCAACCTATAAATCCAGATATGTGCTGCTTGAAATCAAAGAAAATCTGCCATACACCGAGTTCTTTAATCATTCCCTGCCTGTAGGCATAAACGGTTTAACTATAAAACCTGCCTGCGCCGACAAGCCTGTGTACAGCGTATGCACGTGTGTGCGCACACACACGCACACACGTCATGTGTTACAAACAGTAGAAAATTCCGTGCTTTTAGGACAGGCACCAGGCAACTCCTTAAATTGTGAAACTCAGAATGCAAGCAGAAAAACTTGTGATTTGAGGCCACTTTTGATTACATTTCTGGAGCTTGGCCAGCGGAGCAATTTCCAAGCGAACCAGCTCAGACAGTTGACAGCTGCATGTTCAGCTCACCAGCCTAAAAGCAAGCTCCCTGTCAAGTGGAGGGGGATGTCACTCCTCTTTCCCTGAGCTCAAGCTCCAGGCCTGCAACATGTTAGCCAAGTCACAGGTAACTGGCTTTCCCAAAAATGTGTAAGGAAGAAGGAAAGAGGAGGGACAAGCAGAACACAACCACCTCCTGCTGGGCCACAGGAGAGGCAGCCCACAGCCAGACAGTCCCATGCTAAGCAGTGAACGCAGCTAGTCCACAGGCATGACAGGCTGGTGCTCATTTCAAAGAGGGGAGGACAGACTGAGTTCAGACACTCTTCTCCCATGATGTGACCCCATATCAACCACCCAACCAGCCAAGAAAGTAGTTCTTGTCAAGTGGGCAGCTTGGCTGAAGAAGTTCTGTCTCTAACCAGAAGCTGACCCTGGAGAGTGGCAATAAAGTTCGAGCTGGGCCTCTGTCTATACTGGTGGTGGGCTCAGAACACATAATCTATTTCAGGACATCTACTCAGATTCAGGGGGGGTAGGCATTAGGAGGAGAAGAAAAAAAAAAAAGCAGCCGTGGTTTTCCTGACCCAAGACTCTATATCCAGTGTGCAGTCAGGCTACCTTGAGGATGCCAGAATGGGGTCTTTCTTCCTCCTCATTGGACCATAAGTCCATGAGAACCCACTTTAAACTTCCATAAGTACACAGTATATGTTTAAATAGTTGTTGACCATGCACATGCCTGGCATTTGGGGTGGCAACCATCGATTCAGAACATGTGCTCCATTTAGAATCTAACTCAGGCTTAATTTAGAGGAGACTATTCCAAAGCAAAATAAATAAATTTATTTTCGACAGTTTCTTAGCTTTTTGATGTTATCACTTATTTTAAGAAATAAGTATTAAAAAATCTATTCAACAAATGGTATAGATATATTCACCTCCCTGAGTGTTAGATAATGAATTAGCCTCTGTCTCTTGCCCTCACAAAGGGTGATTTCAGACTGATTAAAATTTCAGACTGATTTCACCCACTGATTGCACCCACATGTGGGTGGCTCAGTTAGTTGAACATCTGACTCTTGATCTCAGCTCAGATCTTGATCTGAGTGTCATGAGTTCAAGCCCCTCATTGGGTTCCACACTAGGCATGGAGCCTACTTAATAATAATAATAATAATAATAATAATAATAAACAAAATAATAAAAAATAAATTATATTTCAAGCCAATTAAAAAGCCTACATAAAAATCAAAATAAAATGATTTTTAGATGGAAAAATATGAGGATATTTAAATCTTGAGATAGTGAAGGACTTTCTAAGCAAGATATGAAACCCAAAAACCATAAAAAGATTTACAGATTAGACTAAATAAGAATCCTAAACTTTGTGAAATAAAAGGAATATAAATAAAAACCAAGAGAAAATACTTACAATAGAATAACACAGAATTAACATCCAGGGTAAATAGAACACATACAAATCAATAATAAAGTACAAGCCACGCGATAATTAGTGCTCAGGGAATATTCACAGGAAATTCACAGATATAATTGGTTAGGCTAATAGAACATGGCCTGATCCCAAAATTTCATTCCTAGATATACACCCAACAGAAATGTATGCAAATGTATTCTAAAAGACATGCAGAAGAATGCCCACAGCATTGTTATTTGCGAATGACTACAAGTTGGAAATAACCCAAATGTCTATTGATAAACAAATTTTGGTTTATACATATAATGGAATATAATAAGCAATGTAAACGAATACATTGTAGCTATAAGCAAGTACATGAATGGCTGAGAAACATGTTGAATGAAGGAGGCCAGGCATAAGAGGAGTGTATGTTTTATGATTCCATTTGTATGAAATCCAAAAACAGGCACAACTAATCATTAGGGGTTAAACATCAGGATAGTGATTATTTTTGGGGTGGTGGGAGAAGGTCTGATAACATTCCATTTCTTGACCCGGGGGATGGATACAAGAAGAGTTCACCTTGTGTTAATTCCCTTAGCAGTACCCTTATGACTTGTGTATATTTTCTGTAATTTTTACTTCAAGAAAAAGTTCAAAAAACCCCAAATGGTCAATAGGCATGTGAAATGATGTGTAACCTAACTGGGAAACCAGAAATATGCAATTTTAAATGATGTTGCTTTTTCTGATTGTGATGTGGGCAATTATTTAAAAAACTGATTATGTCTGGTGTTGATGAGTGCCATGGTAGCTATATGAATTAGAACAGAATTTTCAGAGAGAACCTTTATATTATTTACCAAAAACTGAAATGTGCATGCCCTTTGGTCCAAAAATTCCACTTCTAGAAATACATCCTTCAGAAATATTTATACATAAGCACACAAATCTTTGTATAATAATGTTTGTTACAGTACTGTTTGTAATGGTGAAAAACAGCAAACCGTCTACATGTCCTACAGTAGGTTAAGAAACTGTGATACAGCTATAGAGTCTGGAAGGAATGTAGCCATTAAAGAAAATGGGGAAGCCTAAACGCACTAACACAGAAAGATCTCCAGGGAATATTGTTAAGGGAAAAAAAGTAAGTCACAGAATAGAACATGTTAAATGATTTCATTTATGTATAAATGACTTGAAAAAGGCAATTTATGTATAAATAACTTTTTGTATAAACAAAAAGATTTAAACATGAAAACAAAAAAAGTAAGTCACAGAATAGAACATGTTAAATGATTTCATTTATGTATAAATGACTTGAAATTGTCAATTTATGTATAAATGACTTTTTGTATAAACAAAAAGATTTAAACATGAAAACAAAACTAAAATCTGATGAGATTCATTTATCTAAATATCTTACAAATCCTACCACAAAAATGAACTTCTCTCCTGAGATAGAATGCACTGCAAAAGAATTTTCTGGAACTGTCTCTGCATCCTGAGACAGATCCTAAAAGGATGGCACCACAACAGGAAAGAACGGTTTCTTGTCCCACAGCCTCCTGGAAGAGCCTCAGCATCTCAGAAATGCCAGCTCCCACACAGGCCTGAGCAACAGCACATGGAGTCGCTCCAGACCTTTGTGCTTCCAAAGCACTTTTTCAATAACTAACTAATCCGCCTAACGGGCGGGGCGGGCGGGGCTCCCATAGACTGGGCACTCCCTGCTGCCAGCTGCCCTCCTCTGGAATGCAAAGGCATCCTCTAGAAATTGGTGTTCCTCAGTCCCTGTCCTACCTCAGCCCCCAAACTCAGCAAGGTGAGGAGGGCCTTCAAGGCACCACCCGGGACAGGACAACCCCTTCTTCTGACAGTATGTTCTCCAGAAGAGTTTGACCATTCTCCACTCTCCTGGACCCCTACCTCCTCCCTCATCTGGGGAAGAACAGTGCAACGGGCAGCAGGAGAAACAGCATCTTAATACTGTCCGTTCCAACTCTGCCATTTTCTGTTCAAGGATCCTATGAACAATAGGAAAATGCATAAATCCTTTCAATTTCTTATTGTACAAAGAAGTTAATAGCAGAAACAGTCTCTGTCACAATATTTTCAGAGGCTTGCAAAGGTTCCCAGACTTTGGAATTTAAGGAGCCATTAAAATTGCAAGAAATTTTGAGAAGACTAACACAGGATTGCTTTTTTGTTTTGTTTTGTTTTGTTTTGTTTTGTTGTTAAGTAGGCACCAGGCCTACCTGGGGCTTGAACTCAGAACCCAGAGCTCAAGAGTCTTATGCTCTACTGACTGAGCCAGCCAGGCACCCCTGGATTATTCATTTTGTATTTTTTTTTTGCTGAGTATAGCCATTTAAAAAACAACCTGAACTATTGTCACCATCACTTCGTAAGTGAGTAGACACATTAACACCAAACCAATGTGATCATGGCAATCTCAGATTCCAAAACAGCACTTTAAATTTAATACACTTAGATTTATGAATAATACACACATATTTCACATAGATTCGTGAACATTTCCTCACAGACTGGCGCCAGTTCCCTTGGAAGAACAGGCAGATACTAAATCATAAATTTCTAAGTCTAGCTATGCCTGTGAAAGACTGGAAGGCATTAAAAAAAAATCTGGGGACGCCAGGGTGGCTCAGTTGGTTGGGTGACCAATTCTGGGTTTTGGCTCAGGTCATGATCTCCCGGTTGAGGGATCAAACCCCACATCAGGCTCTGCACTCTGTCGGGAGTCTGCTTCAGGTTCTCTCTTCCTCTCCCTCCTCCTCTCTCTTTCTCTCTCTCTCAAACAAATAAAATCTTTTTAAAAAATCCAGACTCCATGTTCCCAACTCATATTTGCTATTATCAGTCCTCTCAGTCTCTTTAATAGTAAGGCCCTGGTATGTGTATTAAAATCTTTTTTCTTACTGTGGTCAAGTATACATAATATAAAATTTATGATTTTAACTATTTTGGTTTTTTTAAAAAGATTTTATTTATTTATTTGACAGAGAGAGTGAGATTACAAGTAGGCAGAGAGGCAGGCAGAGAGAGAGAGAGGAGGAAGTAGGCTCCCTGCTGAGCAGGGAGCCCGATGCGGGGCTCCATGAGGGGCTCTATCCCAGGACCCTGAGACTATGACCTGAGCCGAAGGCAGAGGCTTTAACCCACTGAGTCACCCAGGCACCCCTGATTTTAACCATTTTGAAGTGTATAATTTGGTGGCATTAAGGACATTCATAGTATGGAGCCATCATCATCTTCACTATCCATTTCTGGAACTCTTTCATCATTCCAAATAGAAGCTCTGTACCCATTAAACAGTAACTCCCAACCCCCTCCCCCCACCCAGCTCCTGGTAACTGCTATGCTACTTTCTAAGTACCTCTAAAAATAGAATCACCAATATTTGCCCTTTTGTGTTTGGCTTACTTCACTTAGCATAATGTGTTCAAGATTCATACATGTCACAACATGTAATGGATTTATTCCTTTTATGGCTAAATAATATTACATTGTATGTATATATCACATTTTGTTTATCCATTCATCTGTTGGTGGACAGATGGGTTTTTTCTACCTTTGGTTATTGTGAATAGGCTGCTATGAACACTGGTGTACGAATACCAGTTTCAGTACCTGCTTTCAATTCTTTGGAGTGAAATTGCTAGATCATATGGTAATTCTATATTTAATCTTTGAGGAAACACCAAACTGGTTGAGGAAACACCAAACTACCACAACAGCTGTACCATTTTAAGTTCCCACTGGCAGTTCATAAGAGTTCCAATTTCTCCACGTTTTCATAAACTCTGGTCATTTTCTGTTCTGCGCAAGGTAAGGGTGGGGGGTTGTTTGGTTGGTTTTTGGTTTTTGGAAGAGCCATCCTAAGTGGCGTGAAGCAGTATCTCATTGTGGTTTTGAGTTGCATTTCCTTAACAACCAACGATGTTGAACATCTTTTCGTGTGTATACTGGCTATATGTTTATCTCCTTTGGACAAATGTCTATTCAAATCCTTTGTTCACTTTTTTTTTTTAAGATTTTATTTATTTATTTAACAGAGAGAGAGACACAGCAAGAGAGGAAACACAAGCGGGAGGAGTGGGAGAGGGAGACGCAGGCTTCCCACTGAGCAAGGAGCCGATCATGATCTGAGTTGAAGGAAGACGTTTAACCACTGAGTCAGCCAGGCACCCCTTTTGTCCACTTTTTAATTAGGTTGTTTTGGTTTTTGGTCGTTGAGATATAGGAGTTCTTAATATATTCTGGATACTTTTCCCTGAACAGATATATGATTTGCAAATATTTTCTCCCACTCTGGACTGTCTTCTCACGCTCTTGATAGTGTCTGTCTATTGCACTAAAGTTTTTAATTTTGTGGAAGCCCAGTTGTTTTTTCTTTTCTTTCCCATACTTCTGATGTCATTTGTAAGAAGTCATTATCAAATCCAATGTCATGAATATTTTCTATGTTTTCTTTTTTGAGTTTTGTAGTTTAGCTCTTAAGTGTTTGTTCCATTTTTAGTTAATTTTTATAGACAGTATAAGGTAAGGGTCCAGTTTCACTCCTTTGCATGTGGATGTCCAGTTTCTCTAACATCATTTGCCAAAAAGATTGTCCTTTCCCCCACTGAATGGTCTTGGCACCTTTATCAAAAATCATCTGACCCTATATGCAAGGATTTGCTTCTAAGCTCTCTATTCTATTCCATCAGTCTATATTGTCTGTCTTTTTGTCAATACTGTGCTACTTTGATTACTGTGACTTTATAATAAGCTTTGGAATCAGGAAGTATAAGACCTCCAACTTTGTTTGTTTTTTTACAAAACTATTTTGACTATTGAGAGGCCTTCAAGATTCCATATGAATTTTAAAATGGGTTTTTCTATTTTGCAAAAAAAGTGGGATTTTGATAGAGATTGCATTGATGATGTAGAGCCATTTGGGTAGTATTCATCTTAACATTAGGTCCTCTAATACATGAGTACAGGATCTCTTTTCATTTATTTATGTCTTCTTTATTTTTTTTTTTGGTATGTCTTCTTTATTTTAACAATGATTTATAATTCTCAGTATATGACTCTTTAGCCTCCTGAGTTAGAAATTTATTCCTAGGTATTTTATTCTTCTATGGTAAATGGAATTATTTTCTTAATTTCCACTTCAGGGTTTACTTTCTTTTTTTAAGATTTTATTCTTTAAAATACTCTCTATCCCCAAAGTGGGGCTCAAATTCACAACCCTGAGATCAAGAGTCTCGTGGTCTACCGACTGAGCCAGCCAGGTGCCCCCACTTCAGGGTTTTCATTGCTACTGTACAGAAATGTAATTGATTTTGGTGTACCATCTTGTATCCTGCAACCACTGAATTTATTAGCTCGAGCTGTTTTTGTGTCTGTGTGTGTGCAATCTTTAGGGTTTTCTAATATAAAATAAACATAATCTGTGACCAGAGATCATTTTACTCCTTCCTTTCCAGTTGAAATGCCTTTTATTTCTTTCTATTGGCTCACTGTGCTGGCTAGAACTTCCAATGTTATGCTGAATAGAAGTGGACATCTTTGCCTTACTCCTGATCTTAAGAGAAAAGCTTTCAGTCCTTCACTACTGAATATGATGTTAGCTCTGGGTTTTTTATATACAGCCTTTATTATGTTGAGGAAGTTTCCTTTAATCCTGAGTTTACTGAGTGTTGGATTTTATCAAATACTTTGTCTGCATCAGGTGAGATGATCATGTGTTTTTTTTCCCTTTCATTCTATTAGTGTGATGTATTATATTGATTGATTTTCATATGCTGAACCACCTTTGCATTCTGGGAATAAGTCCCATTTGGTAATTGTATATAACCCTTTTAATACGTGGCTGAATTTGATTTGCTAATATTTTGTTGAGGATTTTGAATCTGTATTCATAACAGACCTTGCTCTGTAGTTGTCTTTCTTTGTGGTGTCTTTTTATGGCGTTGGTATTAGAATAATGTTGGTCTATAGAAAAAATTAGGAATGTTCTCTCCTCTTCAGTTTTTGGGAAGAATTTGAGGAGAATTTGTGTTCATTATTCTTTAAATTTTGGGTAGAATGCTCCACTAAATCCATCCGGTCCTAGAATGTGTGTTTCTAAGCCAACTTGTCTCCCCTCTCCCTGCTTCCCACGATATACAGTTGCGTTTGGAACCAACCACCCAAAATACCTCATTTGAACACCTTGGGGTATTACTCTTGATAAACTAACAACATTAGGCTTTAAAAAGAGAGAAACATTACCAGGAAACATCACTAGGCTCCCTGGCTCCAGAAAGGTCCTTCCGGAGGGCAGCAGGACCTGGGATGAGCAGCCTCTGAGAATGAGGAGGACATCCACCGCCTAGGGAGGACCCAGGGTGCACTCGGGTGCAGCTTCCAACTTCACCTGCTTCCGTCCGGCCAGCTACTCCCCACAGGCGCTCCAGGCGTGTAGCCACTAGAGAGCGGGGCAAGTCCTGCGTCTGAAAGAGGGGGAAAAGCGGAGACGGTGTGTGCGAAATGTGACTCATGGGAGTCAGACGGCCAGGGGTCAGGTCCCCCTCGGAGCTCGAATGGGCCCAGCAGATGGTGCCAACAGGAAAAAGGAAGCTTCTTGACACAAGCTGATTCCTGTCAGCTTACTCCCCCTGAAACATTTTCTTAGTCTCTTCGTGCACAAGATCACGGACCTTGGAAAACTGTCCTAAAACTTGTAATTAGACAGAAAAGCAATTTTCTGTAGGTTCCTCTGCTTTTTAAACTCCGTTTCTCCCTCTCCACCCCACCCCCGTTGTTCCTCAGGCACTGGTCTCCATTTCCAGTAAAAACTGGCTTGGCCACTTGTGCAGAAAGAGGAATTAATTTAATATTTGAATACTCAACTGACTGGTTCTCTTTGGGAACAAGGAGCCAAGCAAATATCCGAGAGAGAACAAGGGAAGGAACAAAATGGCACGTAGCCCGAATGCGAAGTTCCTCCGTCATCCCGCGGCACCTTGGACGTGCCACCATGTCCTCTCTCCTGGTGAGTCACCGCCTCCCACGCCCAGCACAGTGTAGAAACATTTGACTGAAACCCGAATAAGATTGGAAGAACAAGTCGAGCAGGTAAAACACTTCCCTGCTGTCATTTTCATAAACTGCTCAACGCTACTTCAAGATGGAAGGAAGACAGAAGGAGGGCTTTTAGCAACACAAGGTTTTACATAATCCCACAGAAGCTGAGGATCTGCAATGAGGCAGATAGTTTGAAGACTGTGAGTCCCACAAACATTCCCATCTATAAACATGAGAGTATATGCAAGTTCTGAGCCGAGATTTTGTTTTATATTAAGGGGAAGGGCATTGCTGCAGAGCTCTAGATCTGGAATAGATGATAAAAGACTTTGGAAGGTCTGTTTCCTCTTCAAAATCCAAGCTGTAGGTACATAAATTCTTATACTATTCCTACGCCTACTTCCCCCACCCCTTCCCCCTCTGACCCCTGAAACGGAGAAGACGACGTGAGACTAGCATCCCAGCAAATCAGAACTGGCTCAGAGACTAAAGACCTAAAAGAGATTGTACCATTAGCAAGGAAGGCTATGATTAAAAATCCAAATTGTAATGGCCAGAGTTCAAATATTCTAAGTCACGGTTAGAGCAGAAACATGATTTCTGAAGATAGAGAAGAGCTGGTGAAAACCCTCATGGGTCTGCAAAAGTGTGAACCTCCCCACAAGGCTGCTGCGGCCCAAGCTTTGCCCTTGATGAATATAGAGATTCCTCTCCCTCTTCATATAAATAGAAAGTGTCCCAAATAGGCTTGTAGTAGGTCCTTGCATCATTATCATGATGGTTATTCTCAATAAACACTTATTAGGCACCCACTTGGCCAGCACTGGCCTGACCAGACCTATTTCAACTTCCCTGAACCACCACTTGGATGGCGAACATATCCAAGGGCATTGCTTCATCCCTGTTCTGGAATTACACCCTTTGAAATTTCTATATAGGTACGTGCTGCTTTTGACACAAGCTTTTGTGGTAAGTAGGCATTAAAATGGAGGTTTATAATTAGCTCTCCGGGGAGGCAAATGTGTGGTAGAGCAGCAGTCAGCAGGAGATAAGTCAAGGCAGGTATTGGAGAAACACCTCATGGGAGAGGTTTCATATAAAAATGTTTGGAAGTGTGGGCAATCCCACTAAAGTGGGGAAGCGAAGGGAGTCCTATCACTGCAGACCTTTCTAGTTATAATTTCCATACGTATAAGTACATGGTTCTGAAAGTGCACCTGCAATTTATCTCATGCCATTCAACCTTGGAAACCTATTGTGGCTGGAGGACGAGCCCCACGATCCTGGAGAGATCACAGCTCTGTGAGGGCAGCGTGATGTCTAATCAGGTCTGTGTCTCCAGCCCTGAGGCCAGGCCCTGGCCCTGGACAGGTTCTCGATTCATGCTCCTTGAGTCACACCTTCCAGACCTCCCCATTTGTTACTTCTTCATCTTTTGACATCTCAGTCTCAGATCGTCTGTCAACTTTCAGCCCTACCTCTTTAAATGTCAAGCACTCTGCCACTGTACCTAGAACCAGCCCTGATTCTGGAATAGTGCTCATGGATTTCTGCCGTGACCTCGTCTGTGTGTGGCTTACCGCAGATGGACTTCTGGCTGCCTGATTTTCCAACCCTTCCTGCCTTCCCTGACAACTCAGAGAGGTGGCAGACAGTATCAGGACTTCGGCCCCGGGCCCTGCCCCTGTTCACCCTTTGCAAGTTCCTTCCTCACTTTGTATCACCTTTTTTTGTTACTCTCCTTCATATATTTGGAGACTGTCTCTCACCAACTTACTCTTACTTGGGTGGACCTAATGGACTATTTTCTCTTCTCAGCTTGTGAAAACAGAAGTTACAGCAGAGTTGAGTCTTGGTTAAGCTTAAAGCTTTGGGCCACCCCATGACAATCAATAGCAGTCAGGGGATGAATATAGATGGGCCCCCAGAGTAGCTAACAACGGCAGCAAGAAAATAATGTGCTCTCTGGCAGTGTTTCTCCTCCCCCCCAAATACATGAGGCTGTGTTTGCCTCAGAGTTGGAGCAGGGTTTTCAGGGTGCAAATCTGATGGGGTGATGTTCAGTAAAGCTGTCTTTAGAGCAAAGTGACAATTCTAACCAGTGTCCCTTACACCCCATTTCTTCAGAGCGAGAGAAACCTTACACAAATTTTAATAGCTGCATGCTTCATACTGCGTCCTATAATAATAGGATTTTGGAGTTAGACCGAGTGCAGTATTTTATTCCCTGCGGAACCCAGGAGCATAAGGAAGCATCCATATGATCCCCAAATTTCAAGCAAGTGACAGTTTGCCTGGCTCTATTCTCTTTTGTAAAATGAGTAAATAAACTAGTAAGTATAGAACACTCAAAAATAAAACTCAAGCAGAGCTAAAACCTGCTCAGAGGATTTTAAAATGCAGACAAACAAATCAAAGTGATTTGTATATTTTCAACCCAGCCCAGGACTGGATTGGCAAGAAGGGGGTAGGAACATTTGACTCAAAAAGCCGCTTTTTTTTTTTTTTTTTAAGGGCGGGGAGGGCCAGAGGGATCTCATGAAAGACCCTTAAGTAGGCTCCAAGCCCAGTGTAAAGCCTGTGGCTGGGGCTCAATCTCACAACCCCAAGATTGTGACCTGAGCCAAAATTAAGAGTCAGATGCTTAACCAACAGAGCCACCCAGGCACCTTTGACAATGACACTGCTTTGCAGGAGGAGCCCTCCAGGAGTCACCTGCTATCAGTGTTCCCTAGTGCTGCTCATTTCCTTTATTTTGTCTTCAAGACTCCCACCCTGAGGAGAGCTCTCAAAGGGTTTTATATAACACACCCTGAAGCAGTCGCTGCATTCATCATCGATCCCATCTCCTAAAAAAGCCACATTTCTAGTAGTGCAGGGGCAGGAGAGAAAAATACTATCCCCTCTCCTGTCTTCCCCAGAAGTAGTGCTGGAGAAAATACAACCAACCAGGCGTGACATTACTAAGCTGAGATGGGTGCACCCACAGGTAAGGAGGATTTCACAGCCGGGTGTGGGAGGTGATGAGCAGAGCTCCCAGCAGTGTAGGGAAACATAAATCACATAACTGTTGTACTTCGGAGACTCCCAGACTGTAACCAAAGAGCTGATAATTATGTCAATGAACATTCTACCTTCTTTTTATTACACTCATCTGTTCACTTACAAAACTAAAACTTCTAGGATTTCTTCCCAGAAGCCATAGGTTTCCAAAAAATGTGGAGAGTTTCACCAGAAAGAGAACACTGAGTTGAAGAAAAGCATTTTGTTTTCATAATGTTTTTATTTATATGTGCCCATTCATCACCTTTAGGGGAGATAGGTTATTCAGTTCATTATTTTCATAAAATTTAAATGCACCATATAAGAGGGAGGTTAAAGCCAAACTATAAATTGTGGTCAAAGTAGCTGGTGATGATGGTAAATTTTGGCACACTAGAAAAGTCTCCTTTGATTCCCTTTAGCCAACCATTATCAAGAACGCTATGTGCCAAACGGATGCCATGCTGGATGCTTTAGGGATACAGGAAGGCAGCATGATAAATGGTCTATGCCCTCAAGGCATTTTTTAGTTTAACTGCAAAAAGCAATGATATATAGACGTAGATACAAATATCAAAAATTCTAGAGGCACCTGGGTGGCTCAGTTGGTTAAGTGTCCAACTCTTGATTTCAGCTCAGGTCATGATCTTAGGGTCATGGGATCAAGCCCTGTGTCAGCCTCCACAATGGATGTGAAGCCTGCTTAAGATTCTCTTTCTCCCTCTGCTCATCCACCCCCCTTCTCTTAAAAAAAAAAAATCACCAGCTCTAAGACAAGAGTAGTGTAATGGTCCAGAATACAGACCTGGGGCCAGACTGCCTTGGTTTGAATTCCAGCTCTGCCACTTAAGGCCAGGATGAGAGTGATGCACTCCCCTGGGGCACAGAATTTAAGAGGATGTAAAAAAAAAACTCTGTAGTCAAGATATAATATTTTAATGCACTACTTTAAAAATTCATGATGCACAAAATAGCAGAGGTGTAAATACAGACAGGCTCTAAAAATGCTATGCTGAGTCATACTGGAGCAACCCCATATACATATGTAACCCCATATACATGTTTCAGTGTATTTTTTTAATGGTTAATTCTGTCCCAGGACATTAATGTAGTTGAGAAAATATTGAAAATCAAAAAATAGGTGTATTAAAACTCACATTATTTTAAATTTAAATATTTTATTTTTTCCCCAACAGAATTTGTTAAAAAAATTTTTACTTTCCTGGCTTTCAAGGAAGTAAACTCCTCACTTACTAGCTTTGAAACCCCAGGTGAGTTTCTTCACCTCTCTGTGTCTTAGTTCCCTCTTCGGTAAAAAGAGTAGAGGAAACAGTGCCCCCTCACAGGGTTGCTGTGAAGAGTAAATGAATTATTATGTGGTAAGCACGCAGAAGGCCCTGCCTGTAGCAAATATTCAAGGTAAGCCTTTGTTACTGCTGCATCTTCATTATGGAGGCAGTGTAAGTTCTAGAAGATCAGAGACGCCAGATGACTCCTCGCTCAGATCCGTTACATCCCTCAGGAGCGCGTGCTCCGTGGGAGTTAGGACTACGCGGCTTGTTCCCCTCTCTGTCCCCAGCTCTGTAGCAGCTCAGGTCTCCTTACAGGCTCTTGATACATACTGTTATTGGATAAATGATAATCAGAAAGTGGTTATGAGTTTACGAAGATCCGTCCTTCCCTCTTCCAGGGATTTACCAGTTTTACCAGAATCTAGCCTTCCTCTGTGTGAAGTGAACTAGACCTGCAAATTCCCCCCAAATGCGGACTCTTTGCTTCTTGGAATCAGCATCTACAATGAATTTTTAATGAACATCTCCTTCTTTTATTTTAGTTTTCATAATTTTTTGAGTATAGCTAATAGACAATGTTACATTATTTTCAGAGGTACAGCACAGTGATTCGGCTTGTCTATACCGTATGCTATTTTGCCGCGGGTGTAGCCATGGCCCGTCACCATACCGTGCTGTCACAGTACCATCGACTATATTACCCATGCTGTACTCTTTGTTTCTGTGATGTATTCATTCTGTAACTGGAACCCTGCATGCATCTCCCTCTCCGTTTTACCCATTTTCCCCATCCTCCCACTTGCCTCCCCTATAGAAGCCATCAGTTTGTTCCCAGTACGTATAGGCCTGATTCTGCTTTTCGCTTACCCATTTTGTTTTGGTTTTCTTTTTAGATTCCACATATAAGTGAAATCGTATGGTATTTGTCTGTCTCAATCTGACTTATTTCACTTAGCATAATACCGTCCATCCATAGGTCCATCCATGTTGTCGCAAATGGCAAGATCTCATCCTTTTTATGAATGTGTGATATTTCATCAAGCCTACATTTTCCTTATCCATTCATCTATGGCTGGACACTTGGGTTGTTTCCATCTCTTGGCTCTTGTAAATAATGCTGCATTAAACATAAGGGTGCACATATATTTTCAAATTAGTATTTTCATTTTCTTTGGATAAATACCCAGTAGTAGAATTATTGGATCATATGATATTTCTTTTATTAATTTTTAGCACATACTTATTTTAAATGTATGAATTACTAGGCTCTCATATGAGCAGAGAACTTCACCTAATCCACCTTACTACCCAAGATTGGAAAGGCTATAGCAAGTGGATTCTATTCAAAGAAGCAGGAACATGGGACTCAATAAGAAACTTGATTATGGATTACACACTATTTCATTTGTAACATAAATATTTGCTTCCAGCTGGAGTGAAAGTCCCATATTAATTAGAGCTAGAGTTGCTGACTTGGCTTACAAAATATAGACAAGAAACACTCCTCATTCCTGATGCTAAAAAGTTGGGATGGGAAGGGAGGGAGTGACATTATTCATACCAGACTAGCTCCAGATGAGACTGAATCTCTTATGAAACTTTAAGAAATCACTGAAGATAATGACACCAAATACAAATCCAATTAGCCCTTCTATTTGGCAGCTGATAGCATTCTAGCACTTCTATTTTATTTTTCCCCTTATTAATTTTAAATATTATTGACAGGGTTTTTTTTAATCTATAATTTGTTTTTATTCCCCTCCCACACCATGTAGTGACCCCTCTCCCTTCTCCTATTTGAGCAAAGAACAAGTTCTGTACTTCCTTGTCTCAAAGGAGGTTTGTGGCAGAGCAGAAAGCACAAGGTGCCTGTGAGAAGCTTCCCTTCTTGCCTTTTGTTTTCAAAAGCTTAAGCCATTGATTAACATATTGGGGTTGGGGGGTCCTGTAAGGGAAACATGAAGAAAGTGAATGTTCATCAGACTAAAACATTCTGGGACACGAGAGAGAGGGACAGAGGTCTATGCATTCCTCAAGCATCAGAGACCAGAGCCATCTCCATATCAGTGCCCCAGAGAGGTGACCAAATCTTCAATGGCTTAGCTTCGTGGCACCCCTAAGCAGACAGAACCCTAGGCAGCAGGCTTGCTAAAGATCCCCAGGCTTCAAGTGCCTCAGGGGAGAAAACAGAACTAGCATGGTGGAAGGGACTGCCCTGGCCAGGATGACTGGTGTCTCAGCAGTCACAGGTACAATTCAGTGACTGATGGCCAGAGGGCCTCCCCCCATATCTGGTCTCTCTGAGACCCTGAGCTTCCAAGCGACCCTTGGGGTGAAGGGGCTCTAGACAAAGTCAGCTCTGCCTGGGGATACATTTCCTTCTTGCTGCTTAGGAAAATGTGAAGTTTAAATTCAGTTGATTTAAATACATGAAAAAACTCAGTATCTCTTGCTACCTAGCTTTGTGGCCTGGGATTCTCACCTGCAAGTGTTGAGTATTTAAAGCCCTTACTTGACGAATTTTCTCTCTGCATTAAGTTAGCTGTGTCCACTCTGAGAACATACCTCAAACCCTTGACTCTAGGTTTGTCTTAAAATCTCTACACACAGCTGCTCTTATGTGAGGGGGTAGAGCAGGCTTACTTCCAGATCATTCTAAAAAGAGACCAACTAGGAACAGAGGGAGCATCTCTTGGGATTTGAAGACAGAACATCAGATGGCCCAATTCCACTCTTGGTTGCAAGCAACAGAAGCAAGCCCTCTCTAACTCTAAGCTGGAATGTAGTGGAAGGATGTTGAATATTCACAGGATGGATGGGAGGGCTAGAGAACAAGGTTCAGGAAATGGGCTGGAGGTCAAGAGAGAATGAGCAGTAAGGACCACAGCCAAGGTCATGCCACAGGACCGTGTGCATGCCCACTGCTGTTCACAGCATGACGCCGTCACCACAAGTGGCTTCTGGACTATCCTTGAATCTTTGCTTCACTCCCGTGATATTCAAAAATCCCAGAGAGGAGGGTCTGACTGACCGGGCCTAAGTCCTGCGTCATACCCTGGATGTCTGAGCTAGGAGAGGGGGATCACCCATGACACACTGTAGACCACTGCACTTCCCCAATACTACATGCAATGGGGAACTCCCACCATGTTCCCAACCACTTAGGGAAAACGAAAGGGTGTTAGGGTTCTGAAAGCTCCAGCCTTAAAATAACTACCTTCGAAATGTATTCCCTTTATTTCCTGGAATCAAGCCCTGTGAAAGCTTTATGTAGGCTCATAATTTCACTCCCAGATCAATTTGTAACTTATGACCCTGATTCCTGCCATGCACTCGGCCCTGCTCATTGGCCCTGGATTTCTTCTTCTGTTGATTTTAGATTACTGTAGCAATCCCCCAGGCCCGGGGACTGAAATGCTTCGCAGACCCCTAAGTTAAGAACAGTCTTTTCACTTTACCTCTCACCTCTTACCTCCACCCTGAAGCACCTGGGTCGTGTTGGATTCCTGGTGAAGCTGAAGAGGGAAGATAAACTTAAGTACTGTAGATTTAGAAAGTGTTTTTATCTCCTTACATATAGAAGAACTAAGTTCTCAGAAAAATAGAAATATGGTCTGTTTTTTAAGCTCTTCAGAAGCAGGAAAATACTATCCTTGATACATCCAATGATAAGACCCAAGCTGTGTTTGAAGATTCAGTAGAAAACAGAGAATACTTTATAAAAACAGGAAAAAATATGCTCACAGACTGTCTCCAAATCCACTCACATTCCCAGGAGGAGGATGTATAACGGATCATGACAATGGCCGGGGACATTTCACTCCCGTTCTGTGAATGGCTCTTTGCTGCTTCTCCAGCTTTGGGCAATGGACACAGTGAGCACACAGAGCTGGTGTCACAGGTCAAGCCAGGAAAAGAGCCCTCTCTTACATCTGACAGCATTGGAGGAAGAAACCGTGGGATCTATGTCTGACAGAAGAATCTCCTTTTTTCCTAGAGGTTCCTCAGGATCTAGGACAGGACAGAGGAGACAAGTGTTCCAAAAAGGGAAAAACTAGATGAGGTCTAAGGGGACATTCAAACCTACAGCCGTGCCACAAGGAGTGTTACGAAGTCTTAGAGCCACAGATGGTCAATACACAATAATTGCTTATTAGCTGATTTTCTTTAAAAAAGAAAAAGTTTGGGGGCACCTGGGTGGCTCAGTTAAGCATCCAATTCTTGGTTTTGACTCAGGTTATGATCTCAGGGTCATGAGATCGAGCCCTGGGGTAAGCTCCATGCTGGCCGTGGATCCTGCTTGAGATTCTCTCTCCCTCTGCCCCTCCCCCCACCGGCTCATGCTCTCGCACTCTCTCTATCTCTCTCAAATAAATAAATAATCTTTCAAAAAGTAAAGAGAGAAAAAAGAAGTTTGGAAATTGTATTAAAGACAGAAACTTTTCAGTGCTTTGTATTCGAACTTTCCCTAACTTTGTCACTTTGTTCACTCCATATTCAAGGGTCTTGTGTTGTTGGCATGGCCAGAGGAAGGGGAAAGTCCCCCCTAGGCTGTGTGCCTCCCTGCCCCATCCCCAACCAGTGTGTAAGTGACTGTGCCAGTCAGCAGGACCTTGGGAGCCACAGCACCAGTGGCCTCAATGTTAGCCACTGGCCGGGAAGAAACAGGTTCTGGCGGCCGTACCTGAGCTTTTGAAAAGCTACTTTGTACCCAACCCTGAGGTGCTGTGTGAAGTCTGGACAAGAACAGGCATGCTTCTGCTGAGTTCTGTGGATGTGTGGGGTGAGCCTGCTCTGGACTGACTCCAGGTGAGGATCTGAAAGGGAAACCTGAGGTAAAAGTAAGAAGTCACAAAGAGAAAGGAGCAAATTTGAAAATTCTAAGGGCTCCCATAACCCGCAGGAGCCTATGTTCCCCCACCCCCACCCACGCTGGGTCCTTTCCTCATGGTTGAGCACTCTGCTAAAGAAGAAGCTTCTGCCTCATGCAGCAGCAAGAATGTTAAACTGGAGGAAGAAAGTGAAACGACATAATTGTCTCATTTTTCATCAGAGGTGAAGCTTATGTATATAGCATTTATAAGTATTACATAAAATATAAAATACTGAAGTTCTTCACAACATTTTCTTAAATATGATCAACAAGGGCTGAAGGTCACAGAATGAGACTTTTGTGTGACTCACATTTATTTCTTTCCGTTTCTTAGCTGTCACACTCATCCATAATAAAGGGCCTTCCAGCCTATTATTACTTCAGGAACACTTACATTTCTCAGAGGACCTCCCTACCCCAAGGAGTTTTCACGCTATCTCCAAAGAAGATACAACATTCTCAAAGAGTGAGTCAGTTTATCGGGTGAGTTAAGGCATAAATTACTCAGCCATCCATCCTTACATCTCAGATCTGCATAGCTCTGCAGAGATTTGCCGTACTCCACCAGGTTGCATCTGAAGGCAAGCCCTGGGCTCATCAGAAATTCCCAGGATGAGTTCTACAAGCCATGGAAGTAGGTAAAACTTCCATGGCTTTTGGTATAAGTTATTGGCCCTTGATCATGATGTTTTAGCTCTCAGAAAGAAGTGAAAAATGACTCAGGTTCCAAAATGGAAATGTCATCTATGAGTTTGGCAAAATCTAGGTGCATCACATTTTAATTTAGAAAGATGCTCCCCAACTCCACCAATGCTCCTTTCATGCTCAGCAGATGCCCCTCCTGCCTCATTGAGAAGGGGAAGGCCACCAAGACCAATCACTCTCTCAATTTCTCTATTTTCTACTTCCCAGCTTTTAGTCTCACGCACCTCCAGCCTTCCAGCTGCAGGAATGTGCGACTCTCCCCCCCTCCCCACTCCAAGCCCTACCGTGGTCTTCCTCATACTGTCCCCCCCATCCTGAAACCTCAAGCCATCAACAGGCCTATTCTCTTCACTCCTCAGCTTCCCCCTTGCCACCAGTTCCCCCATTCCTCTTCTCCCTAAGGAACCAATCAACATTCTCCATCCTGAAGAACTACTCTGTTCCCGCCTCGTCTTCTCACTGCCAGTCTCCTTGAAGGCACTGGCCTCTCTCTCTCCACCATTCACACCTCACCTGAGTGCCCTTAACACCAACCTTTTTTCCCCCTTTGGATGTTTACATCTATTCTCGTGGTTTCACATGTTACTTATAAACCGATTATTCCAAAGATCTATCTTTTGCCCTGACCTCTCTTCTGAATTCCAAACTGTTTCTAAATACATAATGGCTATATCCGACTGGGTATACCAGAAGCACCTAAACAAACATGTCTAAATCCAAACTCACCAACTCAAACTGACACCCCCAACCCCATGCCCAGCAAATGCCTGAATCTCATCAAGCTATGAGGTATTTTCAAATATCAGAAATCTATAAGCAAGAAAAGATTACAGTTACCATAAATAACCACAAAAATGCAGAGTAATAAGGGAGGAGGATATCTGTGACACCCATAAAACAAACAAGCAAACACAATCGAGAATAACCTAAAGGATTATTGAATAGAGAAACCCCAAAGAAGTAGAAAAATATATTGAAATAGGGAATTGAAGTGATGTCTTAGAGACAACTGGTGAAGACAAGACATGTCTAACAATTAAGAAGTCATTAGCTGATCGTGCTTGCTTGGATTTAATTTGCTTGGGCCTACCATTTGCAATTGAAGAGATCAAAAGACATCATTACCTGGACTGTGGTATTACTGCTGGCAAAGTGGATTTGCCTGTTGGGTCTGCCCACCACAGCAGGAAATTTTGCTTCTAGAAGAAGAGGACATATGATTTACAGCTTTCCATTCTCACTTCCGGCAAGAGCCGACACCACAATAAGCAAGCCCTCAAAGTACCAGGGGGAAAAACCAGGAGAAGACCCATGTCAAAAATCTGCACTGATTCCATGAGCTAAACAAAGTTACACACATCAAAAATTACAGTTACTTGCTACAAGTCACTCTGAGAGTTAAGAGAACTGGATTCCAATTAATATTCAGCAGTTCCCAGCTCTAATCTGTAGATTATTCAGTGACCCTTGGAAAATGACTTACATTTTCTGAGATGATTTCCAGATCTAAAAAAGGACTGTCTCCCGGTTAAAAATCACTTGACAAAATCAAGCTCAAGCTCAAGAGTGATAGTTAAGTGCTTGAAATTCCCAGCCCTGCCAACTGACTTGTAGAATGTTCAAATAGAACTTTACAGTTGCCAAAAGATGGAATAATGTTAGCTTATATTTCGAGGAAATGTCAGATGAGGCAATTTGGAAAATCCACCTGCTGTGCCTAAGCCTGAATCTAAAACAATAAACGGTCCATTTTTCTCTGGAAGTTGAGTTCTACTGAATTAATCTTGTTACAAGACGAACGCCTGAAAGTAAATATGATGAATCACTCCTCCTACCATGTTTTCCTCTCATGGTGCTAGCAGCGGTTGCCTGCTCTCTCTCCAACAGCGCTCTAGTAAGGAGCCAAACGTCTGAAACCGAAATGTGATCAACAGATGCTCGTTTCCATAATTGGCACTTTTCCAATAGCCAACCCCAAATTTAATTAGCCACTTATCTGAAGCAGAAAGGGCTTTCTAAAGCATTCTAGTAATCTCTGCTTGTCCTTCCCACTGGTGCATGCCCTCGCCCCATGTGCCTCCTCACCCAGAAGTCTTCGAAGCAGGTGTAGCAAACACAGGATGTATGCTGATTCCTACTGTAAATCAACAATTCTCTAAAAGTGTACATGAGATTTCTCTGCTAGGGAGAAAGAATGATATTCTGTTGAACTGAAGCCTACATACAGCAAGTGGGAAGGATCCTGGAAATGAATCTGTATGAGTAGCTCAATGTAGCAGGTCAGCATGTTAGTGGGGTGAAGTCACAGCTCTTCCACTGGGACCCGCCCAGCATTAGACTCCATCCAACCTACAGCCAGATCCCACATGTCCTGGTGGCTGCATTCATCTAATACTGCCTGAGAAATACCATCACTCCAGCCTTCACTCTGCTGACCTTGTACTCAATGAATTCTGTCACAGCTCCAAATCACTTGGAACAAAGCAACTGTCTACATTTAGTCCTTTTGACAACTGACTGCTGTAAGATGGGTTTTCCAGGAACTCATGTGATCACATGACTCCACTATCACCTCAGGGGGTCCTCTTGGCTCAGGGGGCTGGTGTCAAGCTGAAACAGAAGGTATGTATGCCCGTGAGGCGATGGCAGATGGTGTGGGAGGTTAGGCACGGCACTACCCGCTGTGGCTGGCTGTGTTCCTCTTGCCTACCCAGAATCCTTTGCCCTGTCTGCTGGGAGCAAAACTCCTCTTGGTGGTGGTGAACCCACCCCTGTGGTTCAGTCAGCTGACCCTCCCCAGTGCAGCCTAATTGCTCCAGGACCACAGTGACTGGGAGAGAGTTGGATCAGTGATCCACGTCAAGCCAGAGACCTCTTTGAAATCTGGGTTCTCAGAAAACGCTTTTTCCTGAGTCACTGAGCTTAAAGAGTGTGAGTCCTGCGGACCACTTGGAGAGAATCTGTCCACCAGGTAGAGGTCGGGGCCCTCCCATCCCACACCATTTGAGCCCTGGATCCAGCCCTGCTTGGAGCCAAGCAAGATTAGCCTGGATCTCACTTCCATGAGCTAATCTAATCAAGTCCTACTTTTGCTTAAGCTACATTGGATGTGGTTCTTTCCCTGAAAGCTTCCCTGCTAATGAACACCTAACCTCGTCCCCTTCTCAGCTTCTGCCTAACTTATTTAGAGGATTATCTTCCTTCTTTTTGTGATCTTTGTCTAAAATTTTCCATATTCTTCCCTCCAGCCCTCAGGTCAAAACATAACTTTTTTTTTTTTTTTGACAGAGAGAGACAGCGAGAGAGGGAACAGAAGCAGGGAGAGTGGGAGAGAGAGAACAGGCTTCCCACTAAGCAGGGAGCCCAATGAGGGGCTCTCGATCCCAGGACCCTGGGATCTTGACCTGAGCCGAAGGCAGACCTTAGTGTCTGAGCCACCCAGGCGCCCCCAAAACCTAACTCTTAAAGAGACCCTTCCTATATTAACCCATAGCTTCCAAAGACTTAGAGTCTTCAATGTATGCATCTGTGGATATCTTCCCTCCCATAATCACATCCTACCTGCTATTCCATGAGACCTATTCTTGCTGTAACACTGCTCTTTAAACAAGAAGATTTAATTATTGGGGGAAAAAAAGAGGAACCTCATTTTAAAATGTACTACCTATTAAAAATGGTCTCTCAGGGGAAAATGCAGTGAGGCTCTGAGGTATATGTATATGTTTTTTAATAAATCCTAAGCTTGAAAGCTTATGATATGCCAGGCAGTATGCTAAGCACCTTATATACATTTTTCATTGATTCTTACAACAATCTTACATGCCAGGTACTTTTATGTCCCATTCTGAAGAAGTGGTATTAAGACTTGAAGAGGTTAAATCATCTGCTCAAGGACACACAGCTGGTAAGCCAAAGCACCTGCACTGACTGCATTCAAAGGCCCTTCTTACCATCTCTTACCCCCAACCATACACTAGGGACCAGGCATTTGCCTTCTTGGAAATGCCCCCAGTGAGGCTTCCTTTGCCGTTCCTCTGCACAAGGAACTCAGAACTAGCAGCTCAGTTACCTGGGTTAGCTTTGTTAGCTGCCCTGGGTTAGCTCACAGCTCTGTGACTCTGACCTACCCAGCCCTGGACTCCCTCCAACCCAAAGCCGGATCCCAGGTGGTCCCAGGGGCTGCCTTCATTTAATACTGCCTGAGCAGACTTCGGTGTTTCATTTTATTAATAGTATTAATACCCATTTTTACAGTTACATCAAATACTGCTTGGTTCTTTTGCTTCCTGGTCCACAGCAGTTCTAAAAGAATAAAAACTTAGACGTGACTGGAGGTGGAAGCTGACCCCAGGAAATGGTGATCAATAACTGGTAGAGTTAGAAGGAGCCTAGACAACAGTTAAAGGAAGACATGGGAGGTCTGGAGGTGTCCAGAGCCCACCGTGCCCGTGGATCTTCATTGGCTGATTCACAGCCCTCCGAGTAAGGAGCTCTCCTTCTGGGGACTCTACAGAGTGGTCTTCATCTTGACATGCAGTGGGTCCTCCAGGCCACTAGAGGCCCCGTAGAGTTGCCAAGTGTCAATCTACAAAAGAGCTCACATAGGGACTAAGTAAGTATACTTTGAATGAATATGCAGTCATCAGACGATCTTTACAAAGATCTAAATTCCTCTTGGCTCTTCCGTAGGTGGTGGTGTTGAGGCCAGGAATCTAACTTCATAATGTGTCATACAAGTGCTTGATACTCACATGTCTTTACTACATAGATAATGAATTCTATTTTTTTCTGCGATGAATGGGTTGTACACCCTTATTTTAAGCACTAGTCCAAGTTGTACATGTTTTGGGTTAAGTATCATTCCACAGAAAACATTCTCTGAAATTTAAATGTTTTACACAGAGAAGGGCACCTCAGTCCCTTCTTCAGCACTCCATACTTTTATTTGCCTGCAAATCCAAGTAGACTAGGATGTGAATGAGAAGAGTAGGGAGGGCATCTTAGAAATAGGTACATGGGGGCACCTGGGTAGCTCAGTGGGTTAAGCCACTGCCTTCGGCTCAGGTCATGATCTCAGGGTCCTGGGATCGAGTCCCACATCAGTCTCTCTGCTCAGAAGGGAGCCTGCTTCCCCCTTTCTCTCTCTGCTTGCCTCTGCCTACTTATGATCTCTTTCTGTGTCAAATAAATAAATAAAATCTTAAAAAAAAAAAGAAAAGAAATAGGTACATGTAGTGGGGCAGTCAGTGAAAAAAGTGAAGAGAGAGAAAATCTATATCAAAAGTAATCATACCCAAAAAATCAGCTAAAAATTAAAAATTATTATCTCAAGGACGCATGGGTGGCTCTGTTGGTTGAGCATGCAATTCTTGGTTTTGGCTCAGGTCATGATCTCAGAGTCATGGGATGGAGCCCCAAATTGGGTTCCAAGCCCAGTGTGGAGTCTGCTTGGGCTTCTCTCCTTCCCCGCCTCTGCCCCTTCCCCTGCTTGCTTATGCTCTCTCTATATATATTCCTCTAAAATAAATAAAATATTTTTTTAAATTATTATCTCAGGAGAGAAGGGAATCTTACCACCCAATACCCCCTCCTTCAACCCCACCTCAACTCCGTAAGTGTGAGAGATTTGTATGTGCGTGTATCAAACTTTGCAGAACACTGGGAGCCAGCCTCCAAGGCAACCCTAAAAATTCTTATCTGGTGTTGTCCCCTTCCACGGTGAACAGGTCCAACTTGTGTCATCAAGAGACCATTGTGTGAAATGTGACTTTTGAGGCTAGATCATAAAAGACATTGCAGCTTCCATCCTACTCCGTTGACCTGAGGGAGGCCAGTTGTCATGTGTGACGATATGCAAGCAGGCCTGTGGAGAAGTCCACAAGGAGTCCACAGGGATGGGGAGGAACTGAGACATCCTGCCAACGTCCAGCAGCAACTTACCAACCATGAGAATGAGCCACTTTGGAAGCAGATCCTCCAGCCCCAGACAAGCCTTTAAATGTCTGCGGCCATGGCCAACACCTTGACTACAACCTTGTGAAATGCCCTGAAGGATCCCAGAACCACCAGAACTGAGCTTGTCCCAAATTCTTGGCCCACAGATAATGAGATAATAAGTGTTTAGCATTGTGTTAAGCCATTGAATTTTAGGGTAATTTGTTACACAGCAATAGATAACCAGCACCAAAAAAATGACTTACCTCTATACTATATGCTCACATAACTTTGATTTTAAAAATCCTAATCTTGGGCACCTGGGTGGCTCAGTAGGTTAAAACCTCTGCCTTCGGCTCAGGTCATGATCTCAGGGTCCTGGGATCGAGCCCCACATCGGGCTCTCTGCTCAGCAGGGAGCCTGCTTCCTCCTCTCTCTCTGCCTGCCTCTCCTCCTACTTGTGATCTCTCTTTCTCTCTCTGTCAAATAAATAAAATAAAATAAAATCTTTAAAAATCTTAATCTTCTGTATGATACTATTTTCTGGAATCCTCAACCGACATCAAAATGTAAGATCATGGACAAAATGATGGGTTGTAAGTTCAGCTTATATATACAAGAACCAAACTTTTTCAGACCTGGCACTTCAGTACTTAAATCTCACGAGAACAATAAAGCAAGGATACTTGCATTCAGTCCTTAGTTCTATATTTAATGTTTGGTTCAGCTTCAGTCTAGCCAAGAGTGCAGCTATAAAAGGAGGTATACGTATTGGCGGGGGTGTGGGGGGTACAAACACATCCATGATCATATGGCCATGATTGGAGGGGAAAATCAGGGTTAAAGTGTAAAAGTAATATGTTTGTTAAATCAAAACATAAGTAGAAAACACTTCTTTGAAGTCCAGGCACTAATAGAACCACAGCTCACATTGTTTACTTCCTTCTCGTCTTTTTGCCTGTTCAGCCTGGCTCATTTTGTACAGCACTAGGAGCTCTTGACAATGAGAAAGGATGAATCAATGTTCAAGCCCAGCCTTAGCAATCCATGCAAAAGCTTTGCTTGACTACATTTTTTTCTTTTAAGATTCATTCTCAAAGGTACAGAACTGAGTTATAAAAATGTATGTGTGCATAAATATGTATAAAGTGCACTTTAATAAAATACTTAACAAGCATTTTTCAGCACTTCCTGTGTACCCCACACCAGAGCAGCTGTTTCCGGGAATCCTGAAGAAGATAGTTTCCGCCCACAGAGTCTAAATCTTACTTTATACCACCACTCGGCTAATGTCAAAATGCATTTGTTTCATTGTGAGCAAGTGGCCATATTGCTAATCATTTGCTAAAATGGATAATTTTCTTAAAATGTAGATCTTCCATTATTCTATAATGCATAGAGATTGTGATTAGAATCTCTATGTATATTTAAAAAAAAAAGCTATTTCTAGTTTTCACCTCACTGTTAGGAGATAGGAAATACCAAGCTGGCTTAAATATGATCAGGTCAGATGTTTCTGTCTTCAGTTAATAATGAAGAAAACAACAGTTAGTTGAGGGCCTACTTTATACCTATCATTTTACAGAGATTATCTTTCACCCTTACCGTAGTCTCAGAAGATAACATTAACCCCATTTTACAAATGGGGAAAATGTGGTTCAAACGGGTTAAGTTACTTGAGGGGCACCTGGCTGGATCAGTTGGTAGAGCATGTGATTCTTGATCTCAGGGTGGTAAGTTCAAGCCCCATATTGGGCGTAGAGCTTCTTTAAAAAAATACATAAAATCTATTTTTTCTTAAGGATTAAATAACTTGCCTGAAATCACTAGCTTGTAAATCCTGGAGCCTGGATTGGAAGCTCAGTCTATAACTCCAAAACCTTTGTTCTTCTCATAGAACCACCCAACCTATTAAACAGGGCTCTTATTTTCCATCTGATCCCCAGGCCTCCCATTACTTACACCAACATAGCTTTACAGGTCTTTGTCCTCCCACAAGAAAACTGAAATATCTCATGAGAAGCCATGAGGTAAGGTCTGTGGGAGGGGCTGGGGATATAGAGGAGACGGACCTTCACACCTGCCGTACCTCAGCCTTCTCCACACAGATGGAAAACATACACCTGCCCGAACTTTAATTGTTAAAAACTCATAAGTTCTTGAAACTAAAAGGAAAAGGTTTTACTCACAAGAGTTAAAATAGTCACAGAGCAGAGCCGATAGAGTAACTTAATCTTATTACTTCATCTCTTTCATCTTATCTGGTTGCTTATTTCCTGGACTAACAACTTTTCTATGCTTGCAGAGTCATGGGTTGATTTCTTTCCATTAGAAACTATTCGTTCCTTTGTGTTCAGGACCTTACCCTTCTTTCTGTGGTTGGAATGAGGGCCTTAAACATTCCCACTCTGAAACAGGGTCATTAACTCTTAAGATTCCCATGATGGCTACATGGTACAACTGTCATGGCGCTCATGTACCAGACATCGTTCTTGGAGATTTGAGGTGAATGCAACTTCCTGTCTGGCAGATACTGAGCTCAAGCTTGGTGTCTCTCCTTCACACACAACTCCTCCTGTCAGTGACTTGTTTCAACAGTGGTTTCTGAACACCTACTAATCACGAGGCTAGTGACTGTCAGTGTAGTTAGCCACTTCTCTCCTGGTTCAGCTGTGGGTCTAGGGAGTAAATGAAGACAGTAACTAGAGCTTGTCTCAATAGCTAGCACTCATACAGTGCTCAAGGTGGGCCAGGCACAGTTCAAAGCACTTTACTTATGCTAATCCACGTAATCCAAAATCAACCTTCATTTTACAGGTGAAGAAACTGAGGTACAGAGAGGTTAAGAAACTTGCCCAAGTTCACACAGTTTTTAGAACCAAGATCTGAACCCTGGCACTGGGGCTCCAAGTCTACATCCTTAAACACTGTGCTACATTGGTTCTCATGTGATTAAGTTCATGATAGTCCAGAGTGCTGTTATTCAAAAACCAAACGTTTTCCCCACAGGCCAACTCTGGTAAAAATCACTTGTGTAGCCACATTATACTTCTCCTAGTCCGGAGCAGACAAATGGTTAAAATGAGCCGCTTTGTGTTCTGTAATTCTGAGCAGTTCTGTATGTTGAGGGCCTCCATTACTTAGCAGAATGTTACTGCTGACTCTGCCATTCAAAAGAATCACATGAAGCTGAAGTGGTAATAATTCAAAATTGACAAGCTTGGAGAGACTTGAAAAGTCAGGCCTGTTATTAGCATTTAATGGAATCAAGTATTTAGTAGACTTAGTAGAAAGTATTACAAGAATAAAACTCAATAAATCAGCAGATTCCAGGAATATTTTGGAGCTAAGAATCTTTAAAGTATTCTATATATAAAGAGTGAATGGCTATTCCTGGAAATGAATCCCTTAAGTTGACAGAATAGTTTTAGATTTGTTAAAATGTTTATTTTTAGAAAGGTTCAACTGGAGTAAAAATAATTTAAACCCCAGAAAATATCTTTCAACACTATATAGTTCTAAAGACACAACACAGATTTTCTATACACAGAGAAACAAATATTAGCTTTCTAATTAGCTATCTTATAATTAAAGAAGTGTAACACTATTGTATAAAAGTAAAACATAATTGCAATTGCATATCAGCTCAATATGATCCTTATGAAATATTTTAAGTCTATTATTATTATTATTATTATTATTATTATTATTATTATTATTTGCCCCAGGGGTACAGGTCTGTGAATCATCAGGCTTACACCTTTCACAGCACTCGTCATAGCACAAACCCTCCCCAATGTACATAACCCAGCCATATTTTTAAATCTTAACATAAGTAAATATTATTAATTCCTATCTATGAGGCAACTTTGGTAAAAATGGCATGCTAGAGTGAGACTAAAAGGCGATTTTGATGAAATGAGTACTAAAAATAGTGTACATTCCTTTGTTGTTCAATTCAATGTGTCACTGACCTCTAAAGAATGAGGGACACCCAAGGCATTTCCAGTTTGAAGATGTCACATAAAATTGGCATTTCCGTCATCTTTCAGAAACCGCCCAACAAAAAAGCAAAGGAAATGGGGACAGGAATAAATATCCCATCACAATAAAATTTAGAACAGGTGAGGCTCTTAACCACAAAATAGGAAAGAGGAATACCAAAAGCAGTGGAATTTGAGCAAAGGCATTGAAGGGAGCTGAGGGAGGGCACCCAAGACCATGTATCTCCTGAGATGCATATATGAAGGTGAAAAATCAATAGTTCTGTTTGTACAACAATGAGAGTGAGGTGGTATTATGAGTTGAATTGTGTCCCCTCAAAAGATATGTTGAAGTCTTAACCCCTGGTACTTCTGAACGTGAACTTGTTTGGAAATAGAGTTTGCGGATGGAATCAAGATAAAATGAGGTCATCCTGGATCGGGGTGGGGCCTAATCAAATGACTAGGGTCTTCATAAGAAGACAGAAATCTGACACGGGAGAAAGAGGAGAATGCCGTGTGAAGCTGGAGACAGAGATCGCAGGGATGCATTCATTTACCACACGAGAAACGCCAGGGTTGCCAGCAGCCACCAGGAGCTAGGATGGAGGCATGGAACAGACTCTCCCTCAGAACCCCTAGAAGGAACCAACCCTAACAATACCTTGCCTTCAAAACGGTGAAAGAATATATCTGTTTCAAGTCACCTGGTCTGTGGAACTTTGTTATGGCGGCCCTACCTGTCTAATACAGATAGGTAGGCTGGTAGCATGAGTTTCCCCAGATTCGGTTTTGAGTAACAGACAAGGTGGGACTAAAGTAGAATCCCACAAATAAGCCATAGTCACAGAAAGTCATATATTCACGAGAGAAAAGAGACTACACTGAAAAGCTCTGTAGCAGCTTCTCTTTGTTGGTTGGGGAGAAGAAAAAGCTAAAACGTCTCCATGCCAAATCCTGGGTCAAAAGAAAAGAGGTGTCCATGTCCCCTTCACAACACAAACATCCTGTAAATACAGTTAATCTAGGAAAAATTCTCCTCATTCAGAGATGAGGAATAAAAAAAGGAACAAACAAAGGCATAAAGACAAAAATGAAAAACAAACAGAAAAACAAATGCAGATGAAGAGTCATCAGAGCAGGTGAAAACGTTGAACACATATTCTGTCTTAAACGTTTTAAAAATGTTACAAAGCCATTGTTTCCAGAGAAAAGACACAAAACAAAGAAACAACCCAGAGAAGTGGGGATGAGATGACTAAAGGAGATGAAACATAAGCTGACAGAGGAAAGAAGTGAAAGAAAAAGAAAAAAGAAAACCATGGTGAGATGTATGCAGAACTGGCCACAGACAAGGGTAAAAAGACACAGTATGGGGGCGCATGGCTGGCCCAGTCCATGGAGCATGTGATCTTGATCACGGAGATGTGAGTTCAATCCCCATATTGGGTGTAGAGATTACTTAAAAATAAAATCTTAAAAAAAAAAAAGACACAGTATGGAACATAGGGCTCAGAAATGAGAAAAAGGTACAAAAATGAAATGTAAATACAGACAAAATTGTCCGGGGAGAAATTCATAAATACAAAAGCAAGAGTAGGCAACTCAGCATGTGAAAAATTAGAGGACCTGAAGAGAACAGCATGAATAATGGGAGAGAACAAACATTTAAAGATATACTTTAAAAAACTTTCCTGGAATAAAAGGCAACTCGAATCTACGGAATGAAAGGGCATACCCTATCACACAAAAATCTCATCTTGCTATAGTCATAGTTTACTGGACTTTGAAGATAAAAGGTTACTTTAAAGTAAAGACACTTTGGGCAGCCAAGGTGGAAGGGTGGGGGAAGGGAGGAATCAAATCATTTACAAAGGTGAAAAATCAGATTAGCCTTAGATTTCTCCATGATTACATTCACTGTAAGAGAGTGTACCAATATCTCCCAGAAAGAAAATACATACTCCAAACCGTTACTCGCTTCTGAGGGCAATCAGCAATTTTGAATGTGCAAACACTCAGGGAATATTGTTCCCATGAGCTCTTTCTGAGGAAACTATCAGAGGGCAAATTTCAGTCAACCAAGACAAATGGAAAACCTACATAGCAGAGACCTGCCTGTGAGCATTGAATCTATTCAATTGGTGGACTTGAACTAAAACAAAAATGGGAATTACAGTTACAGAACCAAGTGCAAATGCTGTGAACTCTGACAAAGTGAAGACAATTTGAATAAAAAAGTTGAGAGGGGAATGAAGAAAAGGTAGGAAGTTAAAGAATACTGATTTCTTTAATTTTTTTATACCTGGGGCCAAAAGTTTTTCTTTAAACTGAGAAATTAATTAATGAGAATATAGGCATAATTAACAGTTACCAAAAAAATAACACAATTTTTATAATAATATGATATGGATAATAGATCATATCACTAAAATTATGTGGTAAAAGAAAGGGAAGGGAGATAAAGAGGAAATAAAATAATCTCGTCATTGTTCCTAGTAGAGAATTAATAAACATCAGCTAAAGAAATAGAGGATTCAGAATAATATCAACTATCCTTTTTAAAGTTTATTTAAGTAATCTCTATCTCCAGTACAGAGCTCAAACTTAAGACCCCAACTAGATCAAGAGTCACACACTCTTATGACTAAACCAGCCAGGCGCCCCGTATCATCCTTAAGAGACAGCTCTTACATTAAAAAAATCTGAACTATAAGTGCAATGAAACACCCCAGATCAGATCTTAGGTGTACAACTAAAACCGTGGTCCCAGGAGGTTCATAGCCTTAGGTAATAGTTATGTCTACATAAAAAGGAAAGAAAAAATGAAAACTTTAAGTTCTGACAACTCAAATGTTACACTTATTTATACTTGTTTCTTTTCTAAGGAAAACAAAATAAAGCAATAAAGATAAAAGTAGACATTAATTAAAACAGAGAAAAAAATAGAAATAAATCCCAAGATCTGATGCTTTAAAAACAAAAAAAAAAAGGCAAATAAAATCTTACTAACAAATCAAGGGGAGAAAGAGAAATCTTGAATACACAAAATAAATGAAACATAAGGAAATCACAGATACAGAAGAAATTAAAACATTCATAAAACTTGACTTTTCTTCAATCTTTCAAAGAAATTTGAAAAATCTTATTGATACAAATACTTATCTAGGGAAGTATAATTTAACTGGACTTCCCAAGAAGAGACAAAATATCTAAGCAAATCAACTATAGAGAAGAAACAGAAAAAGTAGTCAAACAGGTCTCCCACTCAAAAAAGCACAGAACCCAGATGGTTTCACTCGGAGAGTTCTTTTAAACCAAGGGCTCTCAATTGTGGCTGCACATTACAATCACTTGGGAAGCTTTGGCAACATCTCGGAGTACAGGCTGTGCCTCCAGCCAATTAAATTAGCATCTCTGGGGGGCACCTGGGTGGCTTAGTGGGTTAAGACTCTGCCTTCTGCTCAGGTTATGATCCTAGGGTCCTGCCTGGGACCTGCTTCTTCGGGGAGCCGGCTTCTACCTCTTCCCCCGCTTGTGCTCTCTCTCGCTATCTCTCTCTCTCTCTCTCTCTCAAATAAATAAATCTTTAAAAACATTTTTTTTAGAAATTAGCATCTCTGGGAGGTATCGGGAATTTTTAAGCTCCCCAGGTGATTCCAGCATGTGGTCAGGGTTGAAAACTACAACATTAAATTGTCAAAGACGTTTATGATGCTATTTAAACTGCTCCTTTGTATAGAAAATAAAGGAAATTATTAATTGTTAATAACTTACAAAGTAAACTCTTACTTTGTAATATTACTATTAACAGTATTGCCTTGTATGTTGACGATAATTATAATTAAATGTTTATATTAAATATAATTAAGAATAACTTATAATAATGTCATTATTAGTAGTGTCATTTTGTAATAATATCAATGACTACAATACTGACACTAAAATCTGATAAAGATAGCTCCAAAAAAAACCACTACAGACCAATAGCACTAGTGATCATCAGTGCCGAAAAGCCTATATTGACTGTCAGCAAACAGAATCTAACAGCACATTAAAATAATGATACACAAAGTAAGTTTCCTTAAAAAAAAAAAAAAAAAAAAAAAAAAAAAGAATCGTGGACCCTTTAAAGTAAGTTTCCTTGGTTTCCTTCTAGGAATGCTGGTTTGTTTCAATGTTAGAAAATCCCTTTACCTGGGGCGCCTGGGTGGCTCAATAGGTTGGGCCCGAATCTTGATTTTGGCTCAGACTCAGGTCTTGATCTCAGGGTCATGAAAGTCTGCTTCTTTTCCTTTCCTTCTACTCTCTGCACCCACCCACCCCACCACCCCGCTCACTCATGCTTGTGCATACGCTTTCTCTCAAATAGACAAATCTTTATTTTCTTATTTTTATTTTTTTTTTAAGATTTTATTTATCCATTTGACACAAAGAGAGAGAGAGAGAGACCATGCACCAGTGGGGGAAGGGCAGAGGGAGAGGGAAAAGCAGGCTCCCCACTGAGAAGGGAGCCTGATACAGGGCTTGATCCCAGGACCCTGGGGTCAGGACCTGAGCCAAAGGCAGATGCTTAACTGATTGAGACACTCAGGCACCCCTCAAATAGATAAATCTTTTTTTAAAAAAGGAAAACCTATTAATGTAACTTATCATAATAGATCTAGGGAGAAAAATCATATATATAGTCATCTCTATAGAGGCTGTTAAAGGATTTGATAAAAATACAGTATCATCTTTTGATTAAAAGCTCTCACTAAAATAAGAGTAGATGGATACTTCCTTAATGTAAAAAAATAATCATTCACCCAATCCCAAAGCTATACAATGGGGACACACTGGCTCTTCTCCCCTCTCAGGATCTTTACTCTTGCTGTGTTCTCATTAAACACTTTGCTCCCAGATCTTCCCAAGGCTGATTCCTCCTCCATGTTTGGGTCTCAGTTTCTCTGAAGGGCTTCCCATGACCATTCAATGGAAGTGGTTCACTCTTCCAAAATATCCATTTGTTCATTTCCTTAGTCACTGTCTTCCCTCATTAGATTATAAACTCTAGATAAGCAGGATTTGGCCTGCTTTAGCACTCAATAGAGGAGGGTGGAAAGAGAGAGAGAGAAAGAGAAACTATCCTTCTGGGGTACTAAACCTAGAGTATAGGCTGTGGTGAGCAACACAAAGGCCTATTTACAAAAAATAAAATACCTATGGTTTGTGACAAATTTTTTTTAATATTTAAAATCAGACGAGGCAGTATCTACAACTTAAAGGATTTCTTTCTTATGCATTACCTCTCCATCACGCAAGGGTTCTTCTTTGGCTAAGTCCACCTGCTTCGAAGCATAGGATTTTCACCAGCTACTTTTATTCTTCTTGAAAGGAGACATAACAGGAGTTTAAATTCAATTTTTAAAGATTTTATTTGTTTATTTATTTATTTATTTTGGAGAGAGGAGCAGAGGGAGGGAGGCGGAGAGGAGGAAGGAGAGGGAGAAAATCTCAAGTAGACTCCACACTCAGCATGGAGCCCGACCTGGGGCTCAATCTCATGACCCCGAGATCATAACCTGAGCAGAAACCAAGAGTCCAATGCTTAACCAACTGAGCCATTCAGGCACCCCTTAAATTTGATTTAGGAAAAAGTCTGCCTTACCCACACCGTCATCAGCTTAGTTCTCTTCTCCACTCTACATATCCTCCTTGACCCAGTCAGTGGGCACCTTAGCCATCCCCACTGACAGATCTTTCTCTCTTTGTTGACTTTGGTGGTCAGTATATACTAAATCAAAACTAAACCTCAGAGAGGAAACAAACTGGAATGTTTCTGGCTTAACTTGGCCTTTTCTGGGACAAAGATGTCCCACAACCCACACTCTTGACCTATTAGGCTACTGAATTCCAAACTAGTGAAGTGAAATGAGGGCAACTAGCTGATGAAATGTGTATTGTCACCAGTGTTATCAAGGTACCAGGTCTTCTAGAAGCTAACATAACAGGAACTTTTCTCAATCTTTTAAAAAAGTCGCTAAGGCTGAGTTTATTTAGAGATCATAAGAGATATGGAAAATCTCGAATACCTGTGTAGGGCACTCATCTGGCTCCATACCCAATACCCCTGGGAGGTGGACTAGACGGCTTCCATAGCTCCCTTTGATTCCTAAGTTCTAACTCTGTACGCTATATGCGTTCTTTGGTGTTGTGTTTTTAGGTTTGCTGTTGTTTCTTTAAAAAGAAAAATATGTCTATCAAATTACCCATATAACATTCAATTCTGGAAAAAATGCAGAGACATTGGCATTCACAGACTACTCTTGGGGCATACATTGGTTTAATACTCTTTGAAAGCAATTTGGTATCATGTCAGTGGTCTTTTGTTTTTTCAAAGTTAATATTCTAACAGAAAATAATGACATTGTAATCCTGAAAGTAGAACATATAGTACCATTACAAATTATATTTAAGAGGTTTTGATGTGGGGAAATACATTTTCATGCTAAGAGAAAATCAAAAAAGAACAGAAATACGTATGTTAGTAGTTTTCTTTGGGTGGTGGAATTACAAACTACTCCTCTCCCCTCCCATTAGTTTTTGCATCTTCCAAATTTTTCATACAGATCATGGCACATTTTCATAATTTTAAAACCTTAATGAAAGACTAGAGAAGGAAAATTGTAAGAGGAAAATTTTAAAAGAATGAAGAAAATTAAGAAAAAAATTCAAGTGGGTAACTTTGGATAAGCTAAATAAGCCAGGATCTCTTGTGAGTAGCTTGGAGCTTGACCAAGAGCAGATGTTGGCAGTAAGATAGGCTATTGAAAGGAGAAGCAGTTTGGTGAGGCTATGACTTGGAAAATTGGATTAAGAAATAATCAAACATAATATTGCACAAACCCAAGAGGAATAGTTTAGAGAGTCCTAGGAGTCAAGGCCAATAGGAAGTTAAAGAATGAAACATAGAACAGAATATATGGATGTGGTGGTCACCTACAGAACAGGTGGGATGGGAAGACTAATGTAAACACTCATTATAGGTGTTGCTACAGTCTGCAAATTTGGGGCAATCAACAGACCACAAAATATATGTAACGGAGTATAAGCTCTAGGTTATAAATAATTGGAAATCAATATTTAGCGCATAGTTGTCATTAGTTTGCCTCTAATTAGATTTTATATGATAACGTCACTTGTGATTGACGGACATAAAAAGGGATTGAATATCATGCTTGGTACTCACTTTCACTCTTTGGGAGCTAAGTGCAGTCAAGAGACCAATGGCAATAACATTCCTAGAAAGTGTAGAATTTCAAAACATGACAAAGGGACTGTGTCAACTTGGCAAGTGTCTAGGAAGGAACTTACCCCTAGGACTTTTAGATTCAGGCATTTTCCCTTTGTATGCCTCCTCATCAAATTAAAATTAATTTATACTTCCATACAAAAACCTATAGTTTGAGTACCTTTAAGAAAATATGACAGTACTTATAAGGGCTGTTCAGAAACTACAAATCAAAGTATCAGAGAGAAGTTTAGCTGTAGATAACTAGACGGGATGTAACCAGGAGACAAAGCTCAGTCAAAACAAATACATCACTAGCTTAACACACCAGCATACTTCCTTGCACCCAGTACAGTGTCCTACACATTCTAAGTGAATGATTCTTGCCTGATCTCATTGATTGATCCTGCTGTTTTTTTCTCCATCCTCTAATTATGAGCATCCCCTTGGATCCGTTTTGCTCCCCTGCCCCAGTCTTTCTTCTGGGAACAAATTCTCCACATTCTGGCAATGCACTGAACAAATATGGATTGAGCACCAAATCTGAGCCAGGACAAGACACCAGGACACTCCAACACCACATTGTCCATGAGCCAGAAGAAAACACTTGAGTAAGGACAATACAATGTGATTAGCACTCAGGGCACATTACCATGGGAGAAAAAAGGAGGGTGTGACTAACATCTGAGAAGTCTTTGCAGAAGGAGATATTTAGTAAAAGATGACCAAAATGTTGAAAGATGGACATGACAATTTCAGGCTAAGGGAACAGTAAGTGCAAAGGCATGGAATTATGACATAGCACAGCACTTTTGGAAAAGGACAAGAAACCTGGCATGGAGGAACTTAGTGGGGTTCGAGTGGGTGTAAGAAAGTGAAGCTAGAGATAAGTGAGTGTTGTGGAGGGTTTTTCTAAGCCCTGGTAATAAGTTCTGATTTTATTCATGGTGTATTGAAAGCCAGTAAAAAGGGTTAAGCAAGAAAGAGACAAGGTCATATTTGTATCTTAAAATGGTCCGTTGGGTAGCAGTTTGGATGTTCTCCTGCAAAGACCTAAGCAAGTAAAGGCATTTTAATAATCCAGAAGAGAAGTCATGGGAGCCTGACTTCCAGAGAGAGGGGATGGAAGGGAGGATGGGAGAGGGGATGGGAGGGAAGATGGGAGAGGAGATGGAGAGGAAGGATGGATTCAAGAGGCAGAATTGATCAGGTGTATGAATAAAAGGATGGAGGGGGTAAAGAGAAGGACTGATCAAAGACAAATCCAAAGATTTTAGCATAGTCAGCAAGTTGGACGTTGATATCACTCAACGAAACAAAAAAATATGAGGCAAATATGAAAGAGATGAAGCAAAGGAAAGGAAGAAAATGATACCTATTTTGACATGATGAGTTGGAAGAGTCCATTGGAATATCTGAAGGCAGAGCTCCAGCGAGCAGTTGAATATAAGAGTGCTGAGCTTTAGAAGTAAATGTGGGTTAAAGTCGTTAACAAGTGACAGCTTCAGCCTTGAAAGGAAGTGAAATCATTCAGGAAATACAGAATGGAAAGTACCTACTTTTATCTAGATACTCACATTTTTCTCTAACACTTTAGCCTCAGAAAGTCTGTGTTCTCCATCTTCATTTACTTACCAGACCTCTCCATGTGGACATTACACCATCCCTTCAAATGTGAATGAATTTAATGATATTGTAGGTCAAAAGCAGTTACTTTTGGAATTACATGCAATTCAGTCCTAGTAACTGGCGTCTCACACTGCATCATCGTCATGGCAATTTCCTGGCTTCCTACCTTCCAGTGCACCTTCTTCTAATTCATATTGGCAAATATTTCTCATCCCCTTCTTCATATATTATTCCCCTGCTCATAACCCTTCAGTGGTGCCCTATTAATTATTACAGCCAATCTAAGCCACACACTCATTTCAGTCACTTCTCAACATTATTCTCCACCTAATAGGACTAGGCTCCTCAGTGAACTGTAAACCAACCCACAGTGTTCAATCAATTCTTGGTTCATGTTGTACCCCTAATTTTTAATTTCCTCCTCTAAACTTATCCAAATCCTGATGAACATTAAAAGCAGCATTTGTCAACTTGTTGACCATGATTACCTTCAATAAAGCTAACTCAAAACCCATTCTTGATCCTTTTCATCCTTGTCCTATTCTACTAGAGAGGTTGGAGAATTTCAGTGCCCTTTTTCTGAGCCTCCTTTGGAACCAGGAGAGGCCATGGGGTGGTGCCACTCTCTTTTTCTCCTTGCCTTAAAATGGGCACAGGTGGGGCACCTGGGTGGCTGAGTCAGTTAAGCATCTGCCTTCGGCTCAGATCATGACCCCAGGGTCCTGGGATCCAGCCCCGCATCAGGCTCCCTGCTCAGCAGGGAGTCTGCTTCTTCCTCTCCCCCTCCCCCTGCCCATGTTCTTGCTCACTCGCTCTCCCACACTGTCTCTCAAATAAATGAAGAAAACCTTTAAAAAAAAAAAAAGCAAAAACTGAGCACAGGTACCTAGAGCTGCAGCAACCATGTGGGATGATCAATCAACAAGTCAGCCCACTAAGGATTACAGGTGGTGAAACACAAATTCCTGGGTCCTTGATTCTATCCCCAGGCTATGCCAGGCCACGACCACCTACCTTTGGACTTAAACCATAGGAAAAAATAAGCCCTGAATTGTTTAGGCTATAGTTGCCTGTCTTGTTTGTTTGTCGTTTGCTATTGCAGATGAAATTCCAAATTGATACACATGATGTGCTCACATTATATATTTTCAAACAGTAGCATACTCTGACAGCCAATAAATTTGTGTGAGTCTTATGCACAAAAATTAACATTCACCTGATAGTTCAAACAAGTATCTAATAAAAAGCCTACAAAGATATGTAGTCACACATACATTCCACCAGTTATGGCTCTTTGCAGCAGCTACTCTCTCTGAACGTCACAGAATCTAGGAGAGGCAACAATTAAACCTTTAATTTGTATTAAAGAGAGAGTTTCAGTTCTTCAATAGCAACATGTTGAAGTAAGTCTATCAGCATTTAGTTCCCCTTTATTGCAACTGCAAAGGGAGTTCTAAATTTTCAGATTTTTATATTTTAACCTTCTGCATTCCCTCTAAAAAGAGATGGCCAAGCCCTCAGAACAGGGTACTGCTGGGTCCTGTGTCCTGATATGGAGGGTTCACGTTGGCCTGTTCCATGAATGGCCGTTCCATGCTGTGGGAGACTTCCTCCAAGATGGCCTCACATGTCCACGCCTCTCCATATTTCCAGTGTTTGATCTGCTCCCCGATAGTATGGGCTGGTTTAGTTGCCAGGTCATTTGAGAACTCCATGTTTACCATTTTTAGGAACTGCCAAGCAGTTTTTCTAAAGTGGCTGCAGAGTTTAATAATCTAAACTACTTTATAGAACACATGCAGATTATTTAACCTGAGTTTTCCCTCACTGATGGGACAAGATAATTCCAAAAATAAAGACTAACATTTATTGAGCACTTACATGCACCAGCACTGTTCTAGGTAATCTCTAAGATTTCCTTAATTTAATCCCCTGTGATAAGGATGTCAGATAAAATAAAGGACACTCAGTTAAATTTAAATTTCAGATAAAAAATAGAATAATTATGTCCTATGCAATCTTTGCCCAAAGTCTCATGTACCAGGATGGGAAATGAGGCTGTCTGATTCTGGAACAACTACTCTTAATTTTAAGTGATGTCATGCAGTTCTTATAAGACAAATAAAGTACACAAAAGGATTTTGTACCCACAGTAGTGAATTTTCAATAAATGTTAGTTCTTTTCCAGGTCTCTTCCTTCCCTATCTTCTTCTTCCCTCACTGCTTCTCAATCCTATTATAATTAAATCAACCCTTTGGGGGCCCATACCTCCTTCATAGTAATATTCTGCAGGTGAGTGTCATTGTTGAATGATCATAACTCCTGAACTGAGACTTTAATGAAAACTTATTTAAATATTAATTTACTATGCCAAGTTATGGTAAGGACATCCTTGGGGAAAGCTTTAAGAAATAAACAATTATACTATAAATGCAGATAGGGAAAGTGAAAGTTCCTGTGCTCTCTAAATTGACACATGACTTCTAATTTTGGTCTTTCAAAATAAGTAATGATCAAGAACATCAAGTTTGATTATAATACTGAGTACATTAATTATATTTCTATATTATGAAAGCCAATTGTTTAAATATATCAATGACAATTCTTTTTTCCAGGAATGATTTTCTCAAATGCACTGGTCTCTAGAATTCACCCCAACAAGATTTGCAGGGATTTTTTTAAAAAGTAGATCTTTAGCTTTCTGCAGTTATCAGTGTGCCTTTAATCAATCACTAAACACAAGAGATTCATACTTTTTTTCCTTCTACATTTCAATGCTGTATAGAACAGTCATATCCCTGTGAATAAGTAGTGCACATTTGTTTGATCTCTGGAATTTATTCAATTATGTTTGTAACTCAGTATATAGTCATTCTTAGAAACTTAATATGGTTTAGAGGAAGAAATGCTGGTTCATTTCCATTATTAAACCTAAGATAATAGAGAAAATGTCAGTATATAAAGCTGGTTCCCATATCATAGTAGTCATTTTGGTTGCTATGTTTCTTGACCTAACTGCTATCTTTCTCCACCCGAAAATCTTGTTGGCTCTGAGCCACACCATAGCACCTCCACCCTGAGGAGTGACTCAGATAATCAGACAAAAAGCATTTAAGGGGCGCCTGGGTGGCTCAGTGGGTTAAGCCTCTGCCTTCAGCTCAGGTCATGATCTCAGGTTCCTGGGATCAAGCCCTGCATCGAGCCCCGCACTGGGCTCTGTGGTCAGCGGGGAGCCTGCTTCCCTCTGTCTCTCTGCCTGCCTCTCTGCCTACTTGTAATCTCTCTCTCTCTGTCAAATAAATAAATAAAATCTTTAAAAAAAAAAGCATTTAAGCCTCTTCAGGATCTTTTTTTTTTCAGAATTCCCTTTGGACACTCCTTCTTTTTAATCAAAGAACTATTCATTTTGTATAGTTGAGAGGGAAAAAACTACCACCATTCATAAATCAGCAATGCCTGTTCTCAATCATTGTCTTCGAAAAGGTATAATCAACAAATATATGGTTCCTCATCACCTTGAGAAACTCTCTGTTCACTGAATATTTTTTAATATACAGTGTAATTTTTAGAACCTTTTTTTATGATTTATTTATTTATTTTGGAGAGAGAGTGCAAGAGCAGGGGATGGGGAGGCAGAAGGAGAGGGAGAGAGAATCCTCAAGCAGACTCCCTGCTGAGCTTGGAGCCTGACAGAGGGCTCCATCTCAGGACCCTGAGATCGTGACCTGAGCTGAAATCAAGAGTCAGTCACTTAACCAACTGAGCCATCCAGGTACTGCTAAAGTCTTTTTTTTTTTTTTAAAGCTTTTTATTATGACTAATTTCAAACACATAAACGATGAATGTCCATGTACCTATTCACTCGACTTGAACAATTGCAATTGTATAGATTTTCACCTGCAATCTCACTCTCAGATTATTTAATGCAAATCTCAGTCGTATAATTTCATCTTTAAATGTTTCAATGATATTAGCATAAATCATGAATTTTATTTCTGCCTTAGTTCTTTTAAAATTATTAAACTAGAGGGTGAAAGGAGACTAGAACTAATCTTTACTGAGTGCTTACTATGCTAGAGACTTTCTCCTGATTACTGCTTTTAGTGATCAAACCCAGGAAGGTGAATATTACTACTTCCGCTTTTAGAAAAAAAAAAAAAAAGATAAAGAGGGGTGCCTGGGTGGCTCAGTCCTTAAGTGTCTGCCTTTGGCTCAGGTCATGATCCCACGGTCCTGGGATGGAGCCCCACATCAGGCTCCCTGCTCGATGGGGTGTCTGCTTCTCCCTCTGCCTCCCCCCTTTGTGCTCATGCTCTCTCTTTCGCTCTCAAATAAATAAATAACTAAATAAGAAAATAGATAAAGAGCTAAATTTTGCAATGTCACTTAGCTATTGAGTAGCAGGGCTTGGATCCAAACCGAAGTCTACTTACCGGAAGCCCTGTGCTCTTTCCCCAAATCACCCCTGTCAGACAGGAGCTAAAATGTGGTGAAAAGATCAGTGCCTTATATGATATTTTGAGGAAAGGAGGATCTCTTCTACCTTCAGTCTTCTCTCCATGCTATGAGTAGCATTCACAAACATCAAACATGGGATGTTTCCAGATCCTAATTTCTCTAGTATTACTAATACTGTAATTCAGAATCCAAAAGCCACATGGTTTCTTAACTCACTATTTGGACGCTCAGCAAAGCACCATGGTGTCTGAGGTGTACCAGCAGGCAAAAAACTTTAGGTTTTATTAGGATGGGAGAGGCAGCAAGAAAAAAGAGAAAAGAAAAGAAAAGCCTAGCTATCACTAAAGGTATGAAAGGAGAAAAATTAACATGTCTAAGCATATGGAAACAATAGCCCTGCCAACTTACTAATTAGGAAGATTAGTTAACCAGGATGTAATTTAGAAGTTTTGTCATACTAGTCTGAAATCTCCATTCAATGACATATCCTACAAATAATAAAAGAAGAGTACCTATTAACATTTATTTAAATATTTTCTCCAAGATGCCAGTAGCATATTATTACACAAAGTTAAAAAAAAGAGAATTAAAAATGTAGTGTTTTAGTCTCTATTTCAAGTTTGTCTTAATGACAAAAACAGGACTTAAGAAACCACAAATAGTTTTCTAAATACCAAGTTCTTATGTGAAATGCATTTACTACCTTAAATTAGTATTATTCATGAATTGGAAAGAATAAAAAATGCAAACCAATTGTATAAGAAGTTTATCATAAAGATAAACAATCAACCACAAAAAGCTGAAAGTTTTCATATAATGGCACTAGTGTTTACTTCGAGGTACCTATCTGTCTTTACTCTCAAACCCGACAATTACAGTTCAGATTTTTAAGGTTTCAAAAAATAGGCCATAATGCAATGTGTTCATTTCAGTCATGGGCTCAATGTTCCTAAGAAACAATTCATGGCTTAGGAAAAAACTCAAGAGATACAGATAGAAATATGATGTGTCAATAGCTACCCACTTCCCAGGTTTGTCCTGTTAAATCCATAAATGAGTCACCAGTTATTAACCTCAAAAATCCTGTTTTAAAAGCTGACTAAGAATCACTATTGGTTGGGGATGCCTGGGTGTTTCAGTCAGTTAAGTGTCTGACTCTTGATTTCAGCTCAGGTCATGATCTCAGGGTTCTGGTACCAAGCCCTGTGTTGAGCCCC
>LNAC01000188.1:2144163-2236495 GCA_002007465.1 Ailurus styani
GGAGCCTGCTTCCTCCTCTCTCTCTGCCTGCCTCTCCACCTACGTGTGATCTCTCTCTCTCTGTCAAATAAAATAAATAAATAAATAAAAATAAATAAAAAGCAAGAATTCACTTATTAAACAATACCCAAAATGTCTGTAGTTATGAATTTATCAGGTAGAAACACAATATAAATTGTACAGTCTAAATTTTCTGAAACTTTTTTCTTGTAAATAAGCATGCAAATAATCAGTTTGGTGAAAACTTTAACTTTTCCTATTTCTTCGAGATGATCTATAAAATTCACAATGAAGTGAACTGGCAAATAGCCAGATTTGCCCTAAACCAATTTCCCTGCCCCTGCTTTACCCTATACATATTATCTTTTTGTTACTATGTGACTACATGTGATTTTTACAGAAAAAACGAATTCTCAAAGATAGTCCAATACCATGTTCTCCATTATACAGAAGGCTCGAATTATACAGGGTCTCAAAATCAGGTAATAATCTTAAATAAGAAAATTATGGGCTGTTACTCAAATTGACCTTTTTGTAAGCTAGACACACACAAAATATTAAGTACATGGTTAACACTAGTTCACCTTAGCCATACTCGTAGTATAGCACAGCCTACACGAGTCCAAAGTCTGGCTCTGCTACTTATTAACATATACCTCTCCAAGCCTCAGTTTTCTCAACTATAAAATGGGGGCCTTTTCTCTCAAGTTTTTGTGAGGATGGAGAGAATTAATATGCATGAAATGCTTAGAACAAGGCCTGGCACATGGTAAACATTCAAAATATGCTCTTAAATTCTCTTATTCTTAGAATGTTTCCCAATTTGGTATCTTTAGGCATAGCTCCAACCTAGGACTTATTCACAAAACTGACTTAGAAACAGATATGGAGAGAAAGCACTTCAGCTTGCCAAATTAGAATAAATGTCAAAGATCTAAATTCCTGCTTCTATTACTCCCTCAAATTTGTTTTTATCTGTTTGTTTTCCTTTCTCACAATGCTATGACCTTCTCAGGCCAGTCTATTAGGCTATAATGGGAAACAGTTTTTACTGGTCATGAATATCCAGTTTCACATAGATCCATGAATGACAAGTGCTTTTATTTTTTAAAGCCCATTAGTAAATGTTCTACATAAAACTTCCTTCCATAATTCCTGTTAAATTATTGTTTAGTTTCTCTTTTAGGATATTTACAGATTCTCACATTCTACCATTTAAACAGTCTAGAACAACTCTCCATGCAAGAAATAATGCATGTGTGAATTTCCTAGTTTATATCGCTTAGAGGAATAACAATACAAGAAACCAAATAGCATGTAACATGTTAGTTTCCAAGTCAACAAAACACTTCCTCTTATAAAGTTTCATAATATAAAATGCAGGACTCAGGACTTGATTACAGTAATACCAACTGAATAAAAGTCAATGATGTTATTTGAACCTATTCCAAACTAATCTAGGTTATCTGGAGGAAAGGGTACTTCAAAAAAGAAACACATTTAACTTATATCCAAAAACCAGTAAAACTACCATAAAAATAAGGGAAATAGTTTTAATGAAATGATTCATAAGATCTTAAAAAATGTTAAAGTTGAACTTGAAAAACTACTGATTTCACACATTTAAACATATTTGGCGGGGGGGTGGGGGGGAATCCAGGCTAAACTACTCATTTAACAAGTCTCAAGGATCACTAAATGTTCAAATGTGGTAAATTGTATGAGCCACTGTTTCCTAAAGTTTTGATAAGACTCATTCATTAACCTATATATTTTGGTTAATACTTTAAAAACTGGGCCTTAGATTTGAAGTCAATGTTTTTCATAAAGGGCCAGATAGTAAATATTTTAGACTTTCCAGGCTAAATACGCTCTGTCACAGTCACATTTGTATTTTCATAGTCCTTAAAAATGTAAAAACCATTCTTGGCTCATTCCCTAGAAAAACTGGTCATAGCCAGATTTGCCCTAAACCAGTTTCCCCACCCCTGCTTTACACTATACATATTATTTTTGTTACCATGTCAATTCCACTGATATTTTTCTTCAAGTATTTGCTCAAATGTCACTTTTTCATTAAGTCCTCTAAAGACATTCCTACCTGTCCCCCTATATAAAGAACATACTATATAATACATAGTACATCACCTAACATATCTTTATTCATTATCTGGTCTTTGTTGTTCCCCACATCCCCATCCCCACCAAAATAAATTTCATGAAAGCAGACTTTTTTTTCCCCCCCACTGATGAATGGCCTGTACCTAGAATACTGCCAGGTATATCTTTAGGCCCTCTAAATAAATCTATTCTTGCAGTTATAAAACAAATACCATGGAGGAGATATGTATCCAAATGAAATAATGTAACAAGTAGAAAAGTATTTAACGAAGATTGACAGATACTTTCCTTTTAAAATTGTTTCAAGTAGTCATAAAACATTTTGAAGAGAAAAAAATGTTTAAAATTACAGCATTTTCTTACTGTCCCACAGAATGGTTTTTCTTACAGACTAATTCCCAGGAAAGTTACCATCACTTTGGCTTATTTAACAACAAATTTCATTTGCCATTCCTAAACCTCTCTACAGAACTTGTTCTGCCTCTTTGATCTCACTTGTATGTATTCCCTGCCCATTAAACTCACTAATCTAGTTTGGCAACTTTATAAAGTTTAGCAAATCAGGGAAAAGTTACTTTACCTCTTCTTCTGTGGCTCCATGTCCCACCATTCCCTTTTTTTATAAACTTCCTAATATTGTAATCTTTCCTACTTGTCTTTACCATTCAAAAATAAGACGCTAGATTCTCTCAAATGTCCACTCCAAATACGTTCTGCTCAGTGATTACTCAAACTTATAAGTTCTTTTTGCTATATGTGGTTTTACAATCTTTAAAAAGAGACAAGATTTGCCTAACCACACCCTGATGTATACTTGGCAAGGTACTGGGGATTCCCAGATAACTGGGAATTTAGGAAGCTCTACCACCATTCAGATTAGGGCTACTATATCTTTAAACATATGAAAAACACAAAACCCCACTAAAGAGTAAAGTATCTTCTGCTGCCATCACTGATAAATTGGTATTTGATAGCCATTAGTAAATCACAGTACTAAGTATATTAACATTAATGTGGGGGTTAAATCATATATCAGAGAACACACTAAGATATTCTAAAATCAAGTTACAAAAATTGCTGATTCAAGGGGGAATGCTTACCAAAAAGGAAATGTGTTTAAAAAGCCTTTTTACCCAACAAGTTATTCTTCATCTACTATTTTACCTTCTAAATGGCTACAATTCTGCCATTCCTATGACACAAGCAACTGGCTTCTGGAAGACAAACTTAAAAATCTAAAAGTCAATTGTCAAGGCTAAGACAACTCTGTAGGCCAATTCTTTAGAGACACAATTCTCTACTCCTAAAAACAGTTAAGGTTGTGATTTTGGAAAAATGGTAATACAAACTGCTTAGAATCTTAATTCTTAAAAGTTATTTTCAACTGCTTTTGTACCCTAAGTTATCATAAAATCAGATTAAGTTTGGTGGAACTAAATTAGTACAAAACCTTCTGTACACCCAGCAAGATAAAAAAGCAAACTGACTCTTTTTTGTTCTTATAAAAGCTAGGTGACTCCCAAATCGAGTCTCTTTATACCATACATCCTTGGAGAATAACATGGCCCAACACACCGCATGTCCCACTTAATCTAGTCCAAACGAGTAACATAACGTGAGAAACTGCACTGTGTAATTCCTTTATTTTCTGCATATTAGTGCTTTACCAACACTACAACCATAAAGAACACAATTCCAAGTACTGTACTTTTTAGTTTGGGGAGATCACAGTCTACAGACTCATTACTTATATTAGACAAGATTAACCTCATTCAAAACTTACTGCAGTTCATAAATTCACATAAATACAGAAATTGATGCAATTAAACAAAAACTTCAGGATCTTATTTTTTAAATTCCTAGATTATAACTTTTTCTGCAGGCTCCAATTACCTGCCCCATGATCACCAATGGTTATGGTTCAATTTAACTACATCAATTATCAACCTTTTATATCCTTAAGAAAATGTAAATGTAAATTACAATTTCTTACCAAAAAGTTTAGGGTTTTCCAAATTTCAAATAATTGCTTCCCCCCTCCCCCCTTCAGTTAAACATTTCAAATAAACTAAAAATAACCACATCTCACCTGCAACATTCAATAGCAATCACTTGATGTATAAAATTTTAACTATGCTCCCAGTTATTTTAAAACACAAAAAAAATGGCTGCCTATCAATCTCTCTGTCACAAGTTAGAAATACTACATTTAGGAATTAAGTGAGGGTTTCAAGTTTCCTCCAGTTTAGGCATTTATACCTTTGTGCTTGTCTTGTCTGAAGATGTTACTATAGCATCGGTATTTGTATAACCCATGTTTATGTACCTTAAAATGCAATCACTTAAAACACTAAGAATTAAATTTATGGTGGAGCTTTGGGAATTTTAAAAGCAACTAACGTGTTCTCGGATTTGTCTGTCAGCTTCATTTCTGGAGATCCTTCTAAAGCACAACTGAGAACTTTATACCTTAGTTGCATTTTTAATTCAAAAATCCCTCTGCACCATCAGGAGCCTACAACATAGCACCTTTTCTCATCTGCTTTAAGTAAAATGTGTCAAGAGTTTTACTTTCAATAGTTAACTTTTTATAGCCTTATGTTTCTCATACATCTTTGGTAAAAGCTCCATTATACAATATGGCCAAAGCACGAAGGACCAATACTGTCCAACTATGTACCATGATATCCCGCTCCATTTTAGTTTTCAGACACCCTCATGAACAAAACCCACTCCACCTTTTCCTGTATACTACCTTTGCAGTCTACGTTTCTTAAATTCCCTACGTTTAACTCCTTGAGGATCTCTAAAATTAATCCTTAAGGCTATATGAGAACCAGATGCTGCTCACAATTCTTTATCAAGCATTAACATTTGGTTCAAAGTATCATTATAGTGGTCTCAATAATCTAATTACCGGTCCTAACAAGCTAAGCAAGTAATCTTGCTAGGATCTGGCTATCACCAGTGAGCACACTGCTTACCCTTGAAGAAAAATAAGTTTACATTCATTGTCATCTGTAGGTTCTTTTTCTTCATCCTACTTCCCCTTTGTCATTCCTCAAGTCTACACATCATTCATTCATCACATTTCCTTCCTTAAAGGAGATAGTGTATTAATGAACCAACAGGATATCTATTTGTATGAGTTAATCCTACAAACAGAATTAAATATTTTTTATAAAACATCTCTTCCAGTGTTCTAATTAATGGAGATGTGGATCACTCATTTACAAAAAAGCCTTCTATCTTCAGCTTAATCGGTTGCTCTAATGTGAAAACAGGAATGTGTATTTTTCCAGCTAGGTAGGTGTATATAATTTGAATTGTTAAATGCTTTATTAATGAACAAAATAAACATTCTAGTAATTTTTAAACTATTGGTCTTAGACATTTGAAATGTGGTAAAAGTATATATTCCAGTTTTGCCCCAAAGTCACTTAAAATATCTACAGATATCTCATCTGTGTGTGGCATACACCATTATTGCTCCATTTTCTGGAAAGAGTCTACTTTTAAAGTTAAAAAAAGGGAAAGCACAGCAAAGTTGCAAACCTTGCAGTGAAAAAAATCTGTGTTGACGGGTTACTTTCATCTTTTTATGCAGTGTAAGTTAGCTATGTAGTAAGGAACTTGAGTTTTATCCCTACTCATGCATGACGTATGTTTCAGAACTTAATAGCTGACATTTCAAAGAACTTCTTACATTACCTGTTTAACATACTGATGTGCAACTGGAACATATTACAATGATATTACTCATTATTTGCCACTGTAGGCTAAGTTTACTATACTGGTCTTAGATATAAAAGGTCACATTTGAAATTACTAAGTTAAAGGTAAAACTCATAAGGGAGGGATAAAGGCCTTAAATATAAAAGACAAACGGCAGTTTGATTAAGCAATAATTTTCAGTTTACTAGATGAAACAGACTTGCAACATAGTCTGCATGAATGCAAAATAAGCCATCTACAGCAAGTGATAAGGAAACGAGGCAAAAAGGAAAAAAAGCATACATTGCAAAAAAGATTCTCTCAAAATAAAAAAATCAAACCATTATTATAAAGGACTTTACCAAAAACTGCTATATTTCCCCCATCCCATTTGCTGGAAGTCAATAAGAGCATCTAGCACTTTGTGTTCATGTCAATTGTCAGATCAGAGCATCCTAACGCAAAGCGAAAAGAAAAAGAGGGGAAAAAGAGAAAAAAAACCCAAAAACAAAACAAAGAGAAACAAAAAAAGGAACCCCGACCCCCCCCCCCAACCGTAGAACAGTAACTCCAGAGTTCAAATTCAAAAGAAGAGAAAGTGGCAATTGAAAGAGGTGATGGTGGCGATAATCCTATGAATGGGTTTTTGATTTCTTTCCTTTCGGGGGATAAGTGGAGAATGCTCATTAGGATTTGTAGTTAGAGGTTAACCATGTGAGCCCCTCATAGAGTCCATCCCCTGAGGTGGCACAGGAGGGCTGCACATACCAGTTCCTGTCCCGAATCCGGGTCAGGCCCAGTTTCTCCTGGATCTCGTGGGGTTTCATGGCATCAGGCAGGTCCTGTTTGTTGGCGAAGATGAGGATTATGGCGTCCCTCATCTCCCGGTCATTGATAATGCGGTGCAGCTCCTGGCGGGCCTCGTCGATGCGGTCGCGGTCGGCGCAGTCCACTACGAAGATCAGACCCTGGGTCCCGGTGTAGTAATGCCGCCAGAGCGGCCGGATCTTGTCCTGGCCGCCCACATCCCATACGTTGAACTTGACATTTTTGTAAGTCACCGTCTCCACGTTGAAACCCACTGTGGGAATGGTGGTCACCGACTGGCCCAGCTTCAACTTGTACAGGATTGTGGTCTTGCCGGCCGCGTCCAGGCCCAACATGAGGATCCGCATTTCCTTGTTCCCGAAGATCTTGGATAGCACCTTCCCCATCGCGTCGGAGGAGCCGGGGCCGGGGGCATTCAGGTGTCCCGGGTCCCCTCAGCCAACTACGCCGCGGCCGCCGCGAAACCGAAACGAAGCCTCCCAGCCGCGAGGGCGCCCGTGCGGCCTGCGTGGGAGTTGCCTCCTCGGGGCAGAGGCCCGGGCTCGCCACTCACTCGGGCATCACCGACCGCACAACTTGATTCCTCCAGTCGCCGCCGCCGCCGCCGCCGGGGCCCTGAGTCTGCGCCGGGAGAGCCGCCGCCCTGCTGAGGCGCGGCCCGGCCCGGAACTGCCCTTCCCCCCGCAAGCGCCGCGCCGCGCGAGCGCCGCCGCGGTTCCCGCTCCTCCGCCGCCTTCCCACTCCGCCGCGGGAGACCGAGGCCCTTCGGCCCGCCCGCCGGTCCACGAGCAACGGGCTCACCGCCGACCCAGGCCACCCGAGAGTCAGCGCGGCTCCGGCGCCTCGTCAGGTCATTGATCCTCGCGGGAACTCGGTGCGCCGCCTGCAGAGACACAGAGAGGAAGAAGGGAGTTACTGGCGGAGTACCAGCGGGGAGCGGAGGCCGAGGTGGCCCGCCTTTCCAGCTCAGCCCAGGAGGTTACCTCCAGCCGCCGCCCTGAGCGCGGGCTCCCTCTGGCCTCCACCTCCTCCTCCCAGCTCTGCCGCTGCCGCCGCCGCCGCTGCCGGAAAAGGCGCCGAAGAAACCGCCTCACTTCCCCTCCCGATCACGCAGGCGCAGCGAGACCGACCGTTCGACGAGTGCGACCTCTGTAAGGAGCCCGGCCCGCGCGCCTAGCGTCATGGGCGCCACGCGCGAGGGGCGGGGCTACGGCGGCTCGGAGGCCTCGAGGGTGCGGCCAGGCCCTCGACTCGCCAAACTCGGACTCCGACCTACGCCTACCTGTTGCTACACTAGCGGCTCCTGTACTTTCTGCGTTTCTCTTCCGCGCGCTCGCCTCCTCCACCCTCCCTCGAACCCGAGGAGCAAATCCGCTGGGGAGCTCCACAGGGTGGGGCCCGCGGGAAGCGCGCTCCCTGGAGGAAAGCCTCCCCCATGCTGCTTCCAGAGTTTTCTCAGACGTCATTGCCCGCCAGGTGCTCCGGGAGTTCACTTCATCCCGCCCCAGACTTCGCGCGTCCTCAGTCACCCGAGAAAGCCCTACTTGCTGTTCCTACCCTTCCCAGCCTCCCCTTGGCCTCCTTTATCCCTCGTGTTCTGTGCACTTCCTGAAAGACACGTGGGAGGCCCGTGTTTTGTGTGGAATCTGCCAGGCAGTGCGGCGCTTTAACTAGGCTCGGGTTTGCTCTGAAACCCTTCTTTTTAATGTTTGAGCCCTGTCTTTATACATCTCTTCAGGCCAGGCCACGTTCCTTAAAAATGACAGTCTTAACCAGAGTTCCCGTGCCTTGCCGCTTTTTCAACAGCCGAAGGTGATAAGTTTTCATATTTAAGTATTACTTCCCTTTAGTATGATAAGCAATAACTTCTCACCCACCCTTTAACTTTAAGAAGCCTAGACGACAATAATCTTAGCATACGGTTTAGAGTCAGACTACTTTTGTGGCCTGGACCTAGGCATTTAACCTTGCTGCGTTATCTCCTGTGTAAACCAAGTGTAATGCCGACCTTGCGCTCTGTACTCTGTTTCAGGGTAAATAACAACCTGTTTGTGAAAGACTCTAGGAAACCTTTTTGTAGCAAATGGTTAGAGATCAAGTTAGACTTAAAGTAAGGCGAAGCTTAAAATAAACAAATCAAGGGAAGGAAAAACAGGAAATAGGGTTTGTTATTTTTTAAGGAAGATGCTATAACAGCATATGATAACATACGTATTTCATAATATAAGAATGATAAGGGTAGATAGGTTAGGTTATCACCTTATACGCTTCAGCTGAAATAAACTTACTAGAGTCACTAATATTCTGACAATGATCCAGTTTACTTTCCAGCTGCCTTAATGCAAAGTCGTAAAACTGAAAGGAGGATTTTGGAGATTAGGGTTCAAAGTGTTGCCTGTTTCACAGCTGTGAATCTTTAGGCCTCAACCTTCCTAAATTTCATCTTCCTTATGTATAAAATCAGACGAAAAATGGTACCACTAATAAAAAAATAGTCACCATTTATTGTTATGGCAAACACTGTACTAAATACTTTAAATATATATATATATTTTTTAATTTATTTCACAGAGGGAGAGAGATCACAAGGAGGCAGAGAGGCAGGCAGAGAGAGAGGGGGAAGCAGGCTCCCTGCTGAGCAGAGAGCCCGATGCGGGCCTGCGGGCCTCCATCCCAGGACCCTGAGATCATGACCTGAGCCGAAAGCAGAGGCTTTAACCCACTGAGCCACTCAGGCGCCCACTTTAAATATATTTTTAATCCTCACAGCGATCCTATGAAGTAATTTTAAGTATTAATATTTTACATATGAGGAAACTCAAGGACAAAGAGTTTAAGTTGTTTTTTGAGGGTCACAGAACTGAGATTAAATCAAATCTTTAATCCCCTAATTAAGCTATCTCCCTGACTACCTCACACAGTTGTTTGGAGTCTCAGTTACAGTATTCCTTAAAATACTTTATAAAGTACGATAGTATTTATTATTATATTTGAGGGAAGAATTTTTTTATATGTGGCAAGTAGATGTATTTTGTTGCATTCCAACATAATAGTTTTCTCAGAGTAGATTGTAGTTTATCCAAGCAGATGGAAGATTGATCTGCTGGACTTGGATTTATTTTTCAGTGGAAGGAGTAATATAATGAAAAACAAACAGCTGGAAGCACTAGCATCTACCTGGCCCTGGCATTTGTTAAGGCTAAAAGTTTATTTTTAAAAGCCATCTTCTGTTTATCTTCCACTAGAATGCAAGTGTCATAAAGGCAGAGACTTGTTTTGTCAATGTAATGTCCCAAGTGACGTCATGTAGGTATCAGAAGTTGTATCAATATTTGAATGAATGAATGAATGCCATTTATACCACAAATAAGACTAAACGAAAAAGGAAAAGGACATAACATTTTTATCTGGGGTTAAAATACTAGATATCTAGAGTGGCTTATCATACAATAAATTATTTCCATTAATAATCATCAAATAATGACCAGAAAATAAATACAGTGAAAACAGTAACTTTGAATATAATTGTGGCAGTTGAGAAAATAAGTGAATTTCAGTGAAACCAAAATATCTATAAAAAGTAACAATTTAGACAGCTACTAAGTTATACCACTGATGAAACATTTTCTTGATTTCATCTTGAAACAGTTGACAATTCAAAAGTAGTAAATTCAAAAAATATTTCCATTCTGTGAAATATTTTACAGATAAACTAAAATTTGCATTTATGAAACAATATTACATTTCTCATTGTGAACCTGTTTGTTTTAAGTTGCAAACACAAATGAAAGCTCCAAAACTATAGAAAAATTAGTCTCTGCTTTTTAATTTAAAGCCTATTAATGAAAAGGTTTCTTCAGCTTACTTAGAAATCAGGCTCCCCTTTTAGAAAACACCGTAATTTCTAATCTGAACAACCACATATCTTATTTTGTGATATTCCTGACTAAAACACCATGTTATAAGAAAAATATTTACTTAAAAAATGGCTTAACTTTTTGCTTTTAAAATGAACATGTCTTTAACAATAGCACTCCATTCTGTTTACCCCTTTTTCTGAATTCCTAAAGCTCTTTATCATTTATTCTGTATGACTGTGTCATATATTTCTTTTTATCCATGCAGTGCTAAGGGCAATTCTGACCACACAACGGTGGTCAGACTACATACCTGCTTGAGGAAGATACCATCCCTTGTTTATGACTTCATTTTTGAGCCCTTAGTCCACTTACCCAGCATTGAGCTCTATCTAGTTTAAAGAAGCCTTGAGCCCCAGGAAACCTAGTAGTGGTAGAAATAAAGAGCAAACAAGAAGATATTACAAAGTATATCTTTAGAAAATTTTCTAATCTTTTCCAACCAAAACATTGAGCCAGGAGAATTAGCCCTCCCTTTGTATTATACCTATCATTTAATAAGCTCTCTAAAAAAGGTTTCATGTCCTTTTCATTTTTGAATCCTTAGTTCCTAGCACAATATGGGGTGTGTAGTAAAATAAAGTAGCAAACATTTTTTGATGATAATACAGTGAAGATCGAGACTCTTAAAAATAAAACTAAAAAATCCAACTAAGACAATAATAATAATTTTAATTTATAAGTATTCTTGGTAACTTTTTAAAAAATATTTTATTTATTTATTTGACAGAGCACAAGCAGGGGGTGTGGCAGGCAGAAGGAGAGGCAGGCTCATCCCAGATCCTGAGATCATGACCCCAGCCAAAGGCAGAAGCTTAATGACTGAGTCACCAGGCACCGTGATTCTTGGTAACTTTAATGGATGCAAATATTTAAAAATACTTAAAGGGGGACACCTGGGTGACTGAGTCGGTTAAGCGGCTGCTTTCAGCTCAGGTCATGATCCTAGGGTTCCGGGATCGAGTCCCGAATCAGGTTCCTTGCTGAGCCGGGATCCTGCTTCTCCCTCTGCCTGCTCTGTCTGCTCTTCCCCTTGCTTGCACTCTCGCTCTCTCTCTATGATAAATAAATAAATAAAATATCTTTTAAAAATAAAAATAAATAAAAATACTTAAAGGCACACCAGGAACCAAAATAATAGTTCACTCCCTTGACCTCTTCCTGTGTCAGCTAAGGAACCACTTTCTAATACTTCCTGTTTAACTATTTAAAAAAAGTTACATCCCAATCTAAACCATAATAATTACTTTAGTTATGCCTGAGTATGAAGATTTCATCTCATTTTAAGCAGTATTAAAAGTGGGAATGATAGGGCACCTGGGGGGCTCAGTGGATTAAAGCCTCTGCCTTTGGCTCAGGTCATAATCTCAGGGTCCTGGGATCAAAGCCCACATTGGGCTCTCTGCTCGGCAGAGAGCCTGCTTCCTCCTCTCTCTCTGCCTGCCTCTCTGCCTACTTGTGATCTCTCTCTCTCTCTCTGTCAAATAAATAAATAAATAAAATCTTTAAAAAAAAGTGGGAATGATAAAACTAAAAACTAGTTTAGTTGATATTTTAGCAAATTGTTTAATAGTTAGGGCATCAGACCATAAAATAAACACTGAGGCAACAAGGTCCAGTGGCACAAATGAATAGAAAAAGTTAAATGACATCCTTAAATTATTCCCAACACTTCGTAATTAGCTTTGGGTAAGTTATTCATCCTCATTGATCATCATTTTTTTCTATTCTTGCAATTGAGAAATCCATAGTCTTAATTGACTAGGGCGGTATATAGTATTTCCCTTTACAAATGAAAAAGCCGAGCCACTGAGAGGATAAGCTACCTTTTTAAGATCAATAAAATGGTACAAAGGAGGTTCAAATTAAGTTTTTGTTTTTTTTGCTTTGATCCAGCTCTGGTTTCTTTTCTCTATTGTACCAAATGATTGTGTGAACTCAGTAAGCTGGACTAGATCAATGGTTTTTAGCCCTGGCTGCACATTAAAATCACCTGGAGCATTTTAAAACCAGATAAATGCTTGGGCCGCACCCCAGATCAATTAAGTCAAAATATCTAGGGTAGAAGTTCTACCCCACCTGTATTTTTTTAAGTCCTCCCTGAGTGATTCTAATGTGTAGCTAAAATTGAGAACTACTGAACTCATTACTAATTTCCCTTCACTTTAAAAATGAATTTTGGGGACGCAGGAGTGGCTCAGTCAATTAAGCATCTGCCTTCAGCTCAGGTCAAGATCCCAGGGTCCTCGGATCAAGTTCCTCATTGGGCTCCTTGCTCAGCAGAAAGCCTGCTTCTCTCTCTGCCTGTCACTCCCCCTACTTGCGTTCTCTCTCTTTTTGCCTAGTATAGTGCAATAATACCTTAATCACTGGTATAACTTACCAAGACATTAGACCTGTCAGACAAAGGCATACATATTTCTGAGATTCTTATAAAAGTATTTTAAAAACATACTATAATTATAGCTAAATTTATTGAATTATTAATAGAACCACTATCAACTAGTCAGCGCCATTCAATGAAAAGAAAAGATGGAATGCTTGGCAACCATAGGATGATCAAAGTCATAAACTCTAGCTTAAAACTTGTCTGTGGATACTTGCCATTTGGCTGCCCCGTATGAAAATACATCTCCTTTTTGGCTTAATACCAAAATAGGTAGAAGGAAAGATGAAGGTGGGCAAATAGATGTATTCCTTTTCCTATCTCCCTGGTAGCTAAGATCTGGGTAAGTGAACTGGATTCAACCAACTAATTCATCAGTGTCCTACTACAGGCTTTGAATTTTGGGAGATTCAGAATTACAGAGTTGATGGAACAAGTGCCCAGAGTGATTGAGTCCAGCAGGATGGTGGCAGATATCTAGTGGCAGGAATGCCAATGGCAACAAGTGTTATAGTAAAAGCACCAGCAAACCATTCTGTGGCATAGGCCCAACGGTATCTTTTCTCCCATCTCCACAGCCTTCCTGACAATTCTGTGGGTCTTCTAATACACTTCCTATGAAATTATCTTCAGTTCAAGTTAACCATGATCAGTTTGATTATAAATAACGACCCCAAGTGGTACACATTTTTAATTTAACAAATGCGAAATAAAATCCTTAACCAATATTGTGTAAACTGAAGATCCGATTATGTTAGTAATTTTCCCATTAGGTGGTCATTTGGAAATGGAGTCAGGTAGAATTCTAGAATCATTTCCAACCTGCTAAAATTATGTTCCCTTTCACGGAAATAAATGACTGTATCGTTTTTATATCAACCATTTGAATCATTATGATTGTTGGAGTGGGAAACATTTCATGTCTTGGAGATAACCATAACATTTGCTGTTAAAAAGAAGCATATAATGTCAGAAATTTAGTTTTTAATATCAGAAAAATATTTTTAAGCTAAAACAAGATTATTCTGTCTAAACTGACAAAGACTGAAATATTTATTTTTCTGTAAAAGAGTTTCGTTTTTTAATAACAGAGAAGCTAAATCATTCGGGCTGCTTAATAGACTCCTGCAAGCTTTGTAATTACGTAATAAACAACGGTTTGTGTGTAATATTCACAGTAAGAGTTGTCAGACTCTGTGCTATCAGTTACTCAGATATGTTGTTATTATACAATAACATAGTTTATAGCTGTGTGTTGGTGTGGATAGTGTACTCTTAGGAAGATATTCAAGGGGTACCAAACAGCTGAGGGCTAAAATTAACCTGTTCTGTCTTTATAGTGGTTCCAGCTTTAAATTTCTTAATTTACAGGTTCTGTTGTTTGTTTTATCTTGTTTTGTTTCTGTTTTGTTTGTTTCCTCCTATGATTAGAGATACATGAAGGAAATGGCATGTAAGCAAAATACTGACCTCTGATTGATGAATGAGTCACAGTGGTACTAAACAAATAGATTACTCATTTAAATCATTTTGCAGTACTAGCTCTTTATATTACCTTTTTTTTTCCTCTAGCATAGTATTCTGCATTTGATCTGCCTTATTCCTGACTTGCTGGTAGGGGATTCAGCTTCTCAAGGAGATCCTTCTAGTGGCCAAGCTGGTGGTAAAAACAAGGGCTTTCTACGTTACAGTACCCAGAGGAAAGAATTAATCTTCCAAATCTCAAGAAAAAGTGGTAAGCCAGTAAATTTAAAACTGTTTATGGATTAGAAACCAAACAAAATGATTTTAAATGCCACATAGTGCTGCTTCAAAGACAGAGAATAAATGAATAAATTTTAAAATGAGTGGAAAGAAGCAGCAGCAAGATGGGAAGGGAAAAAAAAAAGAAGGAATGAAGGCGAAAGGAGATAATTGTATTGAAAAATAGAGCATGGCAATCTTGTAAACTGTAATCTTGTAACCTAATCCAAAACTGAACTTGGGATTGGAAAGGAAAGACTTCTTAGAAAAGAATAACCAGGTAGATTTATGTGGGATTTCCTCCTCCATAACCTTTTTTTTAATTTTGCTTTATGCACATGTAGCATGTATACCAAGAACAAACAAGGGAGCAGTTTTTGCTGTTGAATACCTTTGGACTATCAGCATACAATTGTTTGGAATAGGTCCTACTCCAACATACAGTTTTGAACACCGTGTCCAAGATTTATAAGTGTGGAAATAGTTGTAAAATCCTAGGTAAATGTTACACTTTAACAGTGGCTTAGTTGGGCAAAATTTATGGGTTTGTTTCCATTTGAAGTAAGAAAGATTTATGTTCCAGTAGGCTTAGAAAGACACCTACTAGATTATATGTCCACAGTAATAGATAACATAAACCTGCTGAGCCAAAATCTAGTTTTGGGGCTAATATTATAATTTTACCAACTGAAGTCTATGGTGCTATGATCCTCTCTGGTGAACTAGGGCAAAAAAAAAAAAAAAAAAGTTGTGGTCCCACGTTCACCTATGGTGGCAAAAGTTGGGTGGGTAGCTTAGATTTCCACTCTTGTAGGACTCTTTTTTTTTTTTTTAAGATGTTTTTGTTTATTTTAGAGGGAGAGAGAGAGTGCGCAAGCAGAGGGAGAGGCAGAGGGAGACAGAATCCTCAAGCAGACTCCCTGCGGAATGTGGAGCCTGATGCAGGGCTTGATCCCAGGACCCTGAGATGAGCTGAAATCAAGAACTGGCCACTTAACTGACTGAGTCACCCAGGTGTCCCTCCACCATTGCTGGACTCTTAATGGTGTTCTCTCTCACTAGGTGGAGTAGGGAATAGGGACTTTCATCCCTATCAGGTGGTAATGAGCCCCACCCAAAACACTTGGTGTGAGTGGAGACCACGTGAGAGCCTAGACTTTCACCTCTCTTGACATTGAGGAGGTACCCCTTCCCCTCTCTGCTGGGGTAGTATCAGAAGAGGCCTAGTGGAGACTCAGTATTTTTACTGTAAGTAGAGGCCCACTCCTTCTCCCACCATGACCCCCTCATCCCCAACAACCTTCACCCCTTGTCGTATGGTGTTAGTGAAAACCATGTGGGAAGCAGTAATGAATATTCCTACCCCTTCCAACTGGAGCCTTAGTGGGGAGCCAGTACTCCTTCCTCCACCCAGCAGTAACAAGGAGCCTCCCCTTAAGGTGTCAACAAAGGCTGAGTGAAGAACCTGGGCTTCTGCTCCTACCTGGTAGTAATTAGGTGGAGCTCCAATTTTCCTGTTGAAGAGGTGTTAAAGGAAACCAGCTAACACGGAAAGTTAAATGAGATCCAGAGTCTCATAATGTCCAAATATTCAGATCTCAACCAAAATTCATTCATCATACCGAGATCTCAGAATGAATGAGAAAAGACAATTAATAAATGACAACACCACTATAACAAAGATGTTAGCATTGTCTGACAAAGATTTTACAGCAGCCATCATAACATTGCTTCAGTGAGCAATTGTGAACACACCTGAAACAACTGAGAAAATAGAGTCTCAGCAAAGAAATAGGAAGCCTCAGCATATATAGAGAAGATATAAAGAAAAACAAAATGGAAATGTAGAACTGAAAATATAATAAAGAGCTCAGTGGATGGACTCAACAGTAGAATAACAGGGATGGAGGAAAAAGTTAGTGGACTGGAAGACCCAGCAATTGAAATTACCCAATCCGAACAACAGAGAGAAAACAGAGTGAAGAAACAGAAGAGCCTCAGAGACCTTTGGAACTATATCAAAACTTGTAATGTTCATATCATTGGAGTTCCAGGAGAGGAGAGAGAGAGAGGGTAGGGCTGAAAAAGTCCCCTAAGATGTAGTGGCTAACCACTTCCCAAATTTGGCAAAAAACATAAACCTATGTATTTAAAAAGCTGAATGAATTCCAACTAGGATAAATCTGATCTGAGGAGACTCACATCAAAACACATTATGGTCAAACTTATAAAAACTGAAGAGAAATCTTGAAAACAACCAGAGAAAAACAGCACCTTACCTACAAGGGAAAAAAAAAACAAAAAACAATTGAAACAATAGTGGATTTCAGAGGGCACCTGGGTGGCTCAGTCAGTTCAGCGTCTGCCTTCAGCTCAGGTCATGATCTCAGGGTCCTGGGACTGAGCTCCACATCAGGCTCCCTGTTCAGTGGGAAGTTTACTTCTCCTTCTCCTTCTGCCCCTCACCCCTGCTCATGCTCTCTCTTGCTCTACTCTTTCTCTCTCTCAAATAAATAAAATCTTAGAAAAAAAAAATAGTGGATTTCTTACCACAAAACAAAGAGGCCAAGAAGAAATAGCAACATTTTTTAAGTGCTGAAAGAAAAAACTGTCAACCCAGAAATCCATATCCAGTAAAATATCCTTTGGGAAATCAAGACATTTTCAGATGAAGGAAAACTAAGAGAATCTCACCAGAAGACCTAGCCTAAAAAATGTCCAACAGAAATTAAAAATTCTCTAAACAGAAAGGGAAGGATTTAAAAATTTTTTTTCATTTTTTTGTTAAGATATTTATTTATTTATTTGTTTATTTATTTATTTATTTTACAGAGAGAGAAAGACAGTAAGAGAGGGAACGCAAGCAGAGGGAGTGGGAGAGGGAGAAGCAGGCTTCCCACTGAGCAGGGAGCCTGATGCTGAGCTTGATCCCCAGACTACTGAGATCATGACCCGAGCCGAAGGCAGACACTTAACAACTGAGCCACCCAGACGCCCTAGGAAAGGATTTTTTTTAAAAAAGGAATCTTGGAACATTAGGAGGGAAGAAAGAATATAGTTAAGTAAAAATATAGGTAAGTGCAATAGATTTTCCTTCTTTAGTTTTCTAAATTACATTTGATGATTGAATCAAAAATTTATGATACTGTCTCTATATAGAGGGAATGTATTGAAGACAATTAGAATATAAACTGAATAACCAAGGAACATAAATATGTGAGGCAAAAACTGATAGAACTGGAAAGGGAAATATCTAAATCTGCAATTATAGTTGGAGATTTCAATACCTCTCTTTTAATAATTTATAGAACAGGGCGCCTGGGTGGCTCAGTGGGTTAACGCCTCTGCCTTCGGCTCAGGTCATGATCTCAGGGTCCTGGGATCGAGGCCCATATTGGGCTCCGTGGGGAGCCTGCTTCCTCCTCTCTCTCTGCCTGCCTCTCGGCCTACTCGTGATCTCACTCTCTCTGTGAAATAAATAAATAAATAATCTTTAAAAAAATAATAAGTTATAGAACAAGCTACACAGAAAATCAGCAAGGATATAGAAAAACTCAGCAGTGGCAACAACCAACAGGATATAATCAACATTTTTAGAATATTTCACCTAATAATACAGAGCACACATTCTTACCACGTACCCATGGAGCAGGCACTAAAATAGATCATATCCTGGATGGTAAAACAAATTCAGCAAATTTTTTAAAAGTTTTTATTTCTTAACTTATTTCAGTAATCTCTACACCTGATTTGGGGCTCAAACTCATGGACCTGAGATCAAGAATCACATGGTCTTCCAACTCAGCCAGCCAGGCATCTCAAATCTCAACAGCTTTTAAAGAATGAAATCATACTTTGTATGTTCTCCTAATACAATGGAATCAAACTGGAAATTTATAACAGAAAAGTAACAGGAAAATCTCTACATGCTTGGAAACTAAATAACACATTTCCAAGTAGTCCATGGTCAAAGAGTAAGTCTCAAGAGAAAGAAAAATACATTGAAATGAATGAAAATTAAAATGCAACACATCAAAATTTGGGGGACCAGCTAACGCAGTGCTGAGAAGGAAATTTATAGCACTAAAATGCACACCTTAGAATAAGAGGGAAAGTCACAAATCAATAATCCAAGTTACCATCTCAAAAAGTTCAAAAAAGAACAAAATAAATCTGAAGCAACAGAAGGAAGAAATATTAAGGAGCAGAAATTAATAAAATTGAGAACAGAAAAACAATAGAGTAGATCAATGAAACAAAGAAGCTGGTTCATTCGAAAAATCAATTAAAGTGACAACCTTGGGGCACCTGGGTGGCTCAGTTGGTTAAGTATCTGACTCTTGATCTCATCTCAGGTTTTGGTCTCGGGGTTGTGAGTACAAGCCCAGTGTGGAACCTGCTTTTAAAAAAAAAAAAAGTGTCATCCTCTAGACATATTGACCAAAAAAAAGACACAAATTACCAATATCAGAAATGAACCGGGGCGCCTGGGTGGCTCAGTGGGTTAAAGCCTCTGCCTTCAGCTCAGGTCATGATCTCAGGGTCCTGGGATCCAGGCCCATATCGGGCTCTCTGCTCAGCAGGGAGCCTGCTTCCCCCTCCCTCTCTCTGCCTGCCTCTCTGCCTACTTGTGATCTGATCGATCTCTCTCTCTCTCTCTCTCTCTCTGTCAAATAAATAAAATCTTGTAAAAAAATGATAATGGAATGCTACAAACAACTCTACACCTATACATTTGATAACAAGTGAAAGACAAATTCTTCACTTGATCTTAGCCAAAAGGCCGAGAAGCGATGAAAGACAAATTCTTAAAAAGCACAAACTACCTTAACTCATTCACTATGAAATAGATAATTTTAGGGGCACTGGGTAGCTCAGTCAGTTAAGTGTCTGCCTTCGGCTCAGGTCATAATCTCAGGGTTCTCGGATTGAGCCCAACATCGAGCACCCTGCTCAGCAGAGAGTCTCCTTCTCCCTCTCTCTCTGACCCTTCTCCCTGCTTGTGCTCTCTCTGCCCCCCCAAAATAAGAATAATTTTAGTAGCCTTATAATTATTAAGTAAATTGAATATGTAATTTTAAAACTACAAAAGAAATCCAGTGGCTCAGATTATTTCACTAGAGAATGCTACCAAACATTTAAAGAATTTTAGTAAGTAGAAGAGGAAAGAACCCTTCCCAATTCATTTTATAAAAGTAGTATTACACTGATATGAAAACCAAATAATATAGTACAAATAATGACAAAGAAAGCTGTAGACCAGTATTCCTCATTTATAAAGATGCAAAATTTTAAACAATGTTAGATAAAATTCAACTATATATATATATGTTTTTTTAAATCATTCACCAATCATATACCTACACCATGATGAGGTGTTTATTTCAGAGATGCAAAGCTGTCTCAAAATTTGAAAAATCAGTGTAATCCACCATATAAGCAGGCTAAAGAAGAAAGCAATCATATTTATCAAAGTGGAAAGACATCTGAAAAAATTAAGCACCTATTTATGGTTAATGCTCTAAAAAAACAGAAATCAACTTCCTCAAGTTGCTGTCTCTATATTTTTACTTTTTCTAGATATTTCATATAGGTGGAGTCATACAATATTTGTCCTTTTGTGTCTGGCTCATTTCACTTAGCATAATCAGTTTTTCTGTTCTTTTTAAAGATTTTATTTGAGAGAGAGAGAGCATATGAGAAGGGGGACGGGCTAAAGGAGAGGGAGAAGCAGACTCACCCCTGAATAGGGAGCTTGATCTGGGGCTTGATCTCAGGACCCAGAGATCATGACCTGAACTGAAAGCAGATGCTTAACCAAGTGAGCCACCCAGGTACACCTAGAATAATGTTTTTAAGGCTCATCTGTAGTGTAGCATGTGTCAGAGCTTCATTCCTTTTTTATGGCTGAATAATATTCCATATCACATTTTTCTCTACCCATCAAATGTTGATGGACACTTGGGTTGTTTCCACCTTGTGGCTGTTGTGAATAATGCTGTGACAAACATTGGTATATAAGTAACTGAGTCCCAGTTTTTTATTCTTTTGGGCATTTACCTAGGAGTGGAATTGTTGGATCATATAGTCGTTGTATGTTTAACTTTTTGAAGAATTGACAACCTGTTTTTTACAACAGCCACACCATTTTGTATTCCCACCACCAAGGTACAAGAATTCCAATTTCCCCACATTCTTGCCAACACTTGTTATTATGTGTTTTTGTTTTGTTTTTAAAATTACAATAATTCCTAATAGGTATGAAGTGGTATCTCATTATGGTTTTGATTGCATTTCCTTAATGGGTAATGAATGATAGAGAATTAATGGGTAGAGTTCATAAATGAATGAAATTTTATTTTTTCTATTTTATTTTATTCTATTTTATTTTTTACTATTTTACTATTTTATTTTATCTTACTATTTTATTTTATTTTTTACATATTAAAGATTTTATTTATTTGAGAAAGAACAAGAGAGCACAAGTAGGGGAAGGGGCAGAGGGAGAGGGAGAAGCAGACTCCCCACTGAGTGGGGAGCTTGACGTGGGGCTTGATCCCAGGACCTTGAGATCATGACCTGAACTGAAGGCAGACACTTAACTGACTGGGCCACCCAGGCGCCCTTATTTTATTTTTTTTATTAAACATTTTATTATTCAAAAGAGAGAAAGAGGGGGGGGAGCAAGCACTAGTCGGGGGAGGGAGAGAAGTAGACTCCCACTGAGCAGGAAGCTCAAGGCAGGGCTTCATCCCACTGGGATCATTATCTAATCTGAAGGCAGATGGTTAACCAACTGAGCCACCCAGGGGGCCCCAGGATTATGCTAATGTACGGGAACATTAATATTAGTTTTTATAATCATAAACTGTACCTCAGTATTTGTATATATTTGCCTTGATTGTACAAAATACTTTTAGTAATATGCAATATTGTTTACCCATACATCATGGTGACTATAGATTGTCTCCATTAAGAGAATATTGCAACTAATGTGTAATGGTTTTGTCTTTTCTTTATTTCTCCTCGTTTGTATAGTGGTGAGTATCCCCGCCTGTCTTTTCTTTATTTCTTGCCACATGCCAGGCTGGGCCCTTCTTGGGAAATGAGCTATGCCATAAAAAGAATTACATCTCTGTTATTGTATAGTGACAGGGTTCATTTGAACAGGCACAGGCTGCCTGTGCCTTCAGTATTCCCTGTAAAAAACAGAGATATACTGGGCGCCTGGGTGGCTCAGTGGGTTAAAGCCTCTGCCGTCGGCTCAGGTCATGATCTCAGGGTCCTGGGATCCAGGCCCATATCGGGCTCTCTGCTCAGCAGGGAGCCTGCTTCCCCCTCCCTCTCTCTGCCTGCCTCTCTGCCTACTTGTGATCTCTCTCTCTGTGTGTCAAATAAATAAATAAAATCTTTAAATTAAAAAAAACAACAACAACAGAGATACTTTCAGGGTACATTAGCCCTAAAAGTAGCCCCTGAGGAAACCATGACTCGCTTTGATTGGAAATCATCATATACAGAAACCAGAGTGTAACACCATATATTTTTAAGTATCAGTGATGTGAATTGTGGTAACAATGTGTTTATAAAGTATCCTCTAGCAAACATGCCTGGTGCTATATATTCAACTATTACATCATAAAATCTCAGTAAGTAATATTAATAAGTTGCCTAAACCACACAGAAAAGCTTAAAATTTCCACCTGCAAAATTAAAGTGAAAGTAGGTTGCCATTTAAACCTTAGAAGGCCTCAGTGTTCTTACACCCATTCATGATAAAGGGAGGAGGTCTAGGAGAAGATAGTATCCTCCTCACCACCTCCACATAAGAAAAACATAGAATTTTTATATTAGTCATACTTGGGGCCAGCACTCATGCAAGATTAGATATTTTTCCAGTCATTCCTCTCAGAAATTATCCCCTTTCCTCAGGGTCCAAGGTGAATAAACATAAACCCATCTATTAGACTATTTGTTTCATGTCAAGCAGATTCATTGTTTCCCTGTTTATACTTTTATTCTCAAAACTAACCTTTATCCCCAATATTAACTAATGGTTAACACTTCAGGACACCTAGCACATAACTGGTGCTCAATAACTATTTTCTGGATGAGAGTGATTTAAGCAAAAAATGTCTTGATCCTCTCTCACCTAAGTGAAAGCCGTATGCAATTTAAAGTATTTGTTTTGCTACCAAGAGCCAGGCTGTTCTGATATATTAACCTGGGCAAATAATTAGCCTTGAGAATAAAAGCCCTGAAAAAGTAAATCAATTTGCAAATTATTCTGGTCTGAGGTGACATTAATTTAAGTCTATGGGGTCCCCAATGGAAGCACTCTTCTAAACGTTATCTGAAGAAAGTGAAACATTGCAATACATTCTAATACTTTCAAGAGGAATAAATTTAATACAGCAAAAAGCTTTTGCCATACTGGTGTAAAGAGATAGAGTCAATATTTGTGATAAAATGTTAAATATCAGCTTTTTAATGTATGAAGTTTTGGTTTGGGGATGTGATTTATTCCACGTCAGATCACAATCAACATAATAAATACCCATGCTCTGATGGAGTTCTATTAAATTCTATAACGTTAAAAATACTCCCGCAAAACTGTCGGATGAAAGTAAAAACGTTTTCAAATTTAAGAAAATAGCCCCCAAATTTAACTTCTATTTATAAGCCCAGCTGGGTGACACTGGGTAAGTAGTTCTGTTATTTTAAAACCTGCAACAAGAAATGAGTTTCTGGATGGATGAGATACTGTGTATTAACCATATTGAAGGCTCTTCCTCCATGTAGGGTGTGGCCAAGAAGTAAAGGTTTACTATGTCAAACTGCTAATTCTCGTTAATGCATTGTTCATTTATTAAATGTAATAGAATCAGGGTCAGCCCACAGGGACAGGACTCTGAAAATGCAAATAACCCAGCGTGATGAAACTCCTGCTGGCAGCAACAAGTGATCCCCCTGCGTGCGCGGCGGCGGACCCGATGCGTGTCAAAGGGCGCGGACCGGGGGCCTTCTCCGGAGGATGCTGACCCAAACGGGACCTGGAGATCCGGACCGAGGTCGTGGTGAGTACTTTGTCTGCCCCGCCCCCTAGCCGCTCTCTCGCGCTACTGGAGGCCCCGCCTTTCCGGGGCGTGGCCCACCTTCACTCTCTGAGGCCCCGCCTCTCCCCGCCCACGTTCCTCTTCTGTTCAGCGACCGCGGAAGAGACTGACGGTCTTGGCAGGCAACAGTCCCTAGCGCGCGCTAGTTTCTCTCTCTGTAACCTCTGAGCGTTTTCTTCTGCCGCATGGAGCCTCCTCCTCCGGTGTTCTCTCTGGGGTTAGCAACTGGGGCCTCTGCGGCCCCGGCCAGCCTCAGGCTTGTCCGGTGCCCTTGCCCGATGGAGGCCGAGGACGTAAGCTAGAGCCCAGTTTGCCTTAAAGCCTTTTCTCCCGAACCTGGGCAGAAGGCTTCTTCGTCTGACCCCATGCCCTTCGTTTAACGTTCCAGAAGGACTAATGTATGAAGGTCTTGTGCTCCATGGAATGGATTTTTCCAGACAGATTTGAGACATAACTATTCAGGATGAGTGCATTACCTATTCTAATGTTTTAGGGCCTCAAAATTAACTGCCATTCAGGTTACGTTTTGAAGAAGCAAAACCTCATATAGCCAGACGTGACCTAGTTTATGAACTATTAAAAAGTAAACAATCTAAGCGCGCCTGGCTGGCTCAGTCGGAAAATCATGGATTGGATCTGCGTGGTGAATTGGAGCCCCACTTTGAGTGTAGGGATCACTTAAGTAAATAAAAATAAACTTTTAAAAAATGCACACATAGGTTTTAAAAAAAACCTAGATAAGTAATGGTGGCCATAATGTGGAGGAAAGGGAACCCATTGTGCACTGTTGGTGGGAATGTAAACTGGTTCAGGCATTATGGAATTTCCTCAAGAAATTCAAAATAGAACTACCATGTCATCCAGCAGTCCCACATCTGGGTGTATATCCAAAGAAAATGGAACCATTATCTGGAAGAGATACTTGTATTTTCATGTTCATTGCAGCATTAGTATCTATCAACAACTGAATAGATAAAGAAAAAAAAATATGTATATGGATGGATGGATGGACTATGATAGAATATTATACAGCCTTTAAAAAGAAGGAAATCTTGTTTGTGACATGGATGAAACCGGAGGGCATATGCCAAGTGAAATAAGCTAGACAAAAAAAAATACTGCATGGTAACATATGTCAGTTTTTTTTGTTTTTTTTTTTAAAGTCAAACTCATAAAAACAGTAGAAAAGTGGTTGGCAGGGGCTGGGGAGCATGGAGGAAATAGGGAGAGGCTGATAAAATGATACAAACTTTCAGTTGTAAGATGATAAATGTCTGAGGATCTAATGTATAATATAGCGACTATAGTTGATAACACTGTATTATACAATTGAAATTTGCTAAAAGAGTAGAACTTAAATGTTCTTACTGAAGAGGGAAAAAAGTAATTAGGTGATGGATGGAAGGAAGGAAAGGAAGGAATCCTTTCACAATGTATACGGATATCAAATCATCATGCTGTACACTTTCAATAGCTTACAATTTTATTTGTAAATTGTACCTCAATAAAGCTGGAAGAAAAAGTGACAGAACCTAAAAAAAAAAGAAAGCAAACACTGATTCAAACTTGTTAACTTGTTAACTGATATGCACTGGATATTATGCATATCACTAATTCATAAAACAATGCAGGTAAAATGTGTAGAATGCAGAGCTGGTTAGTGTAATTGATGGTAGTTGAATTTAAATAATCATAAGTTATGCATCACATTGAGAGGCTTATACTACCACTCGAAGTATAGTGACAAATGAGAAAAACAGAACATAAAAGTTTTATTGACAACATAATTATGATAAAATGGATATGAATATGGAGATTGTAGGAGAACACAGCCTCAAAGTAGAAAATCAGACCTCTTACAGGAGGTTGAGTCTGATTCATCCAGTTGGGGTGAGCTGGAGGTGCCTGTAGCTCATTTGTTTTCTGCCCTTTCTGAGTTCTGGTTAGTCCGGGTTTTCCTCTGTGAGCTTCCCTGTATAGGTTAGAGTACTGAATATGCTACGATAACAAAAGACCTCCCCAAATGCTATAACTTAAATGAGATAGAAGTTTATTTCTCATGTAACAGTCCAGAGGTAGGAGTGGCCCAGTCTGGCAGAGTGGCTCAGCTCCATTAAGTCAATAATGGACTCTGGTTTCTTTCCCCTTGGTGCTCTGCTTTAGCTAGCCTAGGATATTTTCTTCATTCACATAGAGCTGGGACACTGCTGTGGGTTTGCCTTAGCGCCATCTAGCTCTGGGGAAGGGCAAAAGAGTGGAAATAGAAGACAAAGGATTTATTTTTAAACAAGCGATGCAGAGGTTGCACCTATCACTTTTACTCATATTCCATTGGTGAGAACTTGAACACATTTGGTTGTAAGAGAAACTGGGAAATGTGGTCTCTGACTTGGAGAACAAGGGCAAAAGGAAATGTAGATACAATTAAATTTCCTTACAACTTGCAGCACATTGGCAAATACTTGAGACAGGAAGAGTTTGACATTCTTTCAGGAATTCCCAAGCATCTTAATGTTAATGCTTTGCTAGTGGTGAAAAGCAACCTTAGTTTGACAAGAGCTATGCCTCCAGGATCCTGTGAGTCTTCCTTAACATATGAAAATCCTTTTGGAAACTTCCTTTGTCTCTACCCCACCAACTTAAAAGTATACAGCCAATCGGTCCTTACAATCCCAGTGCAGCTCTTTCTGTCCCCTGTGCTTTAATAAAACCACCATTTTTAAAAAATTTATTTATTTGACACAGAGAGAGAGAGAGAGAGATCACAAGTAGGCAGAGAGGCAGGCAGAGAGAGAGGAGGAAGCAGGCTCCCTGCTGAGCGGAGAGCCCAATGTGGGCCTCGATCCCAGGACCCTGAGATCATGACCTGAGCCGAAGGCAGAGGCTTAACCCACTGAGCCACCCAGGCACCCTAAAACCACTATTTTTGCACCACACCAAAAATGTTTCAAGAATGCTTTCTTACCATTTGCTCTTGGACCCCACATCAAACCACATCTGTCTCTAAGTGGGGCTTCATCTGCTCAGCTAAAAATTTATTAGTGTAGTAAAAGGTGAGAACAGACGGGGACAACTACCATTCTACCATATTTGCCCCACTGCCTTCCAATGAGTTCTTGCTTAAGGGGAGCTCCTTTACTTCAGTTTACACATAGCCCTTATTGGGGCAACTCAAGTACCATAACTAATGTCTCATTCTTCAGGCCCCAGTTCAAATGACACCTTCTCAAGGAGGTCTCAAGTATGTCCCTCCCCCATTCCTGCCATTGTTGTTTTTCTCCCAGCACTTTGTTTCCTGCATGGCACTTATCAGAGCATATATATATATATACACACACACATATATATATAAAGCGTATATGAGCATATATATATAAAGATAAAGATATATATATAGATATATATATACACACACACATACATACATATACGCACTGCTGTGTTTTTGTCTCCCCCAAATGTCCCTCTTCATCACCACCACATATCTATCATCTAGCACAGAGCCTGCCATTGGATAGGCAAGAAAAAAATACGTAGTGGTAAAAGAATGAAACGGTGGTCAAGGATGACTGAGACAGTTCTGAAATGACCAACTAAATAATTATTTTGGTAAAGAATGAGAATATAGGAAACTGGGTGGGCAAGTTTAGAGGTAAGGATCAGAAGATGGCTAGGTTTGCTTGCACAAATTGAAGTTTTGAATGACTTTAAGATGATATCCAGTGGGCTGCTAAAAATATGGCTTTCCAGAGCTTCAGATTGGAGCTACAGATTTGAAAGCCTTGAGAATTGATGAGGTCACTCATGAAAAGTATGGCAAGAAAATAAAGGTTTAGAAGGTAACTACAAGGAAGAGCAACATGTATAAAGTTGGCAGAGGAAAGACTGGCAAAGCTGGGGAGGACCTGTCAGAGGCTATCAACAAGAACCAGGGAAAAGAAAATTTCAGGGAGGAGGTAGTGGTCACAAATGATACAGATTGGGAAGGGGGGTGATAAATTATGTCACATATGTCTTAAAGGGTCCCTAGATCTGCAAGTTAGGAGTGTAGGTATGAGAACCTTAGTAGAATAGTTTCAGTTGGTCAATGGGCTGTGGACTGAAGATAGAATGTTAGGAACTGAATGTAGTAATTGTAGAACAAGCTTTCAAAAAGCACAGCCATGAAAACAACACATTGCATTTAGAAAAAGAGGCAAAGTCAAAGGAGAGTTCTTAAGATGAAAGGAAACTCAGCATCTCTTTAAACAAGTCAAAGAGAGATAGGATGGGGTATGGAAATGATTGATTGAGAAATTTTTACCTACTGGATTTGAGAGAGGAAGCCACAACAGAGTTGCCCTTTCTTGAAGATGTAAACACAAATTTAGAGGAGTAACAAGGACTTGATAGAGTCTTTCTGATGGCCTTGATTTATCTATGAAGGTGGGAGTAAAGTTTTGTGATGAAACGAAAGTGAGGGGGAAGTTTGGACTATCTTCTAGGAGAAAAGAGGAATGGGAAAGATTGTGACAGGGCAGGTAAAAGGTCTGGTGGTTGCAGATCCACTGTGGCTGGAAATCCTTTTTTCCTTCTTCCTCCTACCCCTTCCTAACTCAGACTTGTTCCAAAAACGACTCCAGGTGGACAAACCCTAACCTGTGTGCTCATCTTTCCAGATTTTTTTCCCTACAATAACCGGCAAGCAGACCACTCCCTCAAACTCCCTTCATTTCAATAGTGAAAAATGAGTGGGCCTCCGACATTTTTGCAGCCCCCGAACCACCTTACTACGACAGGTTAGACTTCGTACAGCTGTACAGCAAAGGCATCTGCTTGCTGTGGACAATGAGACTTTTAGGAACAGATGGTTCCCTCGTAAGTAACTTCCCCCAAATGTTGCAGTATGTACTAAAGCATGGTTTTTGTTTTTGTTTTTGTTTTATTAACATTTAATGTATTATTTGCCCCAGGGATACAGGTCTGTGAATCAACAGGCCTACACATTTCACAGCACTCACCATAGCACATACTCTCGCCAATGTCCATAACCCAGCCATGCTATCCCTAAGTACAAGAAGACAGTGCTCGCAGCAGAACAGCCAGAGCCGAGGCCCGAACAGTGAAAGCGGCTACACCGGCTCAGAGCCCAGTAAAGCAGGACCACAAGCCGTCCCCGATGACGTCAGACGGTCTCGGCTTCCGGCCCGCCTGGTACTGGGCGTTCCCATTGCCGCGACAGCCACAGCCCCGCCTTTGCTCCGCCTCCGGGTAACGTCATCGCACCACAGCCTCTAGTATCTCCTCTGCAGCGGTTCTGAACGCCGGGCGCGGTGGCGCGCGCCTGTAGTCCCAGCTACTCGGGAGGCTGAGGCAGGAGGATCGCTTGAGCCCAGGAGTTCTGGGCTGTAGTGCGCTATGCCGATCGGGTGTCCGCACTAAGTTCGGCATCAATATGGTGACCTCCCGGGAGCGGGGGACCACCAGGTTGCCTAAGGAGGGGTGAACCGGCCCAGGTCGGAAACGGAGCAGGTCAAAACTCCCGTGCTGATCAGTAGTGGGATCGCGCCTGTGAATAGCCACTGCACTCCAGCCTGGGCAACATAGCGAGACCCCGTCTCTTTTGCCTCTCCCGGACTTACAAAAGTCCTGCCTCTTAAATAAATGGCAGATGTTTGCCCCATTTATTTACTACTTGGGAGTCTGCTAATATGTACATTCAAAATAAGTGAGATGTAACTGGTTTCTATTCCTGGCTCCCTCTCCTCACTTTTTGACGTTTGTCTCCCACTTTGCGTCTCCGTCAGGGTCCAAGGGGACCGGGCAATTTAGGAAACTCGGTGTTTCGGAGCCGCCTCACCGCTGACCCCTACCGGACCGTCGCCAAAACTTCTCGGCGAAGGGCTGTTATCACCCTCGCAGCCAACAGGGGCTGCTCGTTTACACATCGCCTGTTGGAGAAGATGGCCGCCGGACGACAGTACGAAAAAGGCGCCCCAATTCCCAAGTTCTCCCGGGGGCGGTCCAGCTTGCTGCTCTGTTACCACTGTTTCCCCGGATCTTGCCTCTCCACCTCCAGCCGCGAAATGTTACTTTCTTTCACTGCTGTTAACTCAAGGTTTTTGCTTTCAAATGTTGCAAACGAAAGATCTGGCAAATCAGCAGTCTTTCACCCGAATCCTTACGCTCTACCTGTTTACGGGTAAGGCTGAGCTCCGGACCGGGTGCCCTACTATTCCCTCCTTGTAAGGGGGTGGGGGGACGACAAAAAACAGGCGCCCACACGCCTTTGTGAGAGCAGAGGTGAAGGGCCAGAGTGGCAGAATGCCTGACCCGGTCTCCACCTTGATTCTTGGATTGCCAACAGCCAACGTTAGGGACGGAATGAGGTGCAGGGAACTTAGAGCACCCGGTGCGCGGCTGAGTCTTGAACAGAGTGGTGCTGAGAGCGAAACCTCAGCGCCCTGCACCGAGCCGCACCCGGCCCGTCTTGTCTATCTAATTTTTAAAAGGAAATTAATGAGCACAGTATGAAAGAATAGAATGTTTCAAATTGTCAGAAGTTCTTGGTTGTCTGTAATCGTCATTTCACCTTTGTGAAAGAACTATCTTAGAGGATTCGATTTTAAATTCAGGCATGTTGGGGCAGCGGAAGTTGATCAACCGTTCATATAGACCTTAACATTAATCTGATAAGCGATTGGGAATTTTAACTCTATGCGCTAAACACAGACTTCACCACTTGTAAAATGACAAGGAAAGGGGACAATGTAGTAAGCTTTTCATAAAACCAATTGTATTCGATTTCTTTGAGGTGATTCATTCTGTTTGAACAAGGGTAACTGTCACAAGAAAACCCTCCTTGAATTGAACAGGTATCTTCCTCTGATGCTTCTGGGTCTGCCCTCTACAAGTACATGGAATAAGTCCTATTCCAATTCTTCAGGACAATTTTTCAAGAACTTAGAAGTCACCTCCAAATGAATACATTTCCACAAAATGGAAATATACAAAGATGCTTTTTCATTTTTTTAATCTTTACCCTGCTTCACCCAGAAAATAGGAAAAAAATACTTCAGGCAACTCTCATTTATTTTAATTTTTTTTAACTACATGGATGCCTGAATATGGCCCAGAATGACTTAGCTGTGACTATAGGGACTGCATTTCAGTTGTCACCTCTGCTAGCTTTCGGGTTTACAGTTTCCATTAACCTTAAGTTTTTTCCACCACTTCTAGAAGAACTTCTCAGCTTTCTGGAACTCAGGAGTGATAGGCAGAATAATGGCCCCACCCCCAAAGATGTGCATATCCTAATATATGGAACCTATGATTTGTTACTTCACATGGTAAAAGGAATTTTACAGGTATGAGTAAATTAAGGATCTTGAGATGGGGAGAATATCCCAGTGGGCCCAATGTAATTACAAAGATGCTTATAACAGGGAAGGAGCCAAGAGGGCAGAGTCAGAGATGGATATGTAGCCTGAAAGTGGAGATTGGGGTCATGCAAAGCCGCCAAACAAGGAATGTGAGCAGCCTCTGGAAGCTGGAAAAAGCAAGGAAACCAATCTCCCCTAGAGCCTCCAGAAAGAATGCAGCCCCGCTGACCCACGTGGGGACTTCTGACCTTCAGAATTGTGTGATACTAAGTGTGTGTTGCTTAAACCACTGAATTTATGGTAATTTGTTACAGAACCAATAAAAAAAAAAACCCACATGAAAATACATGAGATGTGTCAAGGTTAGTCCATACCTGAAGAAAGCTCCTGAGGTCAGAAAGAAATTGTATAGTAGATAAGCAGAAACAATATAGACTAGTTGTTGCCTTTGTAGAGCTTCTGGTCTAGTTGAGTGTGAGGAGGAGACCATCTTTTAAAAATAAACCATGTAAGTTGTGTTCTAGTGTTCTCATGATGCTTTGCCAACTGTATTTAATTCATTAGCCTGCCTACACACCTGAAATCTCTAATACCAAAAAGTCTCTCCTGGGCTAAGGCATGGTTTTCAGTTACAAATGCACTTTGGCATTTACTCAACACCATTAGAGAACTTCTATTTCAACCACCCACCTGTTACTTGGTTATACTTTACAATTTCCTACAGTATCCATGAAAGAAATTCAGTATATCAGGAACTTGACCATACTTTTTTTAAAAGACTTTTGTTAATGGTGTAATATTTTTGACACACAATGACTTTAAAATTTTATGTATTCAAAATTGTCAATCTTATCCTTTATGGTTTCTTTTTTTTTTTAAGATTATTTATTTATTTATTTATTTGAGAGAGTGAGAGAGCACACAAGCAGAGGGAGAGGGAGAAGCAGACTCCCCACTGAGCAGGGAGCCCAAGGCGGGCCTGATCCCAGAACCCCGAGATCTTGACCTGAGCCAAAGGCAGACACTCCACTGACTGAGTGCCCCAGGTGTCCTCCTTTATTGTTTCTGCTTTTAGTCTTTACTTTGAAGGGTCTCACCCATCTCAAGAGCATGTACATAGTCATATTAATGTTATAATAAAAATAGTCACATTAATGTACACATATGACTGATTTTAAAATAACACTGTTGGGACGCCTGGGTGACTCAGTCAGTTAAGTCTTTGGCTCAGGTCAGGATCCCAGAGTCCCGGGATTGAGCCCCACATCATCTGGCTCCCTGCTCAGTGGGGAGTCTGCTTCTCCCTCTCTCTCTCTCTGCCCCTCCCTTCTGCTCATGCTCTCTCTCTCTTTCTCAAACAAGTAAATCTTTAAAAATCTTTCAAAAAAAATAAAAGAACACTGTCTCTCCAAAACAATGGTTTTTTGTTCTTAACTCTACTTTGTTGTTGTTGTTGTTGTTGTTCATATTCCTGGTGCAAGGTGCTTGGCAACAGCAGAAGCAGTACAGACATAATGCTCAAAAAAATTGTAGCTGTGTGTTTTGACCTGTCTGGCAGCTCCCACAGGGATCAGTTTAAGAGTTGGCCTTTGTTTTGAGTACTTAGGGGCTTTTTCAGGGTTGGGAAGGCATCATGGGCCATATTTCTTGAAAGCATTCAAAGGCAAATGTATTAGCTCCTGCCAGCTGGGACAAGAGATAATAGTCAGGGCAAGAAATAGATTAAAAGGCTCAGAAGAAAGAAGCTGAGGAAGGAGATACTTGGAGGAATATAGACTGTGAAAGTTCTGGTATATGCCAAGAAACCTAGAAGGTCACACACATGCCTAGGGCAAGAATGTATGCCCAGAAGAGACCTAAGGAGACTAAGCTCTCACCTCTGCCTGACCTTCAGGCTCAGAACAAGAAGGAAATGAAGGCTAAGGCAGAGTCGTAAACTGCCATGCTTTATGTTGAAGTGCCCCAGCGTGGCACACTCTGCAAAATCAGAGCGAATTATTTGGTTGGTTGGTTGGTTGGTTGTTTCAAGTGTTTAAGGAAATCTGTCAAACCATTAGTAGCCTATTATACTAATAGAATAGGAACTTCAGGGGCCACAAACAATGAAGAATAAAGACTTTACAAAATTAGGTGAGAAAGAGAGAATTCTGGAAAGATGGTACAGTAGGATGCACCAGGAATCTGTCTCTCCACCTAGACAATAATTGCAGAATTGCAGACAACAACTGGCAGAACCTGTCTGGGGTAACTGTTTTGGAATTCTGAGTCTACTGAATGTCTGCAACCCCAGAAAAAGTCTTGGATGGTCAGTTATGGTTAGCGTTTGCCATTTCCACTCTGAGCCCCACAGCAAGCAGTTGTGCACTTGCTCCTGGAACAGCTTGCTCCTAGCTTTCGGCAGCCAGAATGGGCAAAAGGACCCCGTTTTCCAAATATTGAGCAACTATGCTCTGATTGATGACTACAACTTCTGGTCACAGGGTCCCAACAAAGAGGCAAATGGCCATTGTTGTTGTACCTCCCATCATGGTTGGAAGCCACTGATAATTTCCAGAGGATTAAAAGGGCCAGCACCCTTTTTTTCCCTGTCTTATTTTTTTCCTTTTTCCTCTTTTGGGAGCCAGATATCAAAGACTAGGACATTCAAAAGCAACTGCCTATATGGGGAAAGTTAGAAGTTTCTGCTTTAAGGGACTTGAATAGACATTTATCCAAAGAAGCTATTCAAATGGCCATTAAGCACATGAAAATCTGCTTAACATCATTGATGATTAGGGAGATGGATACTAATACTGTAATAAGATATCACTTCACACCCTTTAGAATGGCAAAAAAATATTGGAAAAATAACCCTGAAAATAAGAAGCATTAATGAGAATGTAGAGAAGTTGGGATACTTGTGCATTGTTGGTGGGAATGTAAGATGGTATCACCATTGTGGAAAACAGTATGGTAGCTCTTCAAAAAAAATTTTTTTTAAAGATTTTATTTATTTATTAGACAGAGAGAGAGAGAGAGAGAGACAGTCAGAGAGGGGATACAAGCTGGGGGAGTGGGAGAGGGAGAAGCAGGCTCCCCACTGAGCAGGGAGTCCAATGTGGGCCCCATCCCAGACCCTGAGATCATGACCTGAGCCTAAGGCAGACACCTAATGATTGGCCACCCAAACACCCTGCTCTTCAAAAAAATTAAAAATAGAACTACCATATGATCCAGCAATTCTACTTCTGGGTATATACTCAAAATAATTTATAACAGTCTTGAAGAGGTATTTGTACACCCACATTCATAGCAACATTATTCACAACAGCTAAAATGTTGTAGCAATTCAAGTGTCCATTGATAGATGAATGGATAAGCGAAATGTGGTCTATACATGCCGTGGAACATTATTCAGCCTTAAAAAGGAAGGAAATTCTAACATCATGCTACAGCATGGATGATACTTGAGAACAGTGCGCTAAGTGAAATAAACCCATCACAAAAAGACACAAACTGTATGATTTCAGTTATAGAAGGTACTTAAATTAGTCAAAATTGAAGAGACGGTAGATTGCAGGTTTTTAGGGGCTGGGGACAGTGGAAATTGGGAGTTATTGTTTAATGGGTATAGAGTTTCAGATTTACAAGACAAACAGAGCTATAGTCCTGAATGGTGGTGATGGTTTACAACATTATGTATTTAATACAAAATGTATTTTAATACCACTCAACAATACCCTTAAAAATAATTAAAATGGGGCGCCTGGGTGGCTCAGTGGGTTAAAGCCGCTGCCTTCGGCTCAGGTCATGATCCCAGGGTCCTGGGATCAAGGCCCACATCAGGCTCTCTGCTCAGCGGGGAGCCTGCCTCCTCCTCTCTCCTCTCTCTCTGCCTACTTGTAATCTCTCTCTCTGTGTCAAATGAATAAATAAAATCTTTAAAAAAAATAATTAAAATGGTAAATTTTCTATGGAGCATATTTTACCATAATAAAAAAATCGAAAAAAAATTAGTACAGAAAAAAACTGAAGTGTTTAGTTCACTATACAAATGAACAACAATTACAATAATACAAATGTTTGACCAAATATCTAGGCACAGTGGCCCAGCCAAGTTGACACATAAAATTAACCATCACAAGTCCAGCCTTTGTCAAGTAGATACTCATATACATCTTCTTAAACCATACTTAACTTCTAAATAAAGGCAATAACAAGGTCATAATTCTGCCTAACATGATATAACTATCTTATGTGCAACCAAAAATGCATTAAGTCTTTTCCCAAAAAAGAAGGCTAAGTTGTTGGGTAATGTGTGCTCTTCTTGATATTGTGTGATTTGAATACTATGATGTAAAATTAACAACACTTAGATACTATGATATGAAGTCATTACAACTTATGTTACATGATAAAGCAGTTAGAAAGGGAAGAAAACAAAGATACATATCAAAACACACACTAATACGTACACAAAATAAGGAAGAAATATTCACGACAATTACAGTTCTTGTTTCTGTAATGGGTTATGTGGTCGTAGCTGGTATTTGTAACTATTTTCTTCCACCTCAGCTGGTGGTCATGGTCCTTCAAATGGTGGAGTTACCCAAACCTTCTTTCCTGGGAGGTCTAAGCCATTAGTAGTCTTGTCTGGATCAGGTTGTTGTAGTTCTCTATTGACTTTAATCTCAGAACATGGTAATGGCAAGAGATTACCTAAGGGATCTACTATATTCCAGACAAACACCCTTACTCCATGTGGAGTAGCAAATTTCTCCTTGGTAGTCAGGACCAATCACCCCACTAAGCACAATAACTCCCTTCTGGCCTGTAGGTTCAGAGGTACGAGGAACCCAAAGTGACTAGGCAGCTGTGTAAACTTCCAGTTCAATGGAATCATTATTATATCTCAAAGCTAGCAGCTTTTTGTGTCCCTCAGTAAATGGACCCAAGTAACACAGGCAAATGAGGAATATGCTGTCTCCAAAATCCAAAAAAAGTCCACTAGGCATTGTGGTTTCTTCTTTGTTGTAAGGGGGACCATATGCAACAACTTATCTTTCACATTAAAAGTGATCTCTGACATATCCTGCATCACTGTATCCTCTAGAAATTTCACTGAGGTAGGTCTCTGAATTTTTGTCAAATTTACTTCCTCCCTCTGACACAAATGTCTTACCAGTAAGTCTACAGTAGTTTCTACTTCTAGTTTATTAGGTTCAGTCAGCATAACGTCATCAATATAATGAACCGGTGTGATATCTTGTGGAAGGGAAAGGCAATCAAAATCCCTGTGACCTAAATTAATGATATAAGGCTAGAGAGTTGATACCCCTGAAATAGGACAGTGGAAGTGTATCGTCCTTTCCAGCCGAAAGCAAACTGCTCTGGGTGGTCTTTATTAACAAAGATGGAGAAAAAGACATTGCTAGACCAATAGCTGCATAGCAGGTATGAGGGAGGGGGTGTGTTGATTTGCTCAAGCAATAAGACTATGTGTGGTATAGCAGCTCCAATTGAAGTCACCATTTGGTTGAGTTTACAGTAATCCACTGTCATTCACCAAGATCCATCTGTCTTCTGCAGAGACCAAATAGGCAAATTCAATGGAACGTCGTGGGAATTACCACCACTGCATCTTTCAAGTCCTTGATGGTGGCACTAATTTTTTAAAAAATGTTTATATATTTATTTTAGAGAGAGAGCAGGGCATGGGGAGGGACAGAGGAAGCAAATCTTCAAGCAGGCTCTGCCTCAATGCAGAGCCCAATGCAGGGACGATCCCATGACCCATGAGCCCATGACCTGAGTGGAAACCAGGAGTCTGTTGCCCAACCGACTGAGCCACCCACGTGCCCCATGGTGACACTAATCTTTGCAACCCTTCCAGGTACGTGGTATTTATGTTTCTCCCTAGGTAGAAGCAGCTTTAGTGGCTTGACCTTTCCCACCATAACAGCCTCACTCCACAGGCCAGAGAATCTGTGTGGGGATTCTGAAGTTGCTAAGTGTGTCTATTCCAATCATATATTCCAGTACTGGGGAAATAACCACAAAATGGGTTTAGAGGGGCGTCTGGGTGGCTCTGACTATTGATTTCAGCTCAGGTCATGGTCTCCGGGGCCCTAGGATTGAGTTCTGTATAGGGCTACACGCTCAGCACATAGTCTGCTTGTCCCTCTCCTTCCCCCCTCCTCCTCCTCTCTCTTTCTCTCTCTCTTTCTAAAATAAGTAATAAAATATTTTTTAAAGATGTATTTAGAGATCCCCTGGGACCACTGTGAGGCAGATCTGAGCTAAAACTCATTTGTCACCTGATCTCCATAAGGCCCTACTTTGGTAGACCAAAGTGACATTTCGAGTTCCTTAGAATTAGTGTCAGGTCAGAGTTAGTATCGAGCAATCCTCAAAAGGGATTTTTAAAAAAATTTTTATGATTTACCAACCATTTCCTTTTTACCCCAAAGCACAGTTACCTTGGTAAAAGACCATCAGTCCCTATGGGGTAGACTGGGAGAAAGATTAACAGCATAATTTTTGGAAGAATACTAGGATTCTTCCTCAAGGGCACCTGGTCTCCCTCTCATTCAAGGAGCTCTGGGTCTGTAAACTGGCTCCAGTCTGGATATTGATTGAAGGGCTATGATTAGGTTTTTATGATTTAAGTTAGATTTTTGTTCATTTGAGCTGGAACTCTTCTTCTTATACAGATCAAGTGAGAATTTAGTAGGCTTCCCATATATTTTTCTTCTAGGAATGCCATGATCAAGAGCCAGCATCACACATCTGCAGAAGTCAGACCATTTGATTGCTGTTTTGACTCCGCTGCCCACTATGGTAATGACACCCAATTTGCCTTTGGTGATGGAATGCTGTCATTTGGACCCTGCCACTTCACCATTCAATCATTCTCATTGCATTTAGGCTTCCCAATTCAGTGGCAGCAGTTCCTACTGTAAGTTCTGGCCTACAGACAAATGTGACTGGAGAACCCTTCAAGGATGCAGAGGCTTCCCTCACAAATTTATTTCTCACTGTTGTAGTGAAAGGTGTGTCCCCACTGGAAACCTCTAAGCTGGGTGAGTAGGTCTTAAATAACAAATGTACCCCAATTTTATGGGACTAGACAGTGGAGATGGTTGCACAACATCGTAAACATTTTAAAAATTACTGAAGTGTATACTTCAAAATGGTTGAGATGAATTTTAAGGTAAATTTTGTGTTATGTGCATTTTATGCTATTTTATGTTATTGAATATATATGAATTATATGTTATGTGATGTGAATTTACCTTAGTTTTTAAAAAATCTCAAAGACTACTTATAGAATATTTCCATGAGTGGAGTTGAAATATTATGTTCTATTTTGAATGAAACTACATTGGTTCCTAGTGATCACCACTTCATCTTCTAGAGACCAGTCAACTTTCAAGTATAGACCAGAGGCCCCTTTCATCTTGGTAGTGTAGTGCCCAGGAATCTGCTTTAATTATGTCTACAGTAGTTACTGAATGCACACTAAAATTTGAGAGTCATAATTCTAGATGCCCATAAACCACTCATTAATAATTTTCTCCAAATGTTTGACTGCTCCAAATGTTAATAGCACCTGCCTATGGTTTCAAATAGTCACTTATATCTTCTCTTTGAAAATCAGAAGATGATTTGCTCAGCCAGTTGCTTCTTATTTTTTCCACAAGTCCTCAAATAACCCTATCTCAGAATTTTCTAAAAGTAGAGAAATTACTTCAAAAACTAGAAATGATAGAATTTAGTAGTAAATGATGTTGTTCTCTGGTAATTTTTACACTTATCTTGATCTACCTCTTCCCTTAGGGATTTTCTTTCTGATGCCCACTTTCCTTGACAGACAAAGCAGAAGCAACGTATGAGTTGTTTGGTAGACAGAGGGACCCTGTAAAACTTAAAGCAGTGTTCCTGCTCTTATCTTATTGATCCAGTGCCCTAAGATGGGAGTTTTGCTATGAATACTTCAGTTTTTGTTTTTAAAGAAACACCTGAGTGTTGTCCCTTTCAATGTGGAGTTTTACCCGGGTGCTTTGATGCAGGATACTTACGCAATCTGTTGGGAATGCCTTCAGAGCCAACGTAATGACCTTAGTATTGTTTATGTACAGCGGGACCTCTCATTTTTTTGCAGTTTGAACCACAGACTACTTGGCTCCCACTCTTTCCTGATTCTCCAAAAGGTTTGTTTTACATTTTGAGCTATTCTGCATGGTTTTACTGTGTCCTACGAGGCAGTAGTGAATGCTGCGTGCCCTGTGTCCTGTAGCGGTCCCCCTTAGCATCTACCATTCCCGCTTTCTTTTGAAATGGCAAGCGCGTCCTTTCAAGTTTGAGTCGCCTTCTGCTGGTGGGAATTGTGACGACAGCCGCCGGCAAGCTGGAGAATCCTCCCAAGCTCAGGCTCCTCGCCGGGCGCGGTGGCGCGCGCCTGTAGTCCCAGCTACTCGGGAGGCTGAGGCAGGAGGATCGCTTGAGCCCAGGAGTTCTGGGCTGTAGTGCGCTATGCCGATCGGGTGTCCGCACTAAGTTCGGCATCAATATGGTGACCTCCCGGGAGCGGGGGACCACCAGGTTGCCTAAGGAGGGGTGAACCGGCCCAGGTCGGAAACGGAGCAGGTCAAAACTCCCGTGCTGATCAGTAGTGGGATCGCGCCTGTGAATAGCCACTGCACTCCAGCCTGGGCAACATAGCGAGACCCCGTCTCTTTTGAGTTCTCACCTTAAAGGATCCTTTCTTCTCATGTATATATCGAACGCAACGAAAAGTGGCATACTTATATTCTTGCATGACAGTTTTCCTGCTACCCCGTGAATCCCTCATGGCGGGGCGATCTTCTCTTATTCTGTCTTACTTTCTGATTAGCTAGCGAAACACCTGAATGCTCAGGTTGCCTAGCGGTTATGGAGTTCCTATTGTATACCAGGTACGACGCTGAGGCCAAGGGATGCCAAGACCTAGGTTAAATGAGAATCCCACAATACATCTCAAAATACTCTTCTGAGAGCAGAGCCCATCCAAATAGGAACTCCTTTTTGAACTTTGCCTCACCTTTATCATTGAGGGTAATTGTAAGGCGAATGAAACAGTTCTGCTTCGTTTTGCATTTCAAAATTCTACTGGTCCAAGCAACTGAATGCAAAGGGGTTGTTGCTCAGACATACCGAGCCCTACCGCCCATGTAGGGGAAATCCTCCCAGTACGCTCGTCATAAATTTTTATCACCAGCAGGGGTCACTAGGGAGGCTTGCTTGAGTCCCGAAACACAAGGGGGAAAGGTAGCCGAACTAGTCCGTCAGCTTTCCAGGAAGAAATGCAGTTTCAAGAGAATAGTTTGGATTCATTTAGAATTGTTTTGGCATAACGAAAAGCCAGCTCACGGCGACTTGATAACCCACATCTTCGGAAAAGTGACGCCAACAGCTTCGCCTCAAGGAATATTGGGTCTTCTGCGCGGCCGTAGATTTCGGGCAAGTGCGCCTGCGCATAAGAGTAGCGGCGTTGAGTCAGGCAGTCAGTGGAGAAAACTGCGGTAGCGACCCTCAGACCTCGCCATGAAGACTCGCTTTAGCACCATTGACCTCCGCGCGGTTCTCGCGGAGTTGAATGCCAGGTACTGCGCGATAGGTGACCAGTCTCGTGCGGGGAATGCAGAAGGCAGAGGCCAGTGCCCCACCGTGGAAGAAAGACCAGCCTGATGTTTCCCCTTAATCCTCCGGTGCTCTTCTTCTGCGGACCTGGCTAGGCCTGGGTGGGCGAGCGCGTGACATCTTTCCCGTGGCCCTCAGGACACCTGGGGGGCCCCAGCGTCCGCGTGCCCCACACCCCGCTCTTGCGGGTTGTTGTCTCACCAGGTCTTGTGTCAGGCTTTGGCGGGGCCCTCGCTGAGCTCTCGCCTTGTTGGCCCGAGTTGCCCCGGTCTGGCAGCAAACATTTAGTAAAACACGAGACACCAGGTGAAAGCCCGAATGCCCCAGTAGTCTTTTGCCTCAGAGGTTTCCAGACTGGAGGCCTGATTTCTTTGACATTCCTCCTTCCTCCTAAGAGAGGGAATGTCGGCGTCCTAGCTGCAAGTAACAGATTCTAGTCTGGTTTCTATTCAGCTGTGTGAGTTTTGTCATTTTTCCAGGGTTTCATTTACCATTTTTTTTCTTCTGTAGTAAAGTGGATTAGATTGTACTGTATTTCCTTTAAAATATTGGGTCATTTCAAGGACGCAGGGCATTGCATGGTTTTCCTAGGGCTGGCATACCACTTTTGTTCATAAAAAGTTACGATGAAGTTTTGGGCTGAATGCCTGGGACCTTTAGACTCTTCCCTGGTTGACTCCATATGCTTAGAGTTGAAGATCCCCTCTTTCCCAGGTTCTCCTTCCACCTGCCACTTTAATTTCTGTGAAGTTCTATATTTCAAATGTTGTTACATGTTTTCTTTCTCTTTGCAGCTTAATAGGAATGAGAGTAAACAATGTTTATGATGTGGATAATAAGACCTATCTTATTCGTCTTCAAAAGTAAGAGCATTTTACAGGCTTGTTTTCTCTTTGGTAATTAAATATGACATTATTAATTTTTTTTACTTGCACTTTTGTACTGAGTTAACATTGACAAATGCCCTAAAGAAAAATTTAACTTTTTTCTTCTACAGACCAGACTTTAAAGCTACACTTTTACTTGAATCTGGCATACGAATTCACACAACAGAATTTGAGTGGCCTAAGAATATGATGCCATCTAGTTTTGCCATGAAGGTAAACTTTAAGTTATACTTGAAGCTAAATTATGAGGCCCTGAGATTGGTCACTAATGATTTAAATTTTAAAACGTTTGGTTTTCCTTTACTATTATGAATAAAGTAGAGATAAAATAGAGTAGTTGATAGATACTGGGATGAATAAAGTAGCTGTTTATTGACTTCTCCCTGTTACTCTTCACACCCCATTGTGCTCCAAATCTTTCTGTTCCCACAGTCACTATTCTAGTTTGAGCTTTCATAACATTCCCTTAAAGTCCCTTAATTACTACTTCTTGCTATGAAAACAATTGTGTTAGACCAGTGTTAATTTTTCTAAAGCCTCATTTTCATCAGTTTTTCACCTTTTTATGATTCCCTAATTTCTGAATTCATATCCTATATCCTATTATTCTTGGCTTTCTGTGATATGCCCTACCCCCCCTTTCCTAGTTTTATGCAGCTCACTTTTGAGCTGCCAGTCTGTATTTTGTTGGAATACTCAGTGACATTAGAATGTCACCAGTCATATCTTTTTACTTTTCACTTCTCTCTTTGCTTTTGTTTTTTCTATTAAAACTGAGATTCTGCATTTGTGGATGTGTTAACCTATCCATTTGTTGACATAACAGATAGACTGAAAGATTATGTGGTACGGAGGAAAGACATTAGAATCAAATATACCTAACTTTGAATTAATGATTTTGCTGCTAAATAATTATATAACCCAGAAAAGGTACTTACCCTCTTGAAACTTAGTTTCTTTAAATGTAAAATGTGGATAATACCTCCCTCATGGGGTTATTGGTGAGGATTAATTGAAGTAATATGTAAAGCACCTAACACAATGCCTGACACATATTAGGGCTCCATATGTATTAATTTCCTTCTTCCTCTCCTCCTCACTTTCCTTCAGAAATTTATTTGTTTTGGCATTGTGTTATTTCATTAGAGGCTTTACAGAGAAGAATCTTATCCCCAGCAACTTAGAATCTGTTTTGGATTACAAGTTAGGTAAGTGTTTCCCAAAAATCACAAGGCCTGTCACAAAATTATCAAAACTTAAAAGTTTAATATACTTAATAGTAACCCTAAATGGTTCTTTTGGAAATTGTCCTTAATAATGGTGACACTTGGTATTTGTATAGCCCTTTTCAAAATAAATAAATAATGTATATTTTAAGTTATTTTAATATATCAGTGGATATGAAGAACGGTTATTTTAGTTTTACAGATGATGTAACAGACGATAAAATATATGATACTGGGATTGTGGAAAAATCCCCAAATTAGGCTAGACCAATAGGAAGCCAAACACTCTAAAAAGAGTTAGAATTTTATGAGTTAGGTTGAGCAGACAATGTTAAGCATGTTGTAAATAATTTAAAGAACTGCTACAGTTGTATGGCATAGTCATCCTCAGTTTGTGGTAAATCACAGTGATTGTTCCTCATTCTCATATTTGGGGATGCCAGTTAATGCTCTGTGGCACTGACAGTTGTTTTCATCAAGCTACTAATAGGGAAATAAACAAAATAAGTATTGCGTATGTACCATAGGCCTATCTATATTCATGATAAATAATCTTCCCTTTTCTCCATTCCATGGTATGAATTTCTGTTCCTCTCAAGGATGGCTTTTATCTCCATTTTAACTTTATTTTTCTTGAATAAAAATACTACTGGGGGACTCTGGAAGGATTGTGATTTTCCCCTGGGGATTTAAAAATATCCTTATATGTAGGTCACTGTTTAAATCAAAATCATTATAGACCACTTGTAAATCAGAACTATTGAATATAGGAAGGTGAGATTGTTAGAAGTTTGAAAAGTCTTATTACATCTGCCTGAATATATAAGTACATAAAATGAGAATTTTAGTCAATTTGAACTATCAGGACTAGGGAAGAAGTCTTGGTTATCAAAGCGTTGGCATTCTAAAAATGATTGTATATTTCTTTCTTTTGTTTTTTTCTTAAGGTGACTTTATATTCTCTGTAAAATTTGTCTTGAATTTAAGTCTTGAAAGCATTTTATCTTACTAGTCTTGACTAAGGGGTCTTTCTAATTCAAGAATTTGAAACAATTGGAAAGTTTTTTGGGGGCACTACAGAGTAGTCTTGTTTCTGTTCTACACTATACTGAAATATTTGTACTAAAAGATGGTACCTAAAATCTAAAGCAATAGGTGTTTACCAGGTAATTTGTATTTAGGTTTAAAAATGTTTATTTTATTTTAATTGCTAATAAGAAAAGAACATCATGACTTTTTAGGGATAGGAAGAATGGGATTTGATAAGGAGTGAGAGTTAATACATTTGGATTTGAGTTAGATTGATCAAACCTTTGGAGACAATACCAGAAAAATTATGTCTGGGTTATATTAATAAATTTGTGGGGATAGAAGGTAAATTGGATGTATGTAGAGGACTAACATATAGAATACCAATAAGCTTATGGTTCAGAATTTGTATTTGAAGTAGATTAGTGGAAACCACTAATTAATTTTGAACGCAAAGGAAATTGGGAATACTTAAAAGATGGGACTAGGAAGAGGCTTTAAAAAAGGTTATAGTTTTGAGTGAGGTCATCAGGGTAAGAAAATGGGATTTAGCAGCGGTATAAACAAAATGAATTTCTCTATAGGTCTGTCATTGTCTTAAAAAGTATAAAATATTGTTTCAGAGTTAGCAGAGTTGTCTGAAATAAAGTGTTTTTCCTTTGATTATCATCTGAAAGCTTTTGTTTACTACTTTTGAAATGTTGTTATTGTTGGTAATGAAAAGAGGAAACTTATTTACAAACCACTGACAAACGATTAGGAATTCTATATAAATGACTTTTTCTTCTGTTTTTTACTAGTGTCGAAAACATTTGAAGAGTCGGCGATTGGTCAGTGCAAAACAGCTTGGTGTGGATAGAATTGTAGATTTTCAATTTGGAAGTGATGAAGCTGCTTATCACTTAATCATTGAGCTCTATGATAGGGTAAGTTAAATTTGGGGAATAAGATGAAGGATAATTGTTCATTATATTGTTAATTATTTGTGTAATACTATTGTACTGTAAAACATGGGCAGGGAATCTTCTGCCCCTTCCCCTGCAGGCAACTGCAACTGCAGCCCATCTGAAGTTGATTTTTGTATGTGGTCTTAGGTGGTGGTCAAATAAAATTTGTATGATACTGTCTTTTAAAAGTTTTTTAAAAAACTTTTTTGTTTGGAAATGATTATAGATTCACAGGAAGTTGCAAAGATAGAGAGGTCAGTGTCCCTCAGTTGTTACATTTTACATAATTATAGTACAGTTTCAGAATCAGGAAATCAACATTAGTACAATGTGTGCATCTAGTTCTGTGCACTTTACCACCTTTGTAGATACATGTACCTACCACTGCAGTCAAGATACAGAATTTTCCATTTCCACAGAGATCTTCTTGGTGACACCCCTTTATGATAATACGTACCTACCCCTCTTCCTCCCACCATCCCTATCTCCTGACAACTACCAGTCTGTTCTGTCTCTATAATTTTGTCATTATATTGGGCCTTCAACAATGAGGTCAGTTTCAGAACCTTGCTGGAAAGGACGTATCAGATACTCTTAAGCAGGAGTTGATAAACTACAGCCTGTGTCCCCTTTTTATAAAGCTTGTGAGCTTAAGGATGGTTTTTATTTTTTAAAAGGGCTCTTAAAAAAAAAAGGAAAGATGCAACTGACACCATATGTGGCCACAAATGCTAAAATGTTTATTATCTTGCCTTTTACAGAGTTAGTTTTTTTTGATAGCATGACCTCTGCTCTTACGTAATAGATTCACATCATCCAAGCCAGTATTGCTTAGACAAATGCCAAAATGTATCAGGGAACCAAATTAGAATTTGTAAGACTTACTTTAATCTAGAAGCAGGTGCTTTTATGAAAATAGAGTGCCAACTTATGATCTAGGATGATCAGAATTAATCACACGGGACTAAATAAGCTGGAGAGAATCTAACCGTGGTTAATTTTTTTTTCAGACTATTGTTGGTGTTATTTTTATGATGAGTGTCTTACGGTAGCGTGTAATAACGCCCTTTACCTTTCTCTTGATCTTTAGTAGTTTATACTTATGCAAATTGAAGTGATATATTCCTTATATGGTAATTTGCTCTCATTGAGGTTATATTTTATATGCAGAAGCAGTGTCTACAAAGCCCTCCCAAGAAACTGGCTTTGTACCTTTTTTGTGGCATGTAGGATCCTAGCCTGTTTATAGTGAGGAAGGTCACATCTGTAGGTTTGCATAACTTTAAAGAGAAATTTACCTATGCTTATAGGTATACCACAGACACAGTGAGTAGTGGGGTTTTTTTTGTTTCTTTGTTTTTCTGTTTTGGTTTGGTTGCGTAAGCTTTGAATTATAAGCAAATATTAATTTTTAAATCTCTGGGATAACAAACTTTTGAAAATAAAATACCTAATTTTTTATGAATTCTCCAGACAGCAGTAATTATTATGGCTTTAGTAATTGCTTCATACCTTGTGGCTCTAGATTTGCTGACTATAAGGAGATTTATATATGGTAATTAACATTTCTTGCTGTACCTATATAAATAAATGAGGAAGATGCAATGAGAGTAGCTTATGTGTATGTGTATTTGTCATTAATTATTTTATTTTATTTTATTTTTTAAAGATTTTATTTATTTATTTGACAGAGAACACAAGTAGACAGAGAGGCAGGCAGAGAGAGAGAGGAGGAAGCAGGCTCCCTGCTGAGCAGAGAGCCCGATATGGGCCTCGATCCCAGGACCCTGAGATCATGACCTGAGCCGAAGGCAGGGGCTTTAACCCACTGAGCCACCCAGGCACCCGTCATTAATAATTTTAGATGTTGTGATCATGAGAAGGGACTAAAAAAAAAAAAAAACGGTATCCAAAATTTGAAATGAGACAAAAAGGACAAAATGTCATTTTAGTATCCTACTGAGTGCTGTCTAGCAGGCACTCCTGGGGATTATTTTTTTCTTTAAGGACGTATATCTTTAATTTGCTATTTACTATTGATTAGTTTTTTTCAAACAATTTTATGAAGGTAGTTTTTAACTTGTAGAAAACTAATAGCAATACAAATAATTCTTGCCTCTTAGCAATGAAAATAATTGCATCCAGTAGAGATTCAAATTTTATCTGTCCAGAGAAAAGATATCCCCAAAGGTTGGTCTATCTTACTGCCTTGAATTGGCAATCTTATAAAATCATTCTTAGTTACTCTAAATATTTCACTTACTTCATTTCTCTTACACCCAGTTTTACCATCTAGTTGGTTCTCTTGGTTAATTAAATAATTTTTTTACAGTTACAAAAATAGTGTTTTGTCTTGTGTCATCCATTGTTCTTAGTGAAATCAGTGTCAGCTCTTTTGAAGGTAATCTGGTCTTTTTATCTGGATGCTTTAAAATTTTTTCTCTTCATGTTAAGTTTTCAGGGTTTTTTGTTTTGTTTTGTTTTTAAAGATTTTATTTATATATTTGTCAGAGAGAGAGGGAGAGAGCAGAAGCTAGCAGAGTGGAAGGCAGAGGCACAGAGAGAAGCAGGCTCCCCACTGAGCAAGGAGCCCGATTCGGGACTTGATCTCAGGACGCGGGGATCATGACCTGAGCCAAAGGCAGCGGCTTAACCGACTGAGGCACCCAGGCATCCTTAGTTTTCAGTTTTGCTTTGGTGTGCCTAGTCGAGTTTTTATTTGAAATTATCTTTTGGGGGTTCATAGCACTTCTAGAAATGAGTTGATGTTTTTCATCAGTTTTGGGGAATTTAGCCATATTTTCTTTGACCTGTCTTCCATCACTGATTTTATTGTTATCAAACAAGAATCATTTGGAGTCATTTAGAATTGCTTTTTGTGTCTGTTTTTAGTATCTGTTGTTTCTTTTTATTTTAATTACATTGTCTTGTCTCCTCACATGTCTGCTTATTGTATTGTGTTGCAGGCATTGAGTAGGAAAAATAGTAGTTATATTGTGAAATCTGGAATGATGATGTCTTCCTCTAGAGAAGATAATTGCTTTTGACAAGTGCCTAAAGGCACAGATAATCCCAGATTGCCTCACTCCAGTCAAGAATTGAATTGATTAGAAGTTGGGCCTGGAGAAGCTAGTATATTTCTGATTCATCTTGTCCCCTGAGATGCAGCCTTTATGACTCACTATTCAGAGTTGGACTTACAGGATATATCTCCCTCCCCAACTCATCTTTCACCTGGATTCTGAACTTCAGTTTTTATTCCCCTTAGTTGTCCTGTAAGTCTGTCAAAATTTATGCTCAGCTTCTCAGCCTATCAGCTGCTTCTTAACAGTTAGACAAATGATCCTAGGGGAAAATTAGCCCCAAGTGTGGGAATTATCTTTCTGAGTTTTCTTATCCTAGGATTCAGTCCTATAAATGTTTACTGTCTTGCTTTCATTTTTTATTTCTTAAAAGATAGGCTTTGTGTATTTTGTCCAGCTTTTCTATTTCTCAGTAGGACAGTGGTTGGAATTATCTAGACTACCATTTAAATTAAATATGTTTGTACAGGGGCGCCTGGGTGGCTCAGTGGGTTAAACCTCTGCCTTCGGCTCAGTTCATGATCCCAGAGTCCTGGGATCAGTCCTGGGATCCAGCCCCACTTCAGGCTCTCTGCTCGGCGGAGAGCCTGCTTCTCCCTCTCTCTCTGCCTGCCTCTCTGCCTCCTTGTGATCTCTCTGTCTGTCAAATAAATAAATAAAATCTTTTTTTTTAAAGACTTTATTTATTTATTTCACAGAGGGAGAGAGATCACAAGGAGGCAGAGAGGCAGGCAGAGAGGGGGGGAGAAGCAGGCTCTCCGCCGAGCAGAGAGCCCGATGCGGGCCTCGATCCCAGGACCCTGAGATCATGACCTGAGCCGAAAGCAGAGGCTTTAACCCACTGAGCCACCCAGGCACCCAAATAAATAAAATCTTTAAAAATATATATATGTTTGTACAAGTAGTACATGAATACATTTTCAGAATATAAGAGAAGTACATAGAATTAAAGTGGAGGGTCTTACCTCTCCTAGCCCAAACCATTTCCTCATCCCAAGGTAACCACTGTTATGTTTGGTGTCCTTTTTAGGGTCTCTTTCCCTCTCCCCATCATTCATTTGGAGGGGGAATATCTTTAGAGTGTAACTAATTGCAGGCATGCTTAGGTTTTGGTCACTCTTAAGTGACCAGTCATATACCAGTATGGATCTTTGCAGGTGTTTTTTCTTTTCCAGTTTTTGTTTGTTTGTTTGTTTGTTTTTAAGATTTATTTATTTATTTGAGAGAGAGAATGCACCTGTTTGCAGGATTTGGGCTGATGGCGGGGAGGGGCAGAGGGAGAGAGAATCCCAAGCAGACTTCCTGCTGAGCTGAGCCAGCCATAGGGCTGATCTCATGACCCTGAGATCAAGACCTGAGCTGAAATCAAGAGTCGGACACTTAACCAAACTGAACCACCCAGGCGCCCCTTTTCTTTTTCAATTTAATTTAGACCTTAACGACGCATAAAAATTTTTTCCATACAACGACTTCATGTAATCTTTTCTGTAATTTAAACAAATCTAAACAACCTTTTTATTTTGTAATAATTTTAGATTTATAGAAAAGTTGAAAAGATAATACAGAAAGTTCTCGAAATGCCCTTCATTTAGTTTTTCTTTATGTTAACATCTTAGGTAATCACAGTCCATGTGTCAAAACCAAGAAATTAACATTAACGCATTACTGTTAATTAAACTGCACATTCTTTTAAGATTTTACCAGTTTTTCTAGTACATGTCCTTTTTCGATTCTGGGATTTAATCCAGGATACCTCATTGCATTTAGGGCCTTTATATTTTGAAGGGTTTGAGCAATTGGCATGCATACTGCTAGGTTTCAGAGGTCCAGTTATTGATGAGTTGGACATAGGAAATAAGGATTTTGTACATGGGAGTATGTGCTTGGGAATTTTCAGTAGTCACTGTGGTATCTAAGAGGTAGGTTGGTTGATGATTACAGTAGACCTTGAAGATTGCTCTTTCCTCTCTTTATACCAGGGTCTGATCTCCCAGCCTTCATGTCATCTGGAATTTTGATGCATGGTTTACCTAGAGTTGATCAGACCTTGGGTAAAGAGGTGATTGCTGCTCAAATTTATTTAAGAAAGTCAGTTTATTAATTTATAACAAAGTTCCAGTAAGTAAGACTCTGGAGAAAGTAAGTTAAGATCAGAAAGTAGTTTGTTGAGTGTATCAGAGTGAACCACAGTATTTCCCAAAGTATGTTTCTAAAATACCACCTTCCATAGCTAATAGGCGTACCTAGAAATATGGGTCCCACAGCCATTAAAGTTTGAGAACCTTTGATGATTAGTAAGATAAATTTTTTTTTAACTCTAGGACTTACCAGTGCTTTTAATATAGTAATGTGATGTGTATATCCCCCAGAGAAGGATTCGTTACTTAGAATTTCCAATTTTGATTTCCAATTTTAATTTGATCACAGAATTCTTTAGAGGGGGGACCATCTTACCGAAGAGTTTTGGGAAACCTTGATTTAAAGAGAAAATGCTTTCAGGGAAGTAACTGCCTTACCGGAATCTGCCAGATGTTCTTGATAACTGCACATTTTGATTCAGCAAACATTTATTAAGTACCTTTTCTCAGTGCCAGGCTTTATGGCCAGGTCTGTTTTTCAAGTCATATATTCCTGAATCAGACACTATATGGACATCTTCCAAGCTCCCAACTTTCCTTCTCCAGTTAACTTTTATGTTAAGTTAAATGCATGAATGCTTTGAAGTCAGAACTTTAAGAGTAGGTATTACTCTTTCAATATCTAGTAACTTCTGGTTAATCAAAGGCAGTGGTGGCCCCATCTATTGAAGCCACTTATCTTGCAACTTGTCATCCCCAACCTGAGATTGGGGCTACTCTTACTATCTTCTCTGACCAGCTTCTAAGTAGTTGCTCAGGCATTTGTGATTCTCTTCATGGATGCTTCTTTGCATTTTTTTTTAAAGATTTTATCTATTTATTTGACAGAGACACAGCGAGGGAGGGAACAGAAACAGCTGAATGGGAGAGGGAGAAGCAGGCTTCCTGCTGAGCAGGGAGCCTGATGCAGGGTTTGATCCCAGTACCCTGGGATCATGACCTGAGCTGAAGGCAGATGCTTAACGACTGAACCACCCAGGCACCCCATGTATTTTAATTCTATAACAACCCGTTTCTTTGCTGCCTATAATAAATTTAGAAGGCTGTATTCTTTGGACAGTTTTCTTTTTTTTTTTAAAGATTTTATTTATTCATTTGACACAGAGAGAGAGATTACAAGTAGGCAGAGAGGCAGGCAGAGAGAGAGGAGAGAGGAGGAAGCAGGCTCCCTGCTGAGCAGAGAGCCTGGTGTGGGCCTCGATCCCAGGACCCTGGGATCATGACCTGAGCCGAAGGCAGCGGCTTTAACCCACTGAGCGAGCCACCCAGGCACCCGACAGTTTTATTTTCATTAAGTTTCCCCCTTCGCCTGGATGGCTGAGTCGGTTAAGCGCTTGACTCTTGGTTTAGGCTAGGGTCATGATCTCGAGATTGTGGGATTGAGCCCTGGATCTGGCTCTGTGCTCAGTGCAGAGTCTGCTTCAGATTCTCTCTACCCCTTCCTCTCCCTCATGTGTGCACTGTCTCTCAAGCAAACAAATAAAATCTTAAAAAAAAAATTTCCCTCTTTTTTATTGAAAAGATTATGTAGCAATATTAAATTTTAAAAGCCCTTTTAATCTTTTTAATATTTTCATTTTCCCATATATTTGCTATCCATTTCCTAGGATACAGAATTTTTTTGTGTCTTGCTCTTTTTTACCTAAGATTAGAAACATTCTCCTACTTTTTCAAGACATAGTTTTCATAATTTAACAGCTTTTAAGTAGTTTGTTATGTTGATAGATCATAATTCAGCAATTTCCCTAATTTTTACCTTTAGGCTGTTGCCACTTTTTTCTATTGTAAATAAACTTAGTGAATATCTTTAAGCATGTAGCTTTTGGTTTTATTGAGTTGTTACATTAGGCTACATTACAAGTGTGGAATTACTTGGGTAGAGGCTATAGCTATCTTTATTCATTTTGCCACATAATTATTGCTATCAGAAGAAAAATAGCTCTTCACTTAGTTCTGAAATATCTGTTCTGAATTGTTCTGAGTAAGATACAGTATTTGTAGACCTGCCTCATACAAGGGCAGCAGTTAGTTCAACTGGTGGTCGTTAAGGTGTTAATAAGGTGTTAACTGACTACAGGTTTCCCCTGCTATCCAAAAGTAGATAGTCTTATGAAACCTTTTCTAAGCTGAAATAGTGTAAAGCAAAGAAGCAGTTGCCATCAATTTACATGGAAAAATTTTTGAGCATTCCCAGACCCAAAAAATAACTTCTTAGGCTTTTCTTTTTTTCTTTTTTCTTTTTTTTAAGACAAATTTTAAAAAAGATTTTATTTATTTATTTGAGAGAGAGAAACAGCAAGAGAGAGCATGAGCTGGGAGAAGAGGGAGAAGCAGGCTCCCTGATGCGGGGCCTGATCCAGGACCCTGGGATCATGACCTGAGCCGAAGGCAGACACTTAGCTGACTGAGCCACCCAGGGACCCCAGGCTTTTCTGATACTTTAGGTCGTATCTTACTAATAGGTGCACAAAATAAGTAGAGATAAAGCACAGATAGTTTAAAGCTACGATGACTTGATGCTGAGATGCTGAGGGTAGTTCTGTGGAACCAGCGGTGCCACCTTTCACGGCTTGGGGTACGTGCCGACTCTGTAACAGATCACTGCAAAACACCCTTGAGTGCTTTTTTTGTTTTTTGCCCTTTTTTCATAAAAGTGAAAATCCTTTTCAGATTTCTTTTGGTTAGTGAAAACAGGTACTAATGTAGGCCTTTTATAAGAAAGCAGTGTCGAAAACTGGAGGATAACTCTATTGTGCTTCTATTAGTGACTTCTGTAGAACCATAGGACAATAAGTTTAAAGTTGCTGTACATTCTTTCATTATGTTTCAAACTTGGGGTCCTTTATTTGGTCATCTTATTTCACAGTCTGTGCTGTGCAATTGCAAAAGAGCAGTGTTTAGATGTGACTTAAATGTTTTTTGTTTGTAACTTCATTTCTGTACCCTTGATTAAGTTTTTAAGAGACTGCTTTTTTTTCTCACTTTTTAAGAAGTTTCAAGAATGATTTGGGAAAAGCAGTAAATTATATTTTATTCTATTACAGGGGAACATTGTTCTTACAGATTATGAGTACCTAATTTTAAATATCCTGAGATTTCGAACTGATGAGTCAGATGATGTTAAATTTGCTGTTCGTGAACGCTATCCAGTTGATCATGCTAGAGCTGCTGGGCCTTTGCTTACCTTGGAAAGGTAACATGTTTTGTTTATAAGCTCATTTCATAATGTATTAGAAGGTAAAATAGGTCATAGGTCAGAATATGAATGAATAAGAAAATATTTTGTTTACTTGTATACAATAAGTAAATATGGATTGCTTGAACTACATAAATGTGCATTATAGGCAATTAAGCTTCATTTGCAAGTAGCAAATGTATGTCTATTTATCTAAGTCTGGTGTAACTTCAGATATTTATGATTTCTTGGTAAAGTGAGAGGACTTACTATCTATTCTGTGAGAAGACAGATGTCTATCTTGGGCAGAGTGCAAATGGAAATGGTTTAGCTAAGAAAAGGGAGTACTGTGGGATAAAGTGCTGATTTTAATTGTACTCTTGTGGCTGAAAGGTTTTGCTGGTTAATAGCTATAGGAGAGGTTCTGAAAGTGCAGCATGCATCCCATTCACCTGGAGGGCTTAATAAAACATAGATTGATGCCCCTGCTTTCAGTGTCTGATTCAGTGGATCTGAGATAGGCCCAGGAATTTACATTTCTAACAAGTTCTCAGGTTATGCTGATGCTGCTCATCTGGGGACCAGAGTGGCCCACAGCATCATTAAGAGTTCTTATTAAGTGCATAATTAGGTAAAGCCATTCCACATATTAAGATATATCACCAGGTTCTACAAACATTTACCTGTTATATAAAAACATCACTTTTCTGTCATGTATAAGCACATTGGCAATAAGCAGTATGACTTAGTTGAGAGATTATTGATTTTTCTTAGAAAATTTGGTTTCACGTCCCAGTCTGCTGCTCAGGGACCTACTACCCTTGGATAAATTATTTTACAACTCATTTTCCTACCTACAAAGTGAACTAATTCCTCTTGTCCTTTAGAGTACCCTGATCATCGGGCAATTTGATATATGTGAAAGTATTGTGAATATGAATATTGCTGAAGGTTTGTTAAATATAAAGTAGTAAGAGGTATGTCAATTTTGTTTTCACAGATTGACTGAAATAATAGCCAGTGCACCTAAGGGTGAACTACTGAAGAGAGTTCTTAACCCATTACTTCGTGAGTAATTCTAAATAGAGCTGTGAAATGTTTGCAAGAAAATGTAGTTTTCAGGATTCTTTTAAGAAATTAGAAGGCATTAGAAAGTTACCTCTACAACTTTCCAACTGCTATTATAGCATATATAAAATTTGCAAGTTTGGATTTTTTATTTAGTCTATTAACATTAACCAGTTTTTGGATATTAAAACAATCTTTCATTCCTGATTTATGTCCTTTATATGTGGCTCAGTTCCATTAAATTTCTATAACTTGTGCACTGACTTCTACATCTGTATTATAGTCTCAAATTTTTATAAGTATTTTAATTGTTATTTCTAATAACATTTCAAAATAAGTAAACTAAATAAAATCTTGAAAAGCAAAATAAGTAAATTGTTGTTTTCAATGGCTACTGTTATTGAGTAGATATTTATATTGGGATATAAATTTTGGATTATATTTGGAATTTTAAATTTTATAGGAAAATACTAAAAATGATACCCTCTGCTTTTATAGCCTATGGACCAGCTCTCATTGAACACTGTCTTATAGAAAATGGATTCTCTGGCAATGTCAAAGTGGATGAAAAATTTGAAAGCAAAGGTATGCCTTCATGCTACAAGTCCATTTTCATTTATTTCCTTTTTTAAAACTATGAAAATTCTTGGAAAATAATAAAAGTGAGCAGGTAGTTGCAAACTTAAAAACATTTGACCTATGAATGTTCTATCAATATGATATTCCCAGCTTCCTACACTAATGTGGCACTTTTACCTTATTTCTTTTTTTTTCTTTTTAAGATTTTATTTATTTATTAGAGAAAGCACAAGCAGGAGGAAGGGCAGAGGGAGAAGTAGGCTCCCCGCTGAACAGGGAGCCCAATGTGGGGCTCAATCTCAGGACCCCGGGATCATGACCTGAGCCAAGGGCAGATGCTTAACTGAGCCACCCAGGCTCCCCACTTTTATCCTTTTTAAAGATTTTGTTTATTTGGGACAGAGTGAGAGAGAGAGCACAAGTTGGGGGTGAGGGGTGCAGAGGGAGAGGGAGAAGCAGACTCCCCACTGAGCAGGGAGCCCAAAGAGAGGCTTGATCCATCCCAGGACCCTGGGATCATTACCTGAGCTGAAGGTGAATGCTCAATCGACTAAGCCACCCAGGTGCCCTTCTAATGTGGCACTTTATGCCTAGTAACTCACAGTTCAGTCTCTACCTTATTACTTTTCAACTTCAGAATAGTATGTTTTCCTCTACCTAAATATTTGAAGTGGTTACCAAACTTGATAGTCTCTGGTACAGGCTTGAAGGAGTTGAATTATTCACCTGACTAGGAAGTTGGAGTGCTTTTAGAAGTAGCATTACTCATGCATTTTAATTCTGTTAAGAACTGTACTGTAGCTATATGATGAATTAGGCTTTTGTAATTTCTTAAGGGAACCTAACTAAATTGCCAGATTAGGATAATAAAAATTAGAGGAAATAAAGGGAAATGGAAGACTTGGTCTTTGACAAATTTATCTACAGATTCTCATGTAAAATTTTTTAAAAAGTCCTTTATGTTTATATTTTGGGATTATATGTAATTTAAGGTTTAGGGATAGTAATTTCTATGCTGTAAATGTTTTTATGTTTAGAAATACGAGTTAAGGGCGACTGGGTGACTCAGTCAGTTAAGTGTCTGCCTTTGGCTCAGGTCATGATCCCAGGATTGAGTCCCACATTGTGCTCCCTGCTGAGCAGGGAGTCTGCTTCTTCCTCTAACCCTCTCCCCTCTCATGCTCTCTTTATCCGTAATAAATAAAATCTTAAAAAAAAAATACAAGTTAAATGTTTTAGTGATTGATTTAATATTTAAAATACTAATTCAGTGCAGTCCTGATCAAAATGTCAACAGGTGGTATTGTTTTTGCAATTTTGCAATTGCAGTGTGTGTTTCAAATTTGATATTCTTGTGGAATAAAGGCATGTGAAAATGTTCAGGAAAACTCTGGAAAATAATAGTAGTGATGGAGAATAACCCTTTTATAGATGAAAATATATTAAGAACCTAATAGTAAGTTTTTGAAGAAATACAAAATAAAGAATTCAGAAACAGGCCAAAATACATAAGGGAATTTAGTATATGAACAAAATACTGTTAAGATCATGAGGGAAAAAATTATTCAGTAAAAAGCTATTGGAATCACAAGCTGGCCAAAACATTCTTAATTACTTCTACTGATTACAAACATGAAATAACTATATTTACTTTTCTTGAACATTTTTTATTATTTCATCAGTATATTTCTATTTTATACATGGTTGTTTAATAGTTGTTAATTGACACTTAATTGACACTCCTTTTTTCCATTTTTATTCTGTTAGATATTGAAAAAATACTTGTTTGTCTGCAGCAAGCAGAAGACTATATGAAAACAACATCCAACTTCAGTGGAAAGGTAGTACCACATGTACTTATTGTATATTGTGGTTTTATTTATTTAGATTTTCAGAATTTAAAGTTCATTAAGGATCACTACATGTAAGTTTTTTGTTGTAACTTAGAAATTCAACATCCGTAATATGCTTATTCTAGGTTTTTGTTTTGTTTTGTTTTGTTTAATTGCTGTTGGGTTTACAATTTTTCTTCTGTTTCTTTTGTAGAAAGTATTAGGTCAAGTCATTATTGGTACACCAGGAAAGTTGAGGGATTTGAAAATATATCCTCTTAGGTTGATTTTTAGATAGAGAAGCATATTTTAATTTGCTAGCATTTTTTTAAAAATTAGTGATTTAAATCACTCTGTTTTTATATTTAAAAAAATTTTTTTAATCTGAATTCAGTGCGCCAACATATAGTTTCAGATGCAGAGTTCAGTAATTCATCAGTTACTTATAACACCCAGTGCTCATCACACCATGTGCCCTTCTTAAATCTCGACACCCATTTACCCATCCTTCACCTCCCCTCCAGCAACCCTCAGTTTCTTTCCCTTAGTTAAGAGTCTCTCCTGGTTTGTTTCCCTCTCTGATTTCTACCCATTCCGTTACATCACTCTAATAGGTAAACATCCTCTGAATTATCTTATACCTTCTTTTTCTTCTGTATTTGAAGTATAACTTTATGTATAACAGAAGTTCAGAAAAAGTTCTGATTAATTACACCCAAATTCAGTGCAAATATACCTGCCCAGTTTTTTAAATGAATTAAAATTTCCTACCAACAAAGTGAATCTAAGACTTTCTACTGAAAGTAAAGTGCTTTTGATTGTTTTAAGTTGCAGAACATCTAAAAATGGAAAGAAAAAAGCATAGTGCACATGTATAATCCCATCACTTTATTAAATCACTAGCTTTCATTTTCTTCCTTATTTTTTCTTGTCCAAGTGAAAAAAAAAACAGTATTATTTTATAATACTTAGCCTAGAAACATCATTTGAGAATTGATACAATCAGTAGACAAATGCAGCAGATTATTTAAAAGTGGAATAATCTTACAAGTTAAATTAATAAATTTTATCAGTCGTGGAAAGTAAATCTTTGTTAACTATGAAGAGAAAGAGTTTTAATATTGGATTTTTGTAGGGATACATCATTCAGAAAAGAGAAATAAAACCAAGCTTGGAAGTAGATAAACCGACTGAAGACATATTCACGTAAGCATGTAGGCATGAGTCAGTTTGCTTTGGATGTTTATTAATGTTCTTGAATGATATAATAAATATGTTTTGCAGGTATGAAGAATTTCATCCTTTCTTGTTTTCTCAACATTCACAATGTCCATATATAGAATTTGAATCATTTGACAAGGTGGGTTTTCCAGTTCTGTTTTTTGACCAGTTAGCACGATATGAGTTATTAAATTAATACCTACTTGCTTTGATAAATTGAAAATATTTTTGGTTTACAATCACTGTGAATCTGGGCATTAAAGATCAATGTAGTCACAAATAAAAACTGTTGAAAATTTTTGTTGCCATTTTATTTCAAGATGAAGGACCGAAGATTTTAACTTACTTTGATTCTGCCTGTTGAGCTATATGATACATTTACTGGGAATCTGTTCCAAGTTCTTTGAGTAGTGTTGTAAGATAAAATGGACTCTAAAATTCTATGTATGTAAGTTGAAGTAGAGACCATGTTTTTTTTTTTTAAACAGTTATTATCTTTTTTTCTTTCTAATAAGGCTGTGGATGAATTTTATTCCAAGATAGAAGGTCAGAAAATAGATTTAAAAGCTTTACAACAGGTATGGTATTGCTGAAAACATTTATATTAAACCAACTAGCCTTAGCGTGGTTTGCCGTGTAAATGATGCTTTCATAATAGGAATGGGCAGCCTTTCAGAAGTAGTATGGGAATGTCCTGAACCCTTGGTTTATTGATAAAGGTCCAGGGGAGGTCTCATTATTGAAAAGCATTCCCTTATTTGTTCTATCAGTATGTCAGATAGTCTGCAAAATGGAAAAGACAGTGGGAAGATGAGACCTGTTATTTATTCTTTAGTATAATTTGTGTTATTATAGCAACCCGAAGTTTCTCAAACTTTGCTGTTAAGGGAATACTGTTCCAAGGAGATTTTTAAATAGGCCAAGAGAGAGGGAAATGTCCTTTCTCTACAAATAATCATATTTGTTTATCATTAAACTGTTTTTTCCTAAGTGGGCTGACTCCACAGGAGAGTTTAATATGCTCTGTTTCCCCAGCACATTTGACCACCTTTTTGGAGCATTGCTGTAGAACAGCTTCAGAAATTAGCCACAGTCACTCTCGATTTGAAGGGGATTTGATTTTTCAAAAATGTTAATAAGTAGGGGTGCCTGGTGGCTAAGTCGTTAAATATCTGCTTCAGCTCAGATCATGATCGCAGGGTCCTGGGATCCGTCTCTCACTGTCTCTCTTTCAAATAAACAAACAAAATCTTAAAAAATATGTTACTAAGTAAAGTCTTGAAATATGTGTGCAAAAATTTGAAATTATGTGGATAACCCTCCCCATCTTAAAAAAATTAACAGCACAATTTCAAAGCAGGTGGGTTGAATGAATTAAATAATGTTACTGCCACACGGTGGCAGTACATGAACTAGTAAACAGATATTTCATGGGAACATTGAATGGCATGTTTTTAATGTGCATCAGAATATCCATGAATTATTTTAGTGATCACTGTGTTCTTTTAATAGTCACTGTTCTTTATTTTAATTTTTTTTAAGATTTTATTTATTTATCAGAGAGAGAGCGAGAGAGCACAAGCAGGGAGAGGGGCAAAGGGAGAGGGAGAAGCAAACTCCCCACTGAGCAGGGGCCCGATGTGGGACTTGATCCCAGACCCTGGGATCACAACCTGAGCTGAAGGCAGATACTTAACCGACTAAGCCACCCAGGCGTCCTCTCTCTTTTTTTTTCTTAAGATTTTATTTATAGTTACCATGCCTATAATTCAAATTTTTAGTTAACTTATTTAAAGATTTTATTTATTTATTTGTCAGGGAGAGAGAGAGAGCAAACAAGTGGGGGGGGCAGCAGGCAGAGGGAGAAGAAGGCTCCCTCCTGAGCAAGGAGCCTGATGCAGGACCCTGTCCCAGGACCCTGGGATCAGGACCTGAGCCAAAGGCAGAGCTTAACTGACTGAGCCACCCAGGCATCCCAATTCAAATTTTTTAAATATTACATCCAGCATTCAAACATTCATTAATTGGTGATGCTGTTACTAGTGTTAGAAAATTTGCTCCAAATCAGTAATCTTGAAATGTAAATGAGACATGATAAAATGCCATACAGAAGGTAAATTAAGTACCATGAGCCTTTGCGGCGTTAATTTAGGAAAAAGAGCACTCTGTAGAAATGATGATGAGAAAATTAAAGGAGTAATAAAATAAAAAGAAGCTATTTTGGTAATTTATGTTCTTTAAGAATGCATTTCCCCAAAACTTTACTTTTATGTGGAAGACAATGTCTTAAACTCTGCCTTGAATAATGCAGGGGCATTAGGGGCATATATTACATACATTGTAACCTGTTATCGGAATACCTTCCTATATAGGGAATGGGAGGTGGGTAGTCGGGAGAGGTAATTTGAGAGCGTGACACACTTTGGGGTAGGATAGACCTGGGAGGTGGGCTACAGGAACCTTAGCTAGCAAGGTGACAACATTTAGGGGGCTGAAGTGGAGGTGGGATAGTGAGTTTCAGGACATAAGAGAAAAGGTGCAGGAGGCACGAGAAATCTAATTTTTTAAAAAATCTGTTTTGTCTACAAAAGGAAAAACAAGCATTGAAGAAATTAGATAATGTCCGAAAGGATCATGAAAACCGATTAGAAGCTCTTCAACAGGCTCAGGTATTATATTTAGCTATTTTCAGATTTCAAAAATGATAACTCTAAATGTAACACTGTGCGTTAACTAAGTGGAATTAAAATAAAAACTGAAAAAAACGGTAACTGGCATTACAGTAAACATTTTTGTTTATTTCTTAAGGAAATAGACAAACTTAAAGGAGAGCTCATAGAAATGAACCTACAGATAGTTGACAGAGCCATTCAGGTTGTTCGAAGTGCTTTAGCCAACCAGATAGATTGGACAGAAATTGGGTTAATTGTGAAAGAAGCCCAAGCTCAAGGAGACCCTGTTGCAAATGCAATTAAAGAATTAAAACTACAAACAAATCATGTTACAATGCTACTAAGGTAAGTTTGATTCTTAGTTAAGTAATTCATGTTTGTTTTTATTTTGCTGTTTAATTGTTTGCTCTATTCATTTAAAAATTCTTTTATTTGGAAATTTATCCTCAAAGATAAAGGAAAAAACAATTTACATTAAGATAATACAGCTATTTAATTTTTTAAAAGATTTTATTTATTTAGAGAGGAAGAGAGTGTGAGCATGTGCGTGAGTACACTTGGGATTGGGGAGAGAAGGAGAGAATCCGAAGCAGCCTCCATGTTGAGCTTGGAGCCCATCATGGGGTCAATATCATGACCCTGAGATCACGACCTGAGCCAAAACCAAGAGTTAGACACTTAACCGACTGTGCCACCTAGGTGCCCCCCCCAATGCACCTATTTAAATATTGTAAACAGTCTGTAATGTCATTGAGGAAGAAAATTGAAGAAAAAAGTGATGTCATTGACATTAGTGAAATACTATTGAATATTTTTAATAGAAATCCATACTTGTTATCAGAGGAGGAAGATGACGATGTTGATGGTGATATCAGTGTTGAAAAAAATGAAACCGAACCACCAAAAGGAAAAAAAAAAAAGCAGAAGAATAAACAGCTGCAGAAGCCTCAGAAAAATAGGCCATTACTTGTTGATGTTGATCTCAGCTTGTCAGCATATGCCAATGCCAAAAAGTAAGTGTTAAATTTAAGTATGAATTGTAAGCAAAATATCTGCAAAAATAAGAGGATATTAAGGATAACATGTGTATATATTATGTGTGTGTGTGTGCTTTTGGGTGAAAACACTTTTTTCAGTCTCATTTTGTGCATTATACAACTTTATTTTCATAGAGAACATACGAAATAAAGTTGTGTAATACACCAAACTTGTTCTGTATGATTTGAGAATCTAAAATTAGATAAAATAAATAGAAAGCTAAATAATAAAAATTTTACTTAAGAGAAATATGTTTTTCTAGATACTATGATCACAAGAGGTATGCTGCTAAGAAAACACAAAAGACTGTTGAAGCTGCTGAAAAGGTACTTAATATTTCTTGCAGTGAACGCAAATTGTTTTTCTCTGCTTTAACTTAATGGCCTTAATTATTTCTTCTGTTTAAATGAGATTTTCTAATTCTGAAATATCTTTCAAATTTAATTTTGCTTTTAATATGTGTTTCCAATATTTTTCTTCCCCATACCTCCTTCCCAGTCTTCCCTGTCTTAGTAAATAGCGCCTTCTTTTTTCCCTTTACTTGGGTTAAAAATGTTGGATTCATCCTAGACCCTTGCTCATAAACCATATCCATTCCCTCATTAGCATATCCTTGTAGCTTTTCTAGTAGGGTATAACCAGAATCTGGCCACAACTTATTAGTCCAAGCCCCCATCATCTCTGTTCACATGACTGTAAGAGTGGCCTCTTCCTGGGTCTCTCTCCTTCTGCCCTTTTCCCCCTGCAGTCTGTTTCTCACACAGCAGCCATAATGATCTTTTTTTTTTTCATAATGATCTTTTTAAATAAAAATGAAGTTATTTCTCTCTGTTCAAAATCCAGTTGCTTCCTATCTTACTTAAGACAGTTCAGGGACGCCTGGGTGGTGTGGTCTGTTAAGCATCGGACTCCTGGTTTTGGCTCAGGTCATGATCTTAGAGTTGTGAGATCGAACCCTGTGTTAGGCTCCATGCTCAGCCTGGAGTCTGCTTGGGTTTCTCTCTCCCTCTCCTGCTGCTACCCCCTGCCCTTTGCCCACTCTCTTTCTCTCTCTCTCAAATAAATAAAAACAAAAAAACAAAGCAAAAAAAAACCCCCCAAAACCCAAGGCAGTTCAAAGCCCTTCTCCTGTCCTGTAAGGCCGTACATGATCTGCTCCCCTCCCATCTAATCACCTGCACTCCTCTTGCTACACTGTTTCCAGCTACACTGGGATCTTAGCTATTCCTGCAGCAGCGACTCATGCTGCCTTCTCAGGGCATATGTGCTTGCTGCTCTTTCTGTTGAGAATGTTCTTCCCTCAAAATTTCCGTGGTTTGATCCTCCATTCATTGGCATGTCTTCTAAAATGAGACTTTATCAGAGAGCCTTTTCTTGACCACTCTTACTAAAAGTAGTACTACCCTCAATCACTCCCTCTCTGCTTTATTTTTCTTCTTAAAAAACACCCCTCCGGGGGCACCTGGGTGGCTCAGTGGGTTAAAGCCTCTGCCTTCAGCTCCGGTCATGATCTCGGGATCCTGGGATTGAGCCCCGCATCGGGCTCTCTGCTCAGCAGGGAGCCCGCTTCCTCCTCTCTCTGCCTACTTGTAATCTCTCTGTGAAATAAATTAAATAAAAATCTAAAAAAACAAAAACAAAAACAAAAAAACCCACCCCTCCCGGAGCACCTGGGTGGCTCAGTTGTTAAGCACCTGCCTTCAGCTCAGGTCATGATCCCAGCACCCTGAGATCAAGCCCCACATCAGGCTCCCTGCTCAGCGGGAAGCTTGCTTCTCCCTCTCCCACTCCCGAGACTTGTGTTCTTTCTCTCTAGCTGTGTCTCTCTCTGTCAAATAAATATATAAAATCTTAAAAAAATAAAAATAAAAAATAGCCCTCCCAACTTATGTTTATCTGTCTTCCCTCTAGAATGTAGGTTGTATGAAAGTAGGATCTTTGTTCTATTCATTCTTTGTCGTAGCCCCTAGAATATTGCCTGGAACATAGTAACATTAATATCTGTTAAATGAGTGGCCTTCATGACTTGGCCCTCTATTTGCCTCTCCAACCTAATTTCTTGACATTTTATCTTGTTAACTTCTTTCTGGTCAGGCTGGCCTTTTCTTTTTGCTTACAGTGCTTTTGTTCCTATTTTTGCCTTGATAATTGTATTAACCCTTCAGGCTTCAGCCCAAATGCCATTTCCTCAGAAATACCTTCTTTGACCTAAGCAGTTATAAGTTAGATTCCCTTTTTATACTCTCATAGCATCCTTAGAAGCAATTAACCTACGTTTATTTGAATAATTATGTATTTTATATTTGTATCTTCTCCTAGACCCCTTGGTGGGGTGGGGGTGAGAGCTTTGTCTTGTTCCTTTGTATGTCTCAGCATCTAGTCCAGAACCTATTATATGGTAGGTACTCAGTATCTGGTAAACAAATGATACTTTTTGTAATTTGTAGGTCTTGAGCAAATATTTGTATGTAGCAAATCTTTGACTTAAATTATTTTAATATTTAAGACAAAAATCTTCATTACTTTCATGTAGGTATGGGGTGTGTGTGTAAATAGTGCTATTTTGTGACATTTAAAAATGATTTCTTGCCCTGTCATTTACTTGATGTTATTTATACTTTATTTTATTTTTTGAGGAGAGAATGCATATGCTCCTGTGCACGTGGGGGGTGGGGAGAAGAGGGACAGAGAGAGGGGGCGATAGAGAATTAAGCAGACTCCACACTCAGTGTTGACCCCAGTGTGGGCCTTGAGCTCAACGACCCTGAGATCATGACCTGAGCTGAAATCAATAGTCAGATGCTTAACCAACCTAGCCACCCAGGAGCTCCTTACTTGGTGTTACTTAAATATGTTCTTAACAAATTATTTAAAAACTCTCTTCTTATAAATAGGCATTTAAATCAGCAGAAAAGAAAACAAAGCAAACCTTAAAAGAAGTCCAAACAGTTACCTCTATTCAGAAAGCGAGAAAAGTGTATTGGTAAGTGTTCTGCCTTTTAAAAATACAGTTTTTTGTTTTTATTAAAATTATACATGCACATTGTTTAGAAAATCAAGCAGTTCTACAAAGCTTGTTGCAAAAACCAGTACCCCTGCAACATTTTACCCCCCTACTCCTGTTGCCTCCTCTCCATAGAAACTATTGTTAGCTCTTTTAGCTGATTACTTTTGGTATACCCTTCCCTTTCTCTTAGTAATATGCTTATATTGCTGCTTAATTTTTCTGTTTTATACTCTATCAATGACTTTCCACTGTGTAATATTCTTTCCACTTGTGCTGCATTACACACATACACACAACTCAGCCTCCCAGTAAAGGTATGTGGCCTAATTTGCCACAGTTTATATTCAGCATTAATATTATATTAGTATTTTAATTGTAGTCACAGCTGAGTTATATAACATTATGTTTCTTTTCTTTCCCTGCTCAGCTTTTTATCTTCCCTGAAGGTAATTGTGGTTTCATTTACCTTCCTCTTCCAAGAGTGTTCAGACACATTGGAATTCTGTCAGCATCATCTTGGAGAAGTCTCTGCTGAACTTTATGACCTAATTTGTTCTAGATCAGTTACTCTTAACATCTTAAGATCTCCTTTTATTCTTATCCTGGAAATTCTCTTTACCCCTCTCTGTTTTGGATTCTCTGTCCTGGATCTCATACTTCCTTTTTCTTGGTTGATGGAATATGTGCTCTAGAGGCTATAGAGAGGGATGTATAAGATGTAAAATTTTTGAGGTCTTCTATATATAAAAAAAAACTATTTTTACTCTTATACCTAATTGTTTGGCTGGGTGTAGAATTCTGGTTTAAAAATTTTTTTTTTCAGACTTTTAAAGTCATTGTTCATTGTGTTAACTTTCAGATTTGATCTTCAAAAGTCTGATTTTAATAGTTAATATTTTATTGAAAATTTGTTTTTTTTATGCTGAGTAAAAGAAACCAAACCCAAAATGCAAAAAAAAAAAAAATTTTTTTTTTTTTGCCTTTCTGTAAACTTGTAGATCTTTTTTCTTTCGGTTTTTAAAATTTCACAATGATATAGGTTGGTGAAGATGTTTTAATCTATTATGCTGGATACTCTCTTTTTAATTTAGAAACTTTCAGTTCTGAGAACTTTTCTTGAAATATTTCTTAGCAGTCTGTAGATAGTGTTTTTCTTTTTGTTTTTTTCGTTTTTTTTTTAATTTTTTAATTTATTTGACACAGAGAGAGAGACCACAAGTAGGTAGAGAGGCAGGCAGAGAGACAGGGAGAGGAGGAAGCAGGCTCCCCGCTGAGCAGAGAGCCCGATGCGGGCCTCGATCCCAGGACGCTGAGATCATGACCTGAGCCGAAAGCAGAGGCTTTAACCCACTGAGCCACCCAGGCGCCCTGTTTTTTTTTTTTTTTTCTTTCCTTCTGGAAGTCTTATTTATTAAATATGGTCCTCCAATTTTCTTGCATTTTCTGTTTTTCAACTGTTTATATCTTTTTGTTCTATGTTCTGAGAGATTTATCTTTCAGTTCTTCCCCTGAATTTTTAAATGTTTTAATTCCTTCCTATCATGTTTTTATTTTAATCTACTTTTGGGTTTTTTCTTATTTTTTTTAAAACTTCCTACTTCACTTTCTTTATACTGTGAATAGTTTTGATGTATTAATTTGATTTAAAAGTATTCTTAAAAAAATAAATAAAAGTATTCTTGCAGGTCTTCTTTAAGGTTTTTGCTTTATTATTATTATTATTATTATTATTATTATTATTATTATTTGGGTTTGTCTGCAGCTTTTGTTAAAGACTTTTGTTAATGTCTGGTAATCCTGAATTGTCTGTTCACATTGTCTGTTCACGTTTTATAGTAGAGTATTAAAATGCTGATAGGAAGTTCTCTCTGGGCAGCTAGGCTTATAAAATGATGTATGTGGGCCATGTTATGTGGAACTCTCAAAGTCTTTAGCTTTTTTACTCTAGCTGGTCTCATTTTTTAGGAAAGACTTTTTCCCCTGCTTGCAAAGTGAAGACCTGGCTGTCATAATTTTGGAAGCCCAGTGGGAATAGATTGGGGAGGCTTAGTATCCAGTAATTCATACATTAACTTAATTACCCCATTTTACATATGTTACCTCAATTTAGCAACTGTTCCACTTTCCCCCTAATTCAGAGATACTCTTTGTATACTTTGTAGAGAATTAATGTCTGGCCTTCTGTTAGGATGTGAAAGGGGCAGCTTACTACCATGTTCAGAGCTAGAAAGGAGATCTAGGGAAGTAACTGCTTCTTGATGAGATTTTTGGCCAGTTTTCCCGATTTTAACCCCATCTTAAACCCTATTTCTAGCAGTACCTTGTACTGCTATTTTAAGCTTTTTATGGGTTACACAGTGATTTGTTTCTTTGCTTTTTCCATTGTCAGCCTGCATTTCAGCTTCTTGAGTCCAATCTTGTTGATTGATTTTTCCATTTCTCAGAATACTGTTACAGTTTTCTTCTCTTTCTCCTTTCTTTTCTTCACATCTCTGTTGGTGAATAGGATAGACCTGTAATTTTCATTTCTCATAATGTTCTTCTTAGGTATTGGTCTCAAGGTAACATTACCTCATAAAACAGATTGGGACATGTTCCTTTTTTTTAAGATTTTATTTATTTATTTATTTGAGAGGGGGGAGGGAGAGAATGAACAGGGGAGTGGCAGAGGGGGTGAGAGAGAGAGAGAGAGAGAAACAGACTCCCTGCTGAGCAGAGAACCCAATGTGGGGCTGTATCCCAGGACCTGGAGATCATGACCTGAGCTGAAGGCAGATGCTTAACTGACTGAGCCACTAAGGCACCTCTGGGAAGCATTCTGTTATCAGTTGTCCTTGGATGTTTGACAAAATTCTACCTGTGAAGCTGAGTAGTCTTGAAGTTTTCTTTATGGGAAACTTTTTCACTACAGATTCAAATTCTTTAGTACTTCTCAGATTGTCTTATTTTAGTTAGTAGTATTTTCCTAAGACTTTGTCTATTTCTAAAGTTTGGAATGTATTGGCATAAAGTTTTAATGTTCCACTTAACTTTTTAACATCCGTATAGTCTTTAATACCTTCCCTTTATGTATGATAGTTGTCATTGTGCCTTCTCTTTTTCTTGGTTAGTCTGACCAGAGGATTTTTAGTTGCATTAATATCTTTCAAGAACCTGTTTTGACTGTTGATCTCTAGTATATATGTGCTATTTTATTATTTTCCTCCTCCTACTTTTCTTCAAGATTCATTTGCATTTCCCTTTCTGATTTCTTGAAATGGAAACTTAGTTCATTGATTTTTTTTTTCTCCCCGCCTATTTTCTTTTCTAATATGTATTTCAGGCAGTAAATTTTCCTCTAAGCTTGGCTTTAACTATACCTAATATTGTATTTTCATTATGTTTCATGTGAAAATATGTTCTAATTTACATTGTGATTTCTTCACCCATGCGTTTAGAATTACGTTTATTAATTTCCAAACCTATGAAGCTTTTTTGGTTCTCTTTTTGCCATTGATTTCTAACTTTAAGTTGCATAATGTTCATGGATGGTATTCTGAATTATCTCAACCCTTTGACATTTGTTATGGAAACTTGCTTTATGGTCCAGCATATTTGTGGTGTACTTTATTTATAGTTGTTTCATATGCAGTTGAAAAGAGTGTTCTATAGTTGTTGAATGCATTTCTCTAAGTATCAGTTAGGTCACATCCATTAATCATGTTGTTCAAATTTTTGGAATCTTTACTAATTCTTTTTTTAATGACTATTTTCTCAGTTACTGTGAGTTGTGTTAAGAATCACGTAATTGTGTATTTGTTTCTCCTTTTACTTCTGCTACTTTTTGCTTTATATATATGAGGTGATAAAAACATAGAGCTGTTATCTTTCCAGTGAATTGAGCTTTTATTAACTATAATCAAATGTTCTTTTTGAATTGAGCCTTTTGTTAACTGTAATCAAATGTTCTTTTAACTTGTAACTGCTTTTTCTCTTCTGTGTGAGATATTAAAACAATATCAACTTTATTTTGGTTAGTATTTGCATGATTTATCTTTTTCCATCATTATAGTCCAACCTTTTTATATTCTTATATTTTAAAGGTGTATATATATTATTTTCCTGTCCAACAGTCTGCATTTTACGTGGAGAATTGACTACATTTACATTTAATATAATTTTTTATATATAGGTTTAAATCTAACCATCTTACTGTTTGCTTTGTATTTGTCCCATTTGTTCTCTACTCTTGTCTTTTTGCCTCCTTTTGATTTTTTTTCCTTTCAGTTATATGCTCCTTTACTAAGAAGATTATAGAATTTTTACATCTTTATATTTCTCATTTTCTGTCCTTGTGGGTTTATGTTATTTTAGAAACCTCTTTATCATCAATAAGGCAGTTGTTAAATAAGTATAGTACATCCATTCAGCAGTGAAGGCTTTTTTTTTTTGAAGACTGTATTTTTAGGTAATCTCTACACCTAACATGGGGCTCGAACCCACAACCCTGAGATCAAGAGTCACATGCTTTACCAACTGAGTCAGCCAGGTGCCCCAGGAAGACATTTTTTTTTTTTTAACATAGAATGTATTATTTGCCCCAGGGGTACGGGTTTGTGAATCATCAGTCTTACACATTTCACAGCACTCACAAAAGAAAGCATTTTCAGAATAGTTTATGTTGTGTCTAAAGGAAAAGGTTTAGAATAGGCATTTTATTTTAGCTTTTGTATGTATAAAGAAACTCGAGAGAGGGATACACAGGAAGCTAGTAATAATGGATTCCTGTTTGACAGTGGTAATAGGAACTGAAAGGGGATGCAGGATCTCTCACTATACCTTTTTGTGTAATTTTAACAATTTCTAAACTGTGTATATGTATTAATAAAAAATCAGACTAGAAAACAGGAATAATTTTGGGGGATTTAAAGGAGTTTAGTTTAATGCCTGTGCTTTAATCTGTCATTTTTAACCAGAAGTTTTTAAATTGTAGATTAAGTCATAAAGATTATTATCTTAGTAGTCAGGTGTAATATAGGAAATATTTCTTTTCATCTCTATTTTATGTCATTTTCTAAATGCCATACAAATATACACTCTTTTTATCATGATGGTACATATTACTTTGTCTCTTGAGAAAAATTATAATCTTATACTTCTAAAGGTAATTTTTGCTCTGTAAAAAAATTATAAAGAATATCATGTATGTAAACCAGTTGAAGACAGAATGAAAAAACGTTTCTTTCTTACTAGTAGCCCCAAAAACCTAGCCAGTGCCCCACTGGAAGAAAGCTAAACCTAGGGACCATGTGACGTTTTATGCTTTTGCTTTGTGTAATTCATTGTTATGTTATCCTTGAGTTTAAGAAGGATCTGTTTGAGAGTGAGATAAGGAGAGAGCATACTTTTTTTAAACATAGAATTTGGGTGCCTCGGTGGCTCAGTTGTTAAGCGTCTGCATTCGGCTCAGGTCAGGATTCCAGTGTCCCGGGATTGAGCCCCATGTATGGGGCTTGGTGGTCAGTAGGGAGCCGCCTCCTCCCTCTCCAGCTCTCTTATACTTATGTTCCCTCTCTTGCTATCTCTGTCATAAATAAAATCTTTAAAAGAAAAAAAAAAGAAAGAAAAATTAAACATAGAATTTAATTACTTTCTAAAGAATACCTTAAGGCAATTTGTATTACAAGATTTCAATAAAATTCAGTTTGATGATTTAAGGAATTAAATCATCAGTTTGTCTTAACATATGAAGGTAGGATAGCTTCATTGGTTTTTTTGTTTGCAAAAAGAATGTGAATTCAGGTGACTATGAAGGAAAAGAATGTTAACTTTTTTTCTTTCAATTTGATAGGTTTGAGAAATTTCTGTGGTTCATTAGCTCAGAGAACTATCTAATTATAGGCGGGCGAGATCAGCAACAGAATGAAATAATCGTGAAAAGATACTTGACAACAGGTAAGTAAGATTAAAATTTTAAAGAATTTTCTCCTAAGTAATTTGATCATTTATCTCAGTATGAGATACAAATTTTCATCTTATACTCCTTTGCTTGACAGGGTTAATTGATAAAAAGAGCTTCATCGTCATGGTGGCTTATTGTTTGTTGAATATGTGTTTCGACTCTTAATTCTCATTTTAAGTGAATAGTCCTAAAGTAGTAGTGCTGATCTGTAGTATTGGACTTTTGATTCTCTGCTACATTAACAAAATAATTTTCAGTCCTCCAAAGTCATTGTATATCAAAATTTTAAAGGCTTGATTTTTTTAGTGCTGAAGTTTATAACCTTTTTTTCACATTTAGAAACAGGACTTAAGCTCTGTGGTGTAAGGCTTCTCATTTATTTTTGTTTGCTGATAACCACCACCTCACTGTCGTTGAACCCTCAGTGTGGGGTATCTGAAATCAATAATCAGAGCTAATTTGATGTCCACTGAAGATCCCAAACCAGGAAAGGAAGCAACAGGGATCAGGATATTACATGGTGCTCAGGGCTTGGTCTCCTATCTTCTGTAGCTCTGTTCATTGTAAGCTGAGCCTTTCTTGGAGCACTGTGAGTTTTTCTCTTTGAATTTCAAATCCCAGACAAAATGTCAATGGCAAGCAGTGGCTGCTCATTTTACCTTTTAGGAACCGTGCACTTTCTTTGTCCCTTAAAAAAAAGAGGAAAGATCTGACTTCTGCATTTGTTTGTTCATTTGGTTATTCATTGGTATCACATGCTTAGAATAAAACTGGAAGCCATCATTGTGGCTTACAAGCCTCCTCACTTCCGTCTCCAGCCTCATTTCTTACCACTTTTCGTTAGTCTGGCCTTCTGACTGTTCTTCATACATGTCAAATATCCATGGTCCTCAGGACCTTTACATTTGCTAAGATGACTCATCTGTTCCATGTGTCTCCCACCCTCCAGCAGGCTAGCCTAGATTGGCTTACGTGGTAACTCAGCAAGTTTGAGAGAAAAAGAGGAAACACACAATAACTATTAAGGCCTAGGCTGAGAATTGGCACTTGGTCACAGAGGCCACATTCCACCAAGGCAGGTCATGGGGCAGGCCCAGATAAGAGGGATGGGGAAGTGACCCCACCTCTTGAAGAGAAGCTTCAGGGTCACAGAGCAAAGAGGTGAAGATAGCAGGGGAGAGAGAAACTGACTGTTTTTATAATCTACCGTATTAGCATTGCTTTCTTAAAAAGAAGGTTGTGAGAGCTCTCCTGGGGTGGGAAATGGACTTTTCCTTATATGCCTTCTTACACCCTTTGGATATTGAACCCATTAAACCCACTTAAAAAGAAAAAAACAAAAAAGAAACAGGACAAAGTATTATTTCTCATTTGTTTTTAAGGGGACATTTATGTACATGCTGATCTTCATGGAGCTACTAGCTGTGTAATTAAGAATCCAACAGGTAATGTATTTCTCTTTATAATTCAGAACTTTAATTCCTTTCTTTAAAATACTTTTAGTATAACTATAAGACAAAAATTGTTAATGGAGATAAAGGACATTCAATAATGATAAAAGGGTCAATTCATCAATAAGATATAACATATATATATATATATATATATATATATATTTTTTTTTTTTTTTTTTTTTTTTTTTTTTTTTTTTTTTTTTNAGAGACAACACCAGCAGGGGGAGTGGCAGGCAGAAGGAGAAGCCAGCTCCCTGGTGAACAAGAAGCCCAATGCAGGACTTGATCCCAGGACCTGGGATCATGACTTGAGCCAAAGGCAGATGCCCAACCCACTGAGCCACCCAGTCGTCCCAATCACTAAGATATAACTATTATAAACATATGTGCACCCAAAAATAGAGCCCTAGAATTAGCCATGAAGCAAAATCTGACAGAATCGAAGGGAGAAATAGATCAACGGTAATAGTTCAGGACTTTAATACCTAACTTTCAGTCATGGGTAGAACAACTAGGTATAAAAGATCAACAAGGAAACAGAAGATTCTGACAATACTGTAAGTTAACTAGACCTAACACATATCTCTGGTATCCTCAGCTAATAACAATAGCTAACAACAATGCACTCAAGTGCATCTGGTATGTTCTCCAGGCTGGACCATGTAATAGTCTGTAAGACAAGTCTTAATAAGGGCGCCTGGGTGGCTCAGTGGGTTAAAGCCTCTGCTTTCGGCTCAGGTCATGATCTCAGGGTCCTGGGATCGAGGCCCGCATCGGGCTCCCTGCTCGGCGGGGAGCCTGCTTCCCCCTCTCTCTCTCTGCCTGCCTCTCTGCCTCCTTGTGATCTCTCTCCCTCTGTGAAATAAATAAATAAAATCTTTAAAAAAAAATGAAAAAGACAAGTCTTAATAAATTTAAAGCTACTGAAATCATACAGAGTAAGCTCGCTGATCATAATGGAGTGAATTTAGAAACCACTAATAGATGAAAATTTCAAAAATTCCCAAATGTGTGGAAATTAAACAACATACTTAGAGTAACCAATGTCAGAGAAAATGACAGGGAGTGTTAGAAAATACCTTGAGATGAATGAAATGAAACACGATATATCAAAATGATATGAGTTGCAGCTAAAGCAGTGCTTAGTGAGTTCATAGCTGTTATGTTGATAATTAAAAAAGGAGAAAAGCTCTAAAAATTAAAAGTATATACATAAGCTGTAGAAAAAGGAAACCAAATAAGCCATAGTAAGAAAAGAAACTAATAAAGTTTAGAGTGGAAATAAATGAAACAATAGAAGAACAATAGGGAAATTCAGTGAAACCAAAGTTGGTTCTTCGAAAACGGTCAACAAAATTAATAAAACTTTAGCTGGACTGACCAAAAAAATAAGAGAATATTCAAATTCCTAACATTGGGAACACAAAGGGGGAACATTACTACCAACTTTACAGAAATGAAAAGGATTTAAAAAAAAAAGTTCACTAGCTTCCTCTTAGAAAACGCTATTTTAGAAATACTTGTCTGGTGTTCCGTGTGGTGGTTGTGTAGTAAGACAGCAGAACTCTGTTTTCTCATAAGTGGCTTCTTTAACCAAAGAAGGAGCTTTTCACTGTAATAAAAATTAGATCTATAGTCTATATCTGGAGCATTTATTAAATACCTTTGGAAGCTACATTTGCTGAGGAGTAAAAAGATTGTGAGGGCATGCTATATACAATTGTATAGCAACAAATTAAATGACCTAGATGAGATAGGCTCCTTCCTAGAAAGACACAGACTACCAAAAACTGATTCAAGGAAAAATAGAAAATGAAAACAAACATATAACAAGCAAAGAGATTGAAATAGTAATTAAAAAAACAAAACAAAACATGGGGCGCCTGGGTGGCTCAGTTGGTTTAGTGTCTGCATTCAGCTCACCTCTCCCTCTGCCTGCTGCTGCCACTGCTTGTGCTCTCTGTCAAATAAATGAATAAAATCTTAAAAAAAAAAAATACCCAAAACAAAAAACATGCTCACAAAGAAAATTCTAGGCCCAGGTAGCTTCACTAGTGAATTCTACCAAACTTTTAAAGAAGATTGAACACAAATCCTTCACAAACTCTTCCAAAAAAATAGAGATGGGAAAACTTCCTAACTCATTCTATAAGGCCAGTATTACCCTAATAACAAAACCAGACAAAGACATCACAAGAATTGAAAATTATAGACCAATATTGCTTATGAATAGACACAGAATCTGCAACAAAATATTAGAAAGCTGAATCCAGTAGCATATTAAAAGGATTATACACCATGACAAAGTGGGATTTATCCCAGGAATGCAAGGTTGGTTTAATGTATGAAAATTAATATAGTACAGTGTACTAATAGGGTAAAGGACAAAAAGCACATGATCATCTCAGTCGATGCAGATAAAGCCTTTGGCTATGATCAACACTCATTTGTGATAGAAAACATTCAACAAAGAACAGAAGGGAGGTTCCTTAACTTGGTAAAGAACACTTATGAAAAACCCACAGCTAACATCAGACTTAATGATGAAAGACTGAAAACTTTTCCCTTAAGATCAGGAACAAGATAAAAATGTCTGTTCTTGTCATTTCTATTCAACCTTGTATGGAGGTTCTAAGTAGGCCGTTAGGTAATAAAAAGAAATAAAAAATACCCACATTGGTAAAGAACAAGTAAAGCTGTTCCCATTTATAGGTGGCATGATCTTTTATATTTAAAACCTCAAGGAATCCACCAAAAATTATTAGTTAGTAAACAAGTTTAGAATGTTTGGGATGCTAGGTCATTATATATAAATCAGTTGTATTTCTTTTCTTTCTTTTTTTTTTTTTTTTTTTTTATTTGAGAGAGAGTGCACATATGAGTTGGGGGGGAGCAGAGTCAGAGAATCTCCAAGCCAACTCCCCACTGAGCATGGAGCCCGACTCAGGGCTCCATCTCACAACCAATGAGATCATGACTTGAGCAGAACCAAGAGTCAGATGTTTAACCCACTGAGCCACATAGGCGCCCCAAGTCAGTTGTATTTCTATATACTTGCAGTGAAGAGTACTAAAGTAAACTAATAAAACATTCATTCATAATAGCATTAAAAAGAATAAAATACTTAAGAATAAATTTACAAAAAAAAAAAGTAAGACATACACCCCAAACTGTAAAACATTATTGAAAGAAATTTAGGAAGACTTAAATAAATGCAAAGAGTTCTAGTGTAAGGATGGGAAGTCCTAATGTTTTCTGATGACAGTACTTCCCATATTAATTTATAGATTTGATGTAATCTGTCTCAGAATTCCAGCTGCCTTTTTTTTGCAGAGATGGATAAGTTGATCCTAAAACTCACACAGAAATGCAGCGGAACCAGGTCAGCCAAATCATTTCTAAAAATGAAGAACAAAATTGGAGGACTCATACTTCCTGATTTCAAAACCTCTTACAAAGCAACAGTAATAAAGACCGTGAGGTACTGGTATGAGGATGGACAAATAAACTGAAGAGAATTGAGATTCTTCATTTACATAGTCCATTGACTTTGAACAAGTGTTATCAAAGCCATTCAGTGGGGATAGAATCATGTTGTCAACAAATGGTGTTCGGCAATTAATATCCACGTACAGAAGAATAAAACTTAGACTCCTGCTTCACACCATTTATAAAAATTAACTCAAATGCATCAAAAAACCTAAACCTATAAGCTAAAACTAAAAAAGTTTTAGAAGAAAATAAGGCATAAATCTCATAATGAATCAGAAAGTCATTTCTTAGATAAGACATCAAAAAGCATAAGGAACAAACAGGTAAATTGGATTGAAAAGCCTTAATTCAAAGGACACTGTCAAGAAAATGAAAAGACAACCCACAAAATGAGAGAAAATACTGACAAATCATTTATCTGGTAAAGAACTAGTATCCAAAGAACTCTTAAGTCTCAGCACTAGAAAGGGAAAAAAAAAACCAAGAACAAAACCAATTTAAAAACTACAAAGGGTTCAAATAGATTATTTCTCCAAAGATATAAGAATGGCTAACAGGCACATGATAAGAGCTTCGGCATCATTTGTCCTTAGGGAAATGCAAATAAAAACCACAATAAGATACCACTTCACACCTAGGAGAATAGTTACAATGGAAAAATAGACAAAACAAATGTTGGTGGGGATACAGAGATTGGAACCCTTAAATGCTGCTGGTGGGAATGAAACATCCAGCTGTTACAGAACAGAATTTGGTGGGTCCATTCCTAGTTCTGTGGACAGACATGACCACACTAAACTTGTTTGCAGATATACTTAACAGCATTACTTATAATAGCCACGAAATGGAAACAACCTACATGTTCATCAGTTGATGACTAAACAAGATATGGTATATTGATATAATGGAATATTATTCAGTCTTAAAGAGATGAAGTACTGGTAATTGCTCTAACAGGGATGAACCTTGTACACATGATGCTAAGTGGAAGAAGCCAGACACATTTGATTCCATTGACATGAAATTCCAAAATAGGCAAATCCATAAAGACAGTATATTTGTGATTGTCAGGGGCTGGGAAAGTTGAGAATGACTATTAGTGGATATAGGATTTCCTTGGGGGATGATGAAAATGTTCTGGAGTTAGTGGTAATGGTTATATAGGTTTATGAATATACTAAAACCCATTGGATTATATACTTTAAAAAGGTGAATATTATGGTATGTGAATTATATCCCAATTAAAAGATATTTGAAATTAACTGTAGGGATATGTTATTAATATGCTTTTCATTTTGACAATTTAGGTGATCTGTAGTAATTCTGGAAGTCTTCAAACTTTGAATAGACTTTTCTAAATTCTATCTGGAATAAAATTAGAGTTATTAATATAAGTGAGAGGGAGGGCATTTCTTCTCTGATTTATTTATTTAGACCAATTAAAAGCCTGCTTTGTAAATATATTTTTGTTGTTGTTTGTTATCTTAATGCCATTATAGTTAACATAGAGTGTTATGTAAGTTTCATGTGTACAATTAGTGATTCAACAATTCTGTGTATTACTCATTACTCAGTGCTCAGTAAGATAAGTGTATTCTTAATCCTCTTCACCTATTTCACCCATCCCCCTACCCAACTCCCCTCTGATAATCATGTTTGTTCTCTATAGTTAAGAGTCTGTTTTTTGGTTTGTCTCTTTTTTTCCCTTTTGTTTGTTTTGTTTCTTAAATTCCATATGTGAGCGAAATCATACGGTATTTGTCTTTCTCTGGCTTATTTTGCTTAGTGTTATACTTTCTAGATCCATCCATGTTGTTGCAAATGGCAAGATTCATTCTTTTTCATGGTTGGATAATATTCTATTGTGTGGATTCCTTATCCATTCATCTTTTTTTTTTAAGACTTTATTTATTTATTTGACAGAGACACAGCGAGAGAGGGAACACAAACAGGGGGAGCAGCATAGGGAGAAACAGGCTTCCCGCGAGCAGGGAGCCCAATGCGGGGCTTGATCCTAGGACACTGGGATCATGACCTGAGCCGAAGGCAGACGCTTAATGACTGAGCCACCCAGGCGCCCTCCATTCATCTTTTGATGGACATTTTGGCTGCTTCTATAATTTGGTTGTTGTAAATAATGCTGCAGAAACATGGGGTGCATAGGTCCTTCCAAATTAGTGTTTTCATATCCTTTGAGTAAATACCCAGTAGTGTGATTACTGGATTATAGGGTAGTTCTATTTTTAGTTTTTTGAGAGACTTCCATATTGTTTTCCCCAGTAGCTGCACCAGTTTTTAGTCCCACCAACAATGCACAAGGGTTCCTTTTTCTCCACATCCTTGCCAAAACTTGTTGTTTCTTGTGTTTTTTATTTTAGCCATTCTAACAGGTGTGAGGTAATAATACATTATGGTTTTGATTTGCATTTCCCTGATGGTGAGTGATATTGTAAATACATTGTTAATAAAAAACAGTAACTATCTGTAATATTGAAATTAAAATGTGGTAATGTCATGCTGCATGTAATTTTCATATGTTGCTGTGTAGAAAGTCTGTACTTGGGTACTGAAGCGCTGCAGTGTTGTTTTTACAGGAGAACCCATTCCCCCTCGGACCTTGACTGAAGCAGGCACAATGGCACTTTGCTACAGTGCTGCTTGGGATGCACGAGTTATCACTAGTGCTTGGTGGGTGTACCATCATCAGGTAATAAGGGGTTTGGTCCTTTTTATTAATTTATTAAGAGCTATTGTGTTCCAGGGCATGTGGGTGGCTTAGTAGGTTAAACATCTGACTCTTAATCTCAGCCCAGGTCTTGATCTTAGGGTCCTGGGTTCAGGCCCCACATTGGGCTCCCAAAAAATTAGAAATAAAAGAGCTATTCTGTACCAAATTTTGAGGGTATTGACATAAACAAGGTGAAGTCTCTACTTTGATTGAGCTGACATTTTGGTGGTGGAGAAAAATACATACATAACGTCTGGTAACAAGTGCTCTAAATTTTTTTCTTTAAAGCTGAGTAGGCAGTGGAGAGTGATAGGGCTACCATTTTGAATGAAATGTCAGGGAAGGCCTTTCTAGGAAAGTAAGATATGAGAAGACACTTAAATGAAGAGAGCGAATGATTCATGCAGTTATACAAGATGATGAGTATTCCAATTATGACTGGCATACTGACTTAAAAGATCTTTCTTCTCTTCAAACTTTGTTGGAATTTTCTGATCTCTCTTTGGCCCTTCCCAAAAAATAGCTATATCCGGTGTTTTAGTAATTGTCCTTCTTAAATGCTGTTTTACTTGATGATACTTCATATTTGACTTCACATCGCTATTTCACATTTTCAGTAATTAAAATTGATAACAGTGTACTTTTACAAGGTCCTAAAGCTATGCAGCAAGATAAAGAATTCAGTATTACTATCCTCCCTTAGTTTCATTTTACATCTATTTATATTCATTATTTTCTGCTGTGCTGTGATACTGTGTTTTCAGGAAATTAATATCACTTCTGAGATATTTTCTGCCTCAAATACTGTTATCAAAAGTGATTTTAATTGTTTTATTGAAAACTTTTTTTAAAGATTTTATTTATTTGACAGAAAGACATCGAGAGAAGGAATAAAAGCGGGGGGAGTGGGAGAGGGAGAAGCAGGCTTCCTGCTGAGCAGGGCACCCAATGCAGGGCTTGATCCCAGGACTCTGGGATCATGACCCGAGCCAAAGGCAGGCACTTAACGACTGAGCTACCCAGGCGCCCTTGAATTGGTTTTTTAAGGGTGAAATTAGTGTGTTTTTAATCCCTCCAGTATTTATGACAAAGATACTCTCAGGTTTGGGGGTTTCACAGATAATATAAAATTTCATTTTTTTGTTTTTTGAAGATTTTATTTATTTGACACAGAGAGAAACTGCACAAGCAGAGGGAGTGGCAGGCAGAGGAGAGTGAGAAGCAGGCTCCCCACTGAGCAGAGAGCCCAATGTGGGGCTCGATTTCAGGACCCTGGCATTATGACCTGAGCCAAAGGGAGACGCTTAACCAACTGAGCCACCCAGGCGCCCTGATAATGTAAAATTTTAAAATATTGTGCAATAATCTTATTTTGCCAAATTAGAATATATTTTTAAAAATCTACTATCATCTGTATTTCCTAAAATGAAAGGTTATTTTACTACCCCCAAAACAGTACCTTAGGAAAGGGTTTTATTTAATAAATACAGTTTTAGTAAATATAGCTTTATGTTATAAGCTTATTAAACTGCCCTTATTTTTCTCATTATATCTCAAACCAGAGGAAACATGTGGAGAAGTTCTGGCTCTAATTCATGGCATTTGAAAATTATTGTTGTAGTGTATCCTTCATTATTTCTTTGTTACTGCCAAAGGTATATCTGTCTTGAAGAGGTATTTCAGCATTGAGAATTTTTATTAAATTATAAACTCTAGGAGACAGTGCTGTTTACTTGACTATGACTTTATTGAGTGAAAATTTTAAAAATGTGTTTCTTAAGACAACAGTGTAATTTGGTGTTGTGTTCCTCAGGTGTCTAAAACAGCACCAACTGGAGAATATTTGACAACAGGAAGCTTCATGATAAGAGGTAATGTCTTGTCGGTGGATTGTAGAGATAGGTTTGAGGACCATTGCTAATAATATTTTCCAAACAGATACTGTTCCGATTTCATATATGAAATCAGTTTCTGTTCTGTTCAGTCTTCTGATTTCATATATGAAATCTGTTATGAAATAAGGAATATTTCGCACTGCTTTGGCAAATCTAGCATTTGTCGTGTCATCTCCATATGTATTTTTCTTGATGAGAATGTGCTTTCACATAAAGTTATAAGGGTAAGAATATATAGCATGACCTTTTTTCTAAAAATAGATCATTTGGAACTTGACTAACTCAAAGATGAGAGCAAGTATTTGTATTTTTTCTTTCTTAATTCCTATTCCTATACATAATACCAAACTCTGTGAATGGGAAATGTTCCTTCATGACAGATAAAAGACAAAATAAATGTCATCACCAGTGTCAGATGATTTGCAAACATAAAATGGGAAAAAGGATTTTTAACATTTATGTTTATTGTCTTTTATAGGAAAAAAGAATTTCCTTCCTCCTTCATATCTAATGATGGGGTTTAGTTTCCTCTTTAAGGTATTCTTCAGTTTCTTTGTTATTTTTTTTCTGATTTTCATGAGTCTTACCTAAAGTTCTGTTAGTGAAAAAGAACTATTTCCATAGGTAGATGAGTCTTGTGTTTGGAGACATCGAGGTGAACGAAAAGTCAGAGTGCAGGATGAAGACATGGAAACACTGGCGAGTTGCGCAAGTGAACTCATATCAGAAGAAATGGACCAACTAGGTAGTTTACAGATTTTAATAAAGTAGCTTATAGTGTTCCCTGTTGTCTAGTTTATCTTCTAAATTCTTAGGAGATCATATCTACTTTGGGATAATTGAAATTTCAAAATAACATATTCAATTTTACTGAATTTTGTTTTTGGAAGTGTTAAATATACTTGTTCTAGTGAATTATAAAGTATTTAACTGGGGGCGCCTGGGTGGCTCAGTGGGTTAAAGCTTCTGCTTTCGGCTCAGGTCATGATCTCAGGGTCCTGGGATCGAGGCCCGTATCGGGCTCCCTGCTCAGCAGGGAGCCTGCTTCCTCCTCTCTCTCTGCCTGCCTCTCTGCCTACTTGTAATCTCTCTCTCTCTCTCTCTCTCTCTCTCTCTCTGTCAAATAAATAAATAAAATCTTTAAAAAAAAAGTATTTAACTGGATCAAAAAAATGTATTTAACTGGATCTATAACTATATAAAGGTATATAGTAAGACTTTAGTATTTTTAATGGGTCAAACGTAAATGTGTTCAGCAGAGACAGAGCTCAGTTATTTACAAATGAGCATTTACTTTTGGATTTAAGAATTAGAAGTGATACAAAGATGAGTTTATAACAAGTGTAATTTCTCACGTGGGAATTTGACTTAATACATTTACTTCAAGTGGAAAGCAGCTGTGGTTGCTGGAATAAATTTACCCACCTACCCAAAAGAACTAGGGAAAGTATGCTCTCTATTATTTTTAGAGTTTTTCTTCTAGGATGATTCCTTTTTAGGACTAATATTGCATGGTTTCACTTACGACTACTGTTGTGTTACAAGATTTTTTTACATTTTCACCATGTTCCTGACACTGTACAAAGTTCTCTATTTATATTATTTTTAATGGAATTCTCACAGCCATCTTTGTCAGATGGTGATGGCATCTCCTTTTATAGGTGAGGCAATTAAATAACGTTATCACTACTAAACGGTGTTTCTTTTGCGAAAGTGTGAATACCTTGTGTGTGCCAGTTATATTACATGTATTGTCTCATTTCACTTCTCATGTGCAAGTTGCAATAACAGCAGCAGAATTTATGGAATTACTTTTCTTGTCCTCCTTTTTGGAAATACCTACCAAGAAAAGTTGAAGTTTACATTGTAGAAATGGTTGCAATGTCCAAGAAATTTATAAAGTATCTCGGAGAGCATTTATTCCAACCAGTTCATAATACAAGAGTATCCTTTTGTCTGAGTACCCTTTGGGGATGATCAGGCTTTTTTTTTTTTTTTTTTTTTTTGTGATCTTTTGGAGAAACGGAGTCAACAGAATGTTTTTTTGATGTTTTTGAGGTAATCACTTAGCTTTATTATGGTGGTATCGCTCTGACTTTCCTTACAATAATTCTACAGATGGAGGTGACAGTAGCAGTGAAGAAGAGAAAGAGGAATCACATGAAACTCCTGTGGAAGTGGAACTCCTGACTCAGGCTGACCAAGAGGATATCACTATTCAGAGTGGTGGGGATGAGCTAAATGATGAACTAATTCAGGAAGAAAGCTCTGAAGATGAAGGAGAATCTGAAGATGTAGTAAAAGATCAGGAACCTGTTGGTGAAATGAAGGATGAAGGGGAAGAGACATTAAATTATCCTGATACTACCATTGACTTGTCCCACCTTCAATCCCAAAGGTAATTAAAAACTGTTATTTTATAGCTGGCAAAGATGGAAGAGTTAATCCTTCTAAAATAATTTTATCAACGTGTGAAAATTTGTAGATTGCCAGTAATTAAGGGTATGATATGGGAATGTTTGCGGACTTTGTAAATGAATGCCTTTTCAGGCTAGTAGACGCCTCTTCCTGCTTATTCTCATAGGTCCCTCCAGAAATTGGCTTCAAAAGAGGAATCTTCTAATATGGTAAGCTATTTTCAGAGTTTTGTGAAGAATATCATGTGTTTCTTATTGAATCATTTTCTACTTTTAATTTTACTTTCTGGAAGATTAATAGTAGTGATGTTATTGTTTGTATTTGCTTGTGTTTTTTTTTTTTTGTTTTAATTTTAATAGAGTGACAGTAAATTACAGAGCCGGAGACATTTGTCAGCCAAGGAAAGAAGGTAAACATATTTGTGTTATCTAATTGGAAAGCATGTAAATTTTTTTTGGTTACTGATGATTCAGTTATGACAGATGACTTGGAGGTTCTAAAGACCTCCCTTATTAAAATTACCAAGATTTAGCATAAACCTTTTTTATTTCTTAGTATTCAGCTCTAATAGGTTTTTCTGTTTTAGGTCCCTAATCTGTCACTACAGTCAGTGAGATAGGTCAAGTAACATGAAACAGACCCTTCGTTACTTAAATATGTGCATTAAATAGGTCGGTTCTAAGATAATATTGGCAGGAATAAACAGGAATACTTAAAAATAGTTAGGAAAGTTTCATTTAATAGAGAAGTTTTTTTTTTTCTTTTTGACATAGAAGGTTTCAGGAGGCAAACAGGCAGAAGCAGAAGGAAAGTGACAACTGAGATAATCACTATAGAGTAAAAAAGGCTGTAAAGCTAGTAAAGCAGTCCAAGAAGACACTCTAGAATGGGATGGATAATAAACCCTTTTGTTTGAGAAAGATAGTCATTAAACAGTTGCAGCAAACTCTCTGAGGACATAGCACTATGCTAGATACTGAATATACAAAGAGGTAAAATATAATAAAGTTTGTAGGCCTTTAAGGAGTTTTTGAATCCTGGATTCAGGAAAGAGCCAAATAGTAGGGACACAGTAGTTCAAGAGCAAGAAATTGCTGTGAGTCCAGGTGTGTTGAGAATGCCATCAGAAGTATACCTTGAAGATATATCAGGACGTAGGTAAATGAAGATAAGAAGGTCAAAAATTCCAAGGAGAATTAGCATGACCAAAGCATACAAAGGGATTTGGAAGTAATATGCATAGTGCTTTGGGGAAATGATAAGGAGACTGAGGTGAAAGGGGCAAAAAGTTCATGTTTGTCAACTGATGGATGATAAGACTGGGAAAGTGAACTTGGATCAAAAGTGGAAAACTGATTAGAATGATGAGCTAAGTATTTTTGACTTGATCCTGAAAGTGATGGGAGGAACACTTCTGGAAGATTTTAAATGGGAATGTGAGATAGGTAAACAAGGAAGATTAATCTAGAAGTTCATCTAGAACAGTTTCTGGGGGAAATACTGGAGAAAGGTCTGGGTAGGAAGTGATGAGGACCAGGGCTAGTGCACTGGCACCGAGAATAGAAGAGATTGCACATAGAAAATATCATAGTAATAGGACTTCCCATTCCTCCTTAATCTGTATATCTTTATCCACTTATTTATTCAGCTAACCTGTCAACATATTTTATTAAATACCTAAGGTCTGCCTAGGCCATGCTGATAGACTACAAATCCCAGTGCCTGGCCATCAAGGGTGTTGAGGCTGCTGAGTAAGGATAAATTAAGGGTGACAGTGTGTGAAGCCTGGATGACAGAAAGAATGATAAATCCATGAGAGAAAAGTTTTCAGCTTTTTCCTATATGCTGATTTGCGCTGCTTTTATACTGTAGCCTGGTGTTTGTGAAGTTAAGCAGAAGGCATGATCTTTTATATATTGTACATGTTCCCCTTCTCGTGCAGTATTTTAGGACACTAAGAATTAGATGTTCCCATTTCATTTCTATTTAGGGAGATGAAGAAGAAAAAGCTTCCAAATGACTCAGGAGATTTAGAAGTGATAGAGGTAAAGGACAAAGAAAAAGAAAATACCCTACACATTGAAACTCAGCAGAACACAAGCAAAAGTGTCCCAGCTGTGCAGCCAATGAAACGAGGACAGAAGGTAATAAAACTTTGGGGTGAACTGTTAAAGTTAGTACTCTATGGCTCACAAATGAAGTTGTGAGGTTCTTCTTAATTTTTTAAAGTTTAAGTGAAACAAAAGATGTAGGTAAAAAAAATCCTATGAGACTTCCTTTGACTGAAAACTAGTTAAAAAGAGGTAAGATTTAGGGAACATAGAGATCACTGTTCTGTGTCCCTTTAAGATCATCTAGATGGAAGTTCTCATTTTATGTAGAAAAGGAATTAAAAGTATAGACTTTTAGAAGTCTGAATTATCAATCTTTTCTTTTATAGTTAGGAGTTCTTTGTGTCCTGTTTAAAGAAATCTTCAAAAATTTATAAATTTGTTATTTGGGCCCCAGCTAAGATTAATAAGGACAAAAATCTAGGTGAGACCTAGAGGTCAATAGTTTTAAAAATTACTAGGTGATTTGGATGTGTAGCCCACATAAAAGAATCATAGGTTAGTTGAGAAAATTCAGTCTTAAGAGCCTTTATCCAGCTTAGCTTTTGTTTCCAGCCTTGTTTCCTGTTCTTCCTCTTTATGTAGATCCTGACTCCAGCCAAATGCAAGGACTTGGCTATTACTACACTGTCCTGTCTTTTAATACTGCTTTTCCTATATTCCCTGATACTACAAATTTACTTAAGACTTTCAAGTTTACTTTATTTCTTCCCCACAGTTCTTGCTTAAGCTGAAAGAAATCTTTCTCTGAATTACCTTAGAAATGTTTGCATGTACAAAATGTTGCATTAATTTATCCTTATTTTTTTAAAAGATTTTATTAATTTATTTGTCAGAGAGAGAGAGAGGACAAGCAGGCAGAGTGGCAGGCAGAGGCAGAGGGAGAAGCAGGCTCCCTGCCGAGCAAGGAGCCCGATTCGGGACTCAATCCCAGAACCCTGGAATCATGACCCGAGCTGAAGGCAGCCACCCAACCCATCCAGGCGTCCCAATTTATCCTTATTCTTACATGTGTCGTCTTTTCCTACCATGTGGTAAATTGAGGCTGAGGACCATGGTTTATCCATCATTTTAGCCTCCATATTGTTTATTATAATGGTACCTTCTCATCATTTTTGACAAAATAAAAGCACCTTTTCTTTACAAACATTTGTTGACATTTTTTAACTGCCGAATTTTTCCAAGTAAAGTCTTTTGATTTTGTAGAGTAAAATGAAAAAAATGAAGGAAAAATACAAAGACCAAGATGAAGAAGAACGTGAACTCATCATGAAATTGCTGGGGGTAAGTAACATGCAAAACCATTTTCTTCTTCTGCTTTTTTTTTTTTTTTTTAGATTTCATTTACTTGACAGGGAGAGAGAACAAGCGAGGAGAGTGGCAGGGAGAGGGAGAAGCAAAAGCAGACTTCCCGCTGAGCAGGGAGCCCAATGCAGGGCTTGATCTCAGGACCCTGGGATCATGATCTGAGCTGAAGGCATTTAACTGACTGAACCACCCACTCATCCTTTTCTTTTGCTTTACAAGGGGCATTCAGACCACTGCCTATCCTATGCTAGGATTCAGTATATTTTTGTTAAAGTATTGACAATATTGAACATATTGACATTATTTAAGATTTTTTTTACTTATTCGTCAGAGTGCTTGCACAAGCAGGGGGAACAGCAGGCAGAGGGAGAAGCAAGCCCCCTGCTGAGCAGGGAGCCCAATGCAGCACTTGATTCCAGGTGCCCCCCCCTTTTTAAGATTTTTTAATTTATTTGTTAGAGCTGACATCATTTTATCTCTATGAAGTCTGCAGGTTCAAACAAAGAAGAAAAAGGGAAGAAGGGGAAGAAAGGAAAAACAAAGGATGAACCTGTGAAGAAACAGCCCCAGAAACCTAGAGGTGGACCAAGGGCTTCAGACAGCATAAAGAAAGAAACTCCCTCCCTTGAGGTTGTAACTCATGAGTTACAAGACTTGGCTGTAGATGATCCACATGATGACAAGGTAGGGCCACCACACATATGGCTATGGGCCTTCGCTTCATTAAGCTCACTAACCACTTCAGGGTTCCCAAGACACAAGGCTTACATAAGTGCTAAAACCAGGACAAGTGGGAACCTTATTCTTAATGGAAAGTCATCTTAGAAATACAACCTAGAAGACTAAATTTCCAGGCTATAAGTGGAAAAATAGTTGTGTTCATATGATAAAAAGTTTCTTACAAGCCTGATTCTAGTGGGAACTTAGTTACAGTAAGACAAATAATTTGAATTGTTTTAAAGATGAGTAGAAAGTAAATTTGCACTTCTCTAGACTTTTCTATAGGAATATATGCTATTATTATCTTACATAATGTTCAATGCCTATAGAGTTTAAGTGCCAAGTGTCCTGGTGGAAAAATCAGTGAGAAGTGAACATTTATCCAGTTAAGATGGTTGCCTAATTATTCTATCAACTGAATACAAGCCCAGCTTTAAGTGTATCTTCTTGAAATCCTGAACAAAGGATTTATTACTTTATAAAACTGGAAAAAATTGGGTTTGCTGGTATTTGTATTTATAGCAGTTAAAGATTTAGTTAGAATCGTGTGCTCTGTTCAGTGGAGGTAATGCTTACAGTGTGTTACTGTTTTCTTCTTTCCCTGAACAATGTTGTTTTATGTGACAGACAACTCATTTTAATCCTCAAATTTTTACACTATTGTCATATCTGTAATTTATTCTCTAAACCAAAGACTCCTAAATATTTTTGTTATGAATTATACATAAAAAATCTACCTGGAGATAACTAAGAAGAGCAAACAAAAGTAAGCTTACCTTAATATGTGAAAATTTTATCTTAGAACTGTTGAATGGAGAGTAAAAAATAAAAGCTTGTTCACCAGGATTCTCCATTTTCCTTTGGCAAACCTCAGATTTAGTTGTCATTTTAAATTATCACTTTACATTGAAAATTGTCATTTTACATTTAATTTTTGGCATGCACTCTCATGTTAAAGTCTTTTTTTTAAACTTCAGAGAACAGTGTTTTTTCTCTTTGAATGGCTTTGCTCTCTAGTAGATGCACAACTTCAGAGTTTCGGGACACTGAAGTACACAGTCTTGGGGTCCATAATCTGTTGTTTAGATGTAATAGTCTTGTTATATTATTGGTTTTTTCTCCTCATAGTTTTAATCATGTGAAATTTCAATTTAAGTTATAGCTGACTTTTAAAATTTTGTTTGGAGCAGGAAGAGCAAGATCTGGATCCACAGGGTAATGAGGTACGATTTTGTGTTGGGATCGCTATTATGACACTCTGACTACAGTCTAGTTCCCAGAATATTTCATACACAATTTCTAACTAGTTAAAACTTCTAAGGCTAAAACAAGATTATAGGCTCTGGTATCCAACATTCTAGTTTTGAAGCCCAACTTTGCTACATGTAACTGCAACCTTGAAGCATTACTTTATGTTCTTCTGTTTCCTCATCTGAAGAGTGGGGATGATTGGTCCCTACCAGGAGAGTGTTTGGAGAATACATATAAAGCATTTGGAAAGGTCCACAGCACACAGTAAACACTACTTCAGCACCAAGCATCTTGTCCAAGTTTTATTCATGTTGCTAAATAAATATGGTTTATCTTGGAGGCAGCCCACAAAACGGCAACTCTAAGAAGCCTGTAAGATTTTTCCTTAAGAAGAGGCAAAATGTTTAGAGTGGGTAGTTGGGGAGGGTAGTGGCTAGAAAATCCCCCTGGTCGAGAACTGCTGGTGTAGCCAAAGTATCCATTCTATTTCCAGGCAATGGATTTAAATCTATTTGTGGTCATTATTATACATCATTTTAATCCATTGTAGCTTTCTGCAACGAATAACATCCAAGTTTCTTCTCCCTTAAATATATTTACAAGTATTACGGTATACAAAAATTTTAGTAGTAAAGAATATAAACACCATTGGCCTTAAATTCTTTGGACCTAGAAATAGAAAACGGAGTTTAGGACTATAGGTCTATCAGAAAAAGACAAAAATATATTGAGATATTAGACTTTTCCTTTTTTAGGACTGGTTAAGAATTTTATAATTGTTTTTGTTTTCCCTTTTTAGGAAAACCTCTTTGACTCTTTGACGGGGCAGCCACATCCTGAAGATGTATTACTGTTTGCCATTCCAATATGTGCCCCTTACACCACCATGACAAACTATAAGTAAGTCATATATAGTTTACTCTAAACTGCTGACACAGTAGTGACTTATGAATGGTTTTGTAATCTCTGTTCAGTAACACACGCAATTCTTTTTAAAGATACAAAGTGAAACTTACTCCTGGAGTTCAGAAAAAGGGAAAAGGTATTTAAAAATTTTTTGAATTATGATTTTGAACATGTCTTCACTGAACAGAAGTAGATTCTTCTGTTTTCTATTTACAGCTGCAAAAACAGCCCTGAATAGTTTCATGCATTCCAAAGAAGCAACAACAAGAGAAAAAGACTTATTTCGCAGTGTAAAGGTAAAGTATTCCTCCTGAAGTCTGGAGATTGGTGCACTTACAAATGTTAGCAGTTATAGTTTTCTACTTTCCGTTCTTTATTCAGTAGATGTAAGTGGCAGCTATTGTTTTGGTAGAAAATGTTGTCTTACTAGAAGCAGTGTAAAATAGGTAAAATCATTTCAGTTGACAGTTTTGGAAATGCCTTTCTTTTGACAGTAGAGGACAAATAACTGTCATAAAAGAAACTTTTGACAGTAGAGGACAAATAACTGTCATAAAAGAAACTTTTGACAGTAGAGGACAAATAACTGTCATAAAAGAAACATGACCACTCTATAGAATTTGAAGATATTCAGCAATTCTCTTTTTTTAGGACACGGATTTATCAAGAAACATTCCTGGCAAAGTCAAAGTATCTGCACCCAATCTTCTGAATGTAAAAAGGAAATAGCTGAAATGAAATCCTAAAATATTTGAGAAGAGCCAATTTTATAGCCTTTTGGAAGTTCAGAGATGAAAACATCATGTAACAAGACTTCCACGTTTAAAAAAATGAACTAAATATTGCCTTGCTATATTCGCCAAAAGGACTTATTCTTTTTTTTTTCCAGTTTTTTAGAGAGGAAACACTATGATGGGATTTCCTAAAATATTTGTGGACAGTTAAATGCTAATTGTATACATCTGTAGTTATCCTACATTTTCTTGAAATTTGGGAGGTTAATACTAAGTTTTCATTTCATGTTGTAAAGAAGTCGAACAATGAAGTGGCTCAGTTGCTTAGACTATTGACTTGGTAGTCTGCATATATAACATCTAATATATCTTATTAATTACTCACAGGCCAATCACAAGATTTTTTGTTTTTTTTTCTGGTGGTGTGGTGTCGGGGGGTTAAACGTTTAGGATTAAGTCTTGGAAACCTTCTGCCTTTACTTATACTTGTCAAAAATATATTAGACCAGATTTAAAATACACATAATTCAGCTTAAGAAATAACACCTAGGAAAAAATGGGTATTGATCATTCCATGCATTTACACAACTTCAGTTTTCATCCTGATTTCTTCCTTGTACTCTGTTTTATACCATTTTATTTTCTACCTCTAGTAATTATCAGCATGTTACAGAGTATCTTAACCATGATATCATAAGTGCACTTTCAGGCTTATCACTAAAGACTCCTGACCCAGCTCCTCTTCTTTCTCCTAACAATTAAGTCATACATCATTCCCATTCTTTGATGAGCTAAAAAACTACTACTTATTAAATGATTAGATGATAGCTACATACAGTCAATATGACCACTTCCTCCGCCCCTATACCAAAGCATTAATAAGGTCAAGTACTGAATAGCTGTTGGTCCTTCCAAAATTTCTTTAAGCAGCTTAGTCCTATTGAGAATATTTTTCCATTTGAAATTAATGTAAAAAAGAAAACACCTTTGTAATTATACAGCCTAGTGTTGTAAATACAAGACTACTCTTGCCATTAAAAAAAAGCTGAAATACTAATTTTTAAAAACATCATTTTGATAGTGGTAATAATTAGTATAATGTTTCTACAGCTATATATCTTGAAGTTACCAAAAAGTAAATATAATAACCATTCCTTGGGGTAAAAAGCCCAAGTATTAATTTTCTTTTGCTTTAACAGAAGACAGTTCTGGTGTTAAATACATTTATTGTAAACTTTAGACACAAAAATAGGTTCTCTAGGCCATTCACATGCACATTAAAACCAAAAAGCTGCAAACTACAACAATGCATATAGTTATACAAACAATGCCACTCTCTGATGTTTACAGAATTGCTGTCCATGCAAGGTGATCAGAGGCATTATCTATGAAGCCTTAAGATCCAGAAGTGTTGTTACTACCAAACCTCTGATTAACACTGTGAAGTAAGTGTTTTGGAAGGCAGTTCCACGAGTTGGCTAACATTTCTTTAAAGCAAATGACTGCTTCTAAGCTTAGCCTGAAAGGGGACAAGAGAAAATTAATTTGAAGACTTAAGAAAAAACACCCTGTCCCCACTCCCAATTCCCCCTCCCAAAAAAAAACACTTTAAAGATTTTCACAAGAACTGATTAGTTTTATCATTGAAGGCTTGTTACTGCCCTTAATCTATAAACCTGGTTTTTCAAGAATGTTAATTTAAAATGAAGTAGCTAGTAAAAAGTTACTTACCTTACAAGAGATTTTGGCTGAACTGAAAATATAAGTATTTCATTACTGTGTGCCTGAAAAATAAATATGAAGAACACATTTAAAAGTAAGTATTCCACAAGTAAGTTTCAGAAATATTATGAAGTGTCCTTTAGGGTAGTATACTTACAGCTCTGTGATGGACAAGAAGGTTATTGGCGCATCCACCAAAAACAATTACTTCTCCTTCGTCACTGGCACAAGCTGTATGCCATAATCTGTATTTAAAACAAAAGCTTGAGTTTGAAGTTACCCAACCATCAAACTGACAAGTTTATACTACAGAACAGAATGACAAAGACTAGAGTCTTTAGTAGAGACCAGAAACATGTTGAGAAGCAATTATCTTAAGTAGCAAACGTCAGAAAAAAACCAATTAATGTCTGTTTTATCTGGATGTTATCATTTTATCTCTCTGGTCCAGTCCTGATTTATGCAATTGAGGGGTATGAACTGAATGATCTGTTCTCTAGGTCTTTGTTAGCAATAAAAATCTTATGGTAGATGTGTGGTATATGCACTCTCGATCTTCTTTTCACGGCAGGGCCAGTCGACCTTACACAAAACATCTGAAGGATGCCGAATCTGCCTGAGATACTCCAAGTATCAGGCCTGGTAATTCTATGAAAAGAATTTTTGTGCCAAATGGAGCCTTTGTGCATAAGTGTACTTAAATTAGAGGTTTGGGGGGGAAATGCAGGGTGACCTACTTAAATGTGCTTTGAATACCAGTTGTGACTACATCATATCCTCTGGCAGTTTTTTGTAAAAATTCTTTTTAACAAAAACTCTTCTTTTGGGGTGATTTGACTTAATATTTGTTAGTGCTACTGCAAATCTGATGGAAAGTTCTTTTTTTTTTTTTTTTTTTTTAAAA
>LNAC01000188.1:2246460-2277335 GCA_002007465.1 Ailurus styani
GCGCTCAGCGCCCCCAGCGCCGGGTCCTCCCGCCGCCGCCGCCGCCGCCGCCGCCGCTCGCTGGCCGGTTCCCGGCCCGGGCCCCGAAGCGGTGTGTGACCGAGCTCCAAACACGCTCCGAGCCTCCTTTCGCTGCGGGCGCTGCAAGGATGGGAAGAACTGTAGCCGAATTCTCGCAAAAAAAAAAAAAAATTCCCACCGAGAATTCCTCCTCGTGTGATTGAGGAATGTTCTTAAAGGGTCCACAGTGCGAAAGGGGGTAGTGACATTGCTCAACAAGTTTCTGGTCTCAGTTTCTCCGAGAGAGGAGTCCGTGCCCCGTTTTCCTGAGGCCCTCCCGCCTGCTGCCAGCCCGCTCGCTCGCGTGCGGGTGCGCTGGGGGCTCCCGACTTCGCGCCCCCGGATGACCGCAGAGCGGTTCCTGGCACCTCCGTTCGCTGAGCTCTTCCGCCTCAGCAGAGATCTTAGTGCAGCATCCTTCACCCAGTTTGGAAAATTGTCCTCATTTAAAAGTACATCAGGAGCGCCTGGGTGGCTCAGTCATTAGTCGTCTGCCTTTGGCTCGGGTCATGATCCCAGGGTGCTGGGATCGAGCCCCGCCTGGAGCTCCACATCTGGCTCCCTGCTCGGCGGGAAGCCTGCTACTTCCTCTCCCACTCCCCCTACTTGTGTTCCCTCTCTCGCTGTCAATCTGTCACATAAAATCTTTTTTAAAAAGTACATCAGAAACCATCACCGCCCAGCCCTTAAGGGAGGATGGCAAATCCTTACATTTTATATGATACATTTCAATTATGTCAAGACAAAGAATTAATGTAATCGAAACTTGATTCCTCACCTGTAAAATAGGGTTGGACCAGATTACATCTTAAATCCGCAGCGTCATGGTGCCTCTTTACTTGGATGTGTTTGGTGAGAGTAGTCTGCTTTATCCTGTCTTTTCCCCCACCTTCATGCTGTGACCATTACTTGGAAGGAATACTTTGAACAATAACAAAGGCTTTCCTGACTCAAATTTTCATAGCCTGAAACTCCTTGCCTAGTCACTGCCGCTATGTTTACAATGTATCAAAATTTGCAGGATGGGTGAAAGCAGTGCTTAGAGGGAAATTTATAGCACGGAATGCATATATTAGAAAAGAAGAAAGATCAAAAATCAATCATCTAAGTTTCCATTTTAGGAAACCAAAGAAGAGCAAATTAAATCTAAGTGGAAGAAAATTAAAAAATAGAGCTGTATCAGTGAAATTGAAAGTAAGAAATAAGGGCGCCTGGGTGGCTCAGTGGGTTAAAAGCCGCTGCCTTCGGCTCAGGTCATGATCCCAGGGTTCTGGGATTGAGGCCCACATCAGGCTCTCTGCTCAGCAGGGAGCCTGCTTCCTCCTCTCTCTCTGCCTGCCTCTCTGCCTACTTGTAATCTCTCTCTCTGTGTCAAATGAATAAATAAAATCTTAAAAAAAAAAAGAATAAGAAAATAAGAAATAAGCAGAGAAGACAAAAAGCTGGTTCTTTGAAAAGATCAATAAAATCAGCCACTAAGCCAGGCTAACTAAGGAAAAAAAAGAGAAAAGACACAAATTACTAATGTCAGATATGAAATAGGGGACAGCCCTACAGCTCCCATGAACATTAAAAGGATAATAGATATTATGAACAACTCCGCCCCTATATTTGATAACCTAAATGAAATGGACCAAGTCCTTAAAAAATACAATTTGCCAAAACATTAAAAAATAGACAATCTGAATAAGCCTAGGTCTATTAAAGAAATTGAATCAATAATAACCTACCAAAACAGAAAACAACAGGCCTGCATGGGTTCATTAGTAAATTGTAACAAACATTGAAGGAACAGATATCTATTATCTACAATCTTTTATAAGATAGAAGCAGAGAGAATATATTCTTAAGTCATTCTGAGGCCAGCATTATCCTAATATATTTTTTAAGGTTTTATTTATTTATTTGACAGAGAGAGAGAGAGAGAGAGAGAGAGAGAGAGAGAGAGAGAATACAGAGGGAAGTGGGAGAGGGAGAAGCAGGCTTCCTGCTAAGCAGGGAGCCAGATGTGGGGCTGGATCCTGGGATCCTAGGATCATGACCTGAGCCAAAGGCAGACGACGAATGACTGAGCCACCCAGGTGCCCCACATTACCCTAATATTAAAACCGGACAAAGACATCACAAGAAAAGAAAATGACAAGCCAATATTGTTCATGCACATAGATGCAAAAATCTCCACCAAAATATTAGTAAATCGAATCCAAAAAATTAAAAAAGAATTATATACCATGATCAAGTAAGACTTATCCCTAGTATGTAAAGCTGTTCAAGATTCAAAAAGCAGCTAATGGGATCCACCATATCAGTAAGCTAAAGAAAAATCAAACAATACTATCAGTAGAGGCAGAAAAATTATTTAACACCAATTCAGGATAAAAACTCTTAGCAAGGGGCAGCTGGGTGGTTCAGTCGGTTGGGCCTCCAACTCAGTTTCAGCTCGGGTCATGGGCTCCGTGTTCTGTATGGAGTCTGCTTGTCCCTCTCCCTCTACTCCACTCCCACTCATACTCTCCTCTCTCTCTCTTTCTCTCTCTCTCTCTCAAGTAAATAAAATCTTTAAAAAAAATTCTCAGCAGGGGCGCCTGGGTGGCTCAGTGGGTTAAAGCCTCTGCCTTTGGCTCAGGTCATGAGCTCAGGGTCCTGGGATCGAGCCTCGCATCGGGCTCCCTGCTCGGCGGGGAGCCTGCTTCTTCCTCTCCCTCTGCCTGCCTCTCTGCCTACTTGTGATCTCTGTGTGTGTGTGTGTGTCAAATAAATAAATAAAATTCTTTAAAAAAAATTTTCAGGGGCACCTGGGTGGCTCAGTGGGTTAAAGCCTCTGCCTTCGGCTCAGGCCATGATCTCAGGGTCCTGGGATTGAGCCCCACATCAGGCTCTCTGCTCGGCGGGGAGCCTGCTTCCTCCTCTCTCTCTCTCTCTCTGCCTGCCTCTCTGCCTACTTGTAATCTCTCTCTGTCAAATAAATAAATAAAATCTTTAAAAAAAACTTTAAAAAATTTAAAAAATTCTCAGCAAACTAGGAATAGAGAGGAACTTCCTCAACTTGAGAAAGAACATCTACAAAAACCTACAGTTCACATCATACTTAGTGGTGAGAAACTCAAAGTGTTCCTACTAAGATCAGGAACAAGGAAAGGATATCTCCTCTCACAACTACTTTCATACCGGATTGTCCTCACTAGTAATTATCTATGTAGAAAATCCTAAAAGAATTATTCTAGTATATCCAGACAATGGAATATTATTCAGTGCTGAAAAGAAATGAGCTATCTTTTCAAGCCCTGAAAACATACAGAGGAAACTTAAGTGCTTATTGCTACTGAAATACACCAACTTGGAAAGGCTACATACTGTATGATTCCAACTATATGACTATGGAAAAGGCAAAACTGTTGAGTAAAAAGATTAGTGGTTGCCAGGGGTTAGTGCGGAGGGAGAAATGAACGAACAGAGCACAGAAGATTTTTAGGGCAGTGAAATGATTTTATATGCTACTATAATCGTAGCTACATGTTACACATCTGTCTAAACCCATAGAATATATATCACCAAGAGTGAACCCTAATATAAACTTTGGACTTCAGGTGTGTCTTAGCTTGGCTACTATAACAAAATACCACAGACTAGATGGTTTGAACAACATACATTTATTTCTCCCAGCTCTAGAGACTGGGAAGTCCAAGATCAAGGTGTTGGCAGATTTGATTCTAGGTGGGGGCTTTCTTCCTGGCTTGCAGATGGCTGCCTTCCCATTGCATCTTCACATGACAAGGACAGAGTGAGTGAGCTCTAGTCTCTGCCCCTTCTTAGAAGGATAATAATCCCATCATGGGGTCATTACCCACATGACCTCATCTAAACCTAATCACCTCCCGAATACCCCACCTCCAAATACATTGATTGAGGATCGGAGTTTCAATATATGAATTTGGGGGCACGTGGGTGGCTCAATGGGTTAAAGCCTCTGCCTTTGGCTCAGGTCATGATCTCAGAGTCCTAGGATCGAGGCCCGCATCGGGCTCTCTGCTCAGCGGGGAGCCTGCTTCCTCCTCTTTCTCTGCCTGCCTCTCTGCCTACTTGTGATCTCTCTTTCTGTCAAATAAATAAATAAAATCTTTAAAAATATATATATATATATATGAATTTGGGGGAAACACAAACATTCAGTCTGTAACAGGGTGATAGAAAATGTTCTTGCTGTTCCCACATACTGGACTGTGTGATAACCTCATCAAACTAGAAATTCCAATATAATACATTAATATAATGAAAAAACAGGTGCGTGCACGTGTGCACACATACACAAGGTGGACAGAGAGCATTATGTTTCTTAAAATTGCTTCTTTTCTTTTGAAATGCTCTGATGTCAACAAATTTTAACTTGTCAGACGGTATATACTATCCTGAAAATTATTCTAGCTTAGTTTATATTATTTCTCTCTCACACACACATACAATATAAATAATGTATTAGTGAAAGCATTACTTGGTGCCTAGACAGAAGGCACAAAGTTCTAAAGAATAATTTTACACTTCTGTCCAAAGGCTAATCATCTTTTAAAGGTGTGTTTGCAAAGATACTATCTGGAAAAAAATGTACCCTAACTTTGAAGTGTTATTGACTATATCATACTAAAGATGCTAACACTCAAAAGAATTCTTCCTGACAATGGGAAGAATATCCTGAAATTATCCATAACATAGATGGCCAGAAATCTTTTTCCTAGAGAACCAGATTGGAAACCTATTCTGTGAACCATTGGAAAACAAAACAAAACAAAACAAAACTAGAGTCGTTTTTCAAACAGGGAGCCATGAGGAGAGCTCAGAGAGGAAGTTATGAGGTGTCGCTGTCTTGGGCTCCTCCGTGCTGAGAGATCAGCAGCGCAAAAGTTGATAGTAAACCATCATCAGCCAGTGAGAAGTGAGGAATTAATACTGCTTGGCTTCAAGCCTCCAAAACAGCCTTTGCAGGATCCCAGAATTTCTACATCTCCTAACAGTAGAGAATCCAGTTCTGGTTTAAGCCAACTTTTGGAGCTTGAAAGTAAAGATCAGAATGTCCTGCCCCTGGTACTATGGGGCTCCTACCTCAGGATGTACAAGTTCTTAAAGCAGCACAGTATATTAAGTCAAAAGTTTTGTGTGCCACAGATAATAGATTTCTGTTGAAGCCTAAATGATAGTTTATCTTGAGGGGGCTAATCCAACTTTTAACCTTATAAGTGTGGTCTACATATACAGTGGAATATTACTCAGCCATCAGAAAGGATGAATCCCCAACTTTTGCATCAACACAGATGGGACTGGAGGAGATTATGCTGAGTGAAATAAGTCAAGCAGAGAAAGTCAATTATCATAGGGTTTTACACATAAGGAATACCATGGAGGACATTAGGAGAAGGAAGGGAAAAATGAAAGGAGGGAAATCAGAAGGGGAGATGTACCATGAGAGACTATGGACTCCGGGAAACAAATAGGGTTTTAGCAGGGAGGGGGGTGACAGGATGGGTGAGCCTGGTGATGGGTATTAAAGAGGGCACAGGTTGCATGGAGCACTGGGTGTTGTACATAAACAATAAATCATGGAACACTACATCAAAAACTAATGATGTACTATGATGACTAACATAACATAAAAAAGTAAACCATTTCAAACCAGAAGTGCTTTTCTAAGAGGCTAGAGAAGTCATCTGCATAATCTAGAACTTAAATTCACATGATCCACATTTTAAGATGTTCATTCCATTCACTGTCATCTATCACTGTCCAATAGGTTTTGATATTTTTTTCCCTTAAAAACACCGATAACAGAAATTCATGTAATAATTACTTCTAAGATGTGTATTACCTGAGAGATTCATTTTCTAAATCTGTTATTCTGCCTAAAAATAGTTAAAAAAAAAAGAAAGAAAAGAAAACTTACACTGAAATACTGTTTGCACCATCAACTCTAATGACTGGTTCACACTAATAAAACTAGGAAAATAGTGTATCTATATAGTTTGTATAATAAATAAAAGGTAAGCATAAAATATTTCAATACATAAATAGAAGCTTTACACATCCAAAATATGGTACATATATATAAAATATATCTGTAAAATTTAATGAGCTACTATAAGTTACTATAATTATTATAAATTACATATCTATTTCAATATAGAAATATATTCTCTCTAACATTTTAAATTTTAGAGGTAACTTGAATGGTGCTGTTATGGAGAATAATTTCATGTACTGAGCTTTTTAATAATTCATTGTTATTAGTAATTCAACGGAAGGGTATAACTGATAATATGAGTAATTTCTTAATTATGGCAAAAGTACTAATTTAAGGAATATAAAGATAAAGACAGTGGGCCGTTTCCGTACAGGCAGATAATACTGACAATCAGTGGGAAGAGAATGTATTTCCAGTATTATGGGTCTTGAGGACCAGCTCTGTAGGGTGGTGTGGGCCAAATAACAGGGTTTCTATACAGGCAAATTACTAGGTTATCAACCCATTTTATTACTTACAATAACTATTTTAGGAACATTCTTCCAAGGCAAAAATATTTTTTAATGTGTTTGAAAATACATCTATTGCTTCTCAATATTTCAAAGTTTGTATAGGTAAACCTCCACTTTAGATACTTTAAAACATGGTCTTTATATCTATCAATTCGGACAAATTAATGACTTAGGGGTAATGGAAAGACAATTGAAGACGTTTATTCTGCTCCTCAAATAAAGGTGAGGGAAAGTTATGACGATGCTTAACAAGAGACTTTGCTAGATAAGCGCTGAAGGGCAGGAGGCCAGTGCTGAACACATACCAGTGTTTGCCCATTTTATCATTTTGCCCAGCCGGATCAGTAATTCGAGGAGATGTTTTTAAATAACTGGGTTATTAAATGAGAAGCTGTAGATTTTTTTTTTGGAAGCTGTAGATAATTTTAAAGTGGCTTGAGAAAATCCATTCTTTCTGAAAGTTGATGCATAGTGTTTTTATCCATCTATCTATTATTATGCTGGGGGAGTTCTACAGTCCTTGCGTTAATCTCTCAATCTCCTCAAACTCATATAAACTTTCCAGTAAAGAGTACACAATGAGTTAAAAATCTCTTACTACTATACTTACTTTCAGAAAGTATATTTTTTCCTGCAGCTTATGAGGAAATTAGTTTACAAATATAAATATAAATTAATCTTCCATTAACATCTTATTCCCATATGTTCCATGACATATAATCACTTTAACATAGCATTTTTGTTTCAAATTTTATCTTCTAAATAAAGCCTCCAATTTGGGGGGGAATATATAGTCTGATTAAAATGTTTACACATATTAAATATATGGAGTATATGACAATTTAATTGCTAGTGATCCACTGATACTTATTTTCTGTTTCTTCTTTTTGGGCTCTTTGTTCTTCTCGATGATTAGCTGCAGTCCAAAATGTTATTTTTTTGAGTACTTGTTGCAGAAGTTTAGGAGGTAATAAAGATATCTGACTTTCTAAAATTAAAGCATTTTTGCCAATGCAGTCAAGGCATGACCTGTAAATAAAACATAACAGAATTGTTAGTCTTTGAACCTGAAGTTATAAAATATTTATAGGTAAGTATTCTTCATAAAAATCATTATAAAATTTTTACATGATAATGTATTTCCTCTATATTGTTTGGAATATGGTAAGATATGCATTCTTCCAGAGCACCAGAGTAATTACATATTTTTATAGCATAGCGGCCATATCTGGCCAAAATCCAATAGAAACAGAAATAACAACTTACCATGCACCACGCATAATGTTATTTAAGCAGAAAAGATTCAGACTTAATTTCAAAGCAGGGTAGTCTATAGCAGACTGTTTTTCATTTATTCTTCCAGTCCAATAACCACTTAATCTCCTCTGAGAACTACCTTTTTCTTCCATCACCCCAAGATGAAGTATCTAACATCCATTTTTATGCCACAGGACCCGGTCCTCCCCATCCCCACACCGTAACTCACTGCACTGGCACACTCCACTTACACTGACCCAGAGAGAGCAGGTCTGAGGAGACAGACGAATGGAAGAGCAATATAGAAAGAGCCCATGAAAGACCACGCAAAGTCCACCCCTTCTGGGGGCCCCGTGTTCACTTTGTCCCCTTCGATTCTCCTAGAGAGTGTGTCCTTCCAAATACAGTTCCCTTTTTATCTTAAGCTACCCTGAAGAGGATTTTGTATTTTAAAACCAAAAGAAACTTGATTGAGAACTATCGAGAAAGCATCTATTTCAATGGATAAACTTTTAATCAAAAAGATAAGTAATTCTTTTTAAAACGTTTTAAAGATAGATTCACTCGATTCTGTAGTTAACCCCAGTTGTCACTTTATAAGGACTTATTACACTCCAGATATTTATATCTTCTTCCATACTTTCATGAAGCCTTTTCTCTCTGTGACAACTCTAAGTAAGGAGAGTGAAAATGTTCTACACAGATACGGAAAAAGTACAAGCAAATGACACGAATTTTACACTTGATGTAAACTTAACTCGGCTGCTCTGGTAACACAAGAGCTCCCAGCTCCTGCGCCCTGTCCACGTCCACGATGGGGGAAGGGAAGAGTCCAATGAGGAGATGGACTCCGTCATTACTATTCATTCACTGATTCAACAAATATTTGCGTACACTACTTAGGAGGAGGAAACCCAATTCTGAAAAACCCCCATTCAACTTTTTAAAAATAGATTTATTTGAGAGAGAGAGAGAGAGAGAGAAAGCACGGGGAGGCGGCGGGTAAGGAGCAGAGAGAGAGGGAGAAGCAGGCTCCTCACCAAGCAGGGAGCTCTGGGGGGAGGAGGGGTGCGGGCTCCATTCCAGGATCCTGGGATCATGACCCGAGCTGAAGGCAGATGCTTAACTGACTGAGCCACCCAGGCAACCCCCACTATTTCAACTTCCAAGGAGATTACAATTTAGTGAAGATAAACATATCTTCACTAAACATAACTTCATAAACATATCCTGTGACTAGGATAACATGAAATTTCCATGACAGGTATAGGGTTCTAAGGAACTCAGAGAGGAGGAATAACCAAGACAACTGCAGCAAGGGAAACCTTCCAGATGGGATGTCCAAGCTGAGACCTTGAGGGTCTCAACAAATAAAAGTATTGTGTGATAGAGGAGCCACACCTGCAAAGCCCTAGAAATGAGAAATAAAATTTATTACAGAAACTCCAATTGATAAGTTCAAATAAAGCTCTGACAGTGTGTGTGTGTGTGTGTGTGTCGGGGTGGGGGGACATGGCAAGAAATGAGGTAGAGAGATAGGTGAAGGCATGGAACAGCATGGTAAGGAATACCATGTCTAAGGGCAGTGGGAGCCACTGACTCATCACAGTATGAAATGTGCATATGTCTTGATCCATCAACATCCCTTCTAGGAATTTCTTCCTGAGAAATTATGCAAGTTTTCTAAAAGCATATAGAAGAATATCATACATATAATTTTTATAATAGCCCCAAATTTTAGATATCCTAAATATATATTAATAGACTAGTAAATTACAACTTCTATGAAGTAGAATACTGTATAGCCATTACAAACATAAATATAAATCTGTAACTCACAGAATGATTATATATCTACATGAAATATAGCCACAATATGAGTTTCAAAAGCAGATTATAAACAGGATGCATAATCTGACCCTTTATACACACACACACACACACACACCTGTGTATCCTGCTCTCGCTAAGGTTTCAATGACATCTTAGCGTGATTAAATCCACAACTTTTTTCATTTTAAAGTGTGGAAGGATAAACATCAAACTGTTAACAATGATCATTGTAGGTAACGGCTTTCTTTTTACCATATATTTTTCATATTATATGACCTTTCTTGATAGATACATCTTATTTTTTTATCAGAATAACAGAGGTATTTTAAAACTGTGTATGTAACCAAATGTATGATGAGCATGATCCCACAAATACATCAGATCATGTAAGTTCTTTGAGATGAGGAACTACACCTTATCCATCCTACTCTCTTGCTTTTTCCCATTTTCTCAACAGGGTAAGTGCTAGTGACTTCTGACTGAAATTTTTTAAAATAAAAAGATGGCTCTGGCTGCGCTGTGGCCTGCAGGTTGTGGTGGATGTGCCTCACACAATAATGCCACTGATTCCTGCTAGTTTCGAGGGTTGGTTTTAGATTCGAGGCTTTTAAAAGACTTTTTTAATGTCATCTCCACACCCAAGGTGGGGCTCAGACTCTCAGTCCCAGGTCGAGTGTGGCGGCTCCGCCGAGCGAGGCAGCCAGGCGCCCGTTTCAGATCCCAGTTCTGACGCATCAGAATAGGCTCCGCACGACAACGGTGTGTGCACTGCGCTGGGGGCGGCGGGTGCCGCCGACCAGCCTGACCGGGTCCGCCTCGTCCCAACCGCAAACACAGGCCCATCCAGTCTTCCTACCGGTGCCCCTCGTTTCTCTGCTGGGCCTTCTTCCCCGTCACCGCTCCCTGCCCATCCAAGCCCCGCGCTTCCTGGAACCCCGGCTGTGTGCCAACGGCTCTGCCCCCGGAGGCTGCCCTCGCTCTCTCGGAGCTCCGGCGCCGGGCAGCCTCCTGGAGCGGACTGCAGTCCGCCAGCGCAGCTCGGGGAGCACCGCCCGGGGGCGGCGGCCGCCACTCTCGCTCCTCCCGCGGCCGCGGGGCTGCCTCGCTTCGCCTCGGGGACACCGCGGTTAACCCGCTCCCGCTCCTTCCCCACGTCCTCGCGCACTGGGTGTGGAACACCGGTTCTAGTCTTTCCAGCCTCACTCCGGACAGGTCCGCCTCTGAGATCTCCCACGTCCACCCTCTCGCGCTGGACCACGGCCCTGCGTCCGGCTCCTCCGCGCCCTCCCTTCCTCCGCGCGCTCTCCCCGGGGCTCCGCGGCCGCGGCCGCTCGGGCTTCAGCTTCCTTCCCGCCCCGCCCGGAGCGTCCGCACTTAGCTCTCTGTCCCGCAACGTGACTCCTCTTGCCCCGCGCCTCGGGGACCCTCGACGCCAAGCGGGGTGGACTGGGCAGCGTGTGCTGCCCGCGCGCACCACCGGGGAGCTGCGCGCCCTGGAGAGGAGCCTGCTTGGCTGAGCGGCCCTTCCTGTCCGTTCTCTTCGGGCTCAGCGGGGCCCTAGTCCGTTCCTTCTCGAAGCCACGGCGGCAGTGATTTTGTCTTCCCCACTCCTCTTAAGTTCATATCGTCACTTCTCCTCTTTCTTCCCGGACGACCTCACTACCACCTAAAACTTTCTCAGCGCCCTGTCCCCGACCGCCTAGCCAACACATTCCTCTGCCTTTATAGTCCTACTTCCTGATTTCCCTCATTATTATAACGTGTTCTTTTCCTCAACAACAGATTCAATTACCTGTTGACTAAAATCCATCTTCTCAAGATCCTGCTCTGACAATTTTTCCTTCATTTTCTTGTGTTTCCAACAACTGGCTGCTGCTTCTTAGCATATAAACAAATACAGTCACTTTTCAACAGCCAGAGGGTTAGGGGCACCCAGGCCCCACGCAGTAAAAAATCCATACATAACTTTTGACTCCCCCCAAACTTAATTACTTAGTCTACTGTTGACTGGAAACCTTATGGATGACATAGTCAGTTAATATACATTTTGTATATTATATATTACATACTGTATTCTTACAATAAAGTAAACTGGAAGAAAGAACTGTTATTAAGAAAATCCTAGGGGGGCGCCTGGGTGGCTCAGTGGGTTAAAGCCTCTGCCTTCGGCTCAGGTCATGATCTCAGGGTCCTGGGATCGAGGCCTGCGTCGGGCTCTCTGTTCGGCAGGGAGCCTGCTTACTCCTCTCTCTCTGCCTGCCTCTCTGCCTGCTTGTGATCTCTCTCTCTCTCTGTCAAATAAATAAAATCTTTTTAAAAAATAAATTTAAAAAAAAATCCTAGGGAAGGGGCGCCTGGGTGGCTCAGTGGGCTAAGCATCTGCCTTTGGCTCAGGTCATGATCCCAGCATCCTGGGATCAAGTGCTCAGTGGGGAGACCCTTCCCATGGCTCATTCTCTCTCTCAAATAACTAAATAAAATCTTAAAAAGAAAGAAAATCCTAGGGAAGAAAAAATACATTTTCAGTGCTGTGCAGATTTATGGGGAAAAACCTGTGTATAAGTGAACCTGTGCGCTTCAGACCTATGCTGTTCAAGGGTCAACTAGATCCTCACCCTTCCTGTATCCTTGGTGCTGCTCCTGAGGAGTGATTGTTGTGATTACTGTCAAGCACAGCACTTTTCAATCCAGATATTCTGTGACCTCTTTACAGTAAGTAATTTCTACGTCTTCAGTTCTTTCCTCCCTCCATTTCTCATTTCTCATTCCCAGTATCTCCTGGTTCACCTTTCACTTCCCTGGTCATTCTCTTGTGCCTCTTTTCCTCTAAAACTTCTCAGATGTTATGAGTTCTTAGTGTTCAATTGTTGGCTTCATCCTTACTCTCAAAATTCTTCTTGGGCAGAGCTAACACATGCCCATTTATACTCCAGTGATTTTTCTTTTTAGATCTAATTTACTTATTTGATAGAGAGAGAGAGCATGCACAAGTAGGCAGAGTGGCAGGCAGAGGGAGAAGCAGGCTCCCCACTGAGCAGAGAGCCCATTATGGGGCTCAATCCCAGGACCCTAGGATCATGACCTGAGCGAAAGGCAGGTGCTCAACTGACTGAGCCACCCAGGCACCCCATGATTTTTTTTAAGTAGGCTCCATGCCCCAACATGGGGCTTGAACTCATGACCCTGACATCAAGACCTGAGCTGAGATCAAGAGTTGGATGCTTAACCAACGGAGCCACCCAGGAGTCCCTATCCTCCAATGATTCTTCATGGCTAGCCTAGATATCTCTTTATATATTTTACTAGTTAATGAATAGCTCCATTAAAGATATCACAAGTACTTCAGGTTCAAAAGGCCCCAAACCAAAGTCATCATTCTATGCCATCCCACCTTCAAACTCACTTCCTTCTTCATAGATTCTCTATTATTAATTCTTCCCGCTTCTTTTCCTACCAAGCCCGTTCTACCTCCATCCCTTCTCCAGCTCCATGGCCACTTTCAAGATCAGCCCCACACTTTGTGTTTGGCCACTACAAGACTCTATTAACTTTCCTTACACAGTCACATATCCCTCCAGTCTCTTATCCACATTGTTCTCATAGGAGCTTTCTAATTTGTAGTATGATCAGGTGCCTGGGTGGCTCAGTGGGTTAAAGCCTCTGCTTTCGGCTCAGGTCATGATCTCAGCGTCCTGGGATCGAGGCCCGCATCGGGCTCCCTGCTCCGCGGGGAGCCTGCTTCCCCCTCTCTCTCTCTCTGCCTGCCTCTCTGCCTCCTTGTGATCTCTCTCCCTCTGTGAAATAAATAAATAAAATCTTTAAAAAAAAACTAATTTGTAATATGATCATCTCATTCCTCTGCTCCAAATTTTTCAATGGTTCTTGATCTCCCACAAGATAATGTAAACTCATCTGCATGAAACACAAAGGCTCTAGATGATATATGGTTTCTGATTTCTTGTCCAACTCCCCACCTCATGCATATGTCTAGGAACACTCAAGAACTCAGTTTCCAGAACATACCATACTCGTGTGTCTCGTACTAACACCCTTGCACTGCTTGTTCATACCAAATTGTCCCAAACTCTTCCTCTTCTGCAAAGACTCCCTAGCCCTCACCAGCTTAACCACATGGGTAGAGGGTCTTCTTTGCAAGTAGTCCCATTAACTTCACATATACATCTCTTAAAGCAATTTTATTTTTCTTTTATAGTTGTTGAACACCTGTCTTCTATATTAGTAGCAATTTAAGGGAAAGAGCATGACTTTTCACTTCATAGTATAGTGCCTTCTCATGGAAGGCACTCGAATACTATATTTTTTTTTATCTCTGTGTATAAGGAACTTACAATCTACTTAGGGAAAGTAGTTATGTTCACAGCAAAAGTTAAGTAATAAGACAGTATAATCATAACATCAGCAATTTCCAAACTCTGCCTGCACATCAGAATTATGTTGGGGGTCTTCCAAAAATTCCTAAGTACAGGCACACCCCAGACTAATTAAATCATAACATGTGGGCGTGGAACACAAGCATCAGTACTTTTTGAAGTTCCCTATGAGATTCTAACATGCAGTCACAGAAGGAACCACTGCAGTAACAGAAGGAGTGGTGTCTCTCTCTCTCTATCTCAAATAAATAAAATCTTAAAAACAAAACAAAAAATACTTGGTTACTGGGCAACTTCTACTTCATTCAAATCCTTCCTCGTGACCCTCACAAGCAGAAACAGGGATTTTTTCCACAATCTTCCAACTAAACCTTGTATATGCTCCTTTTAAAGCAAGAGTAGATGAGCTAAGACACTGTAAGTCATACCACCAATTTAATAACAGCTTTGGTGTTAAAAAAGAGAGAGAAATTCTACTAAATTAAACGCATATATATGTATATCTATTATTAGACACACTCTGATTTCAGAAAAGTTAAAATATGAAATATTTCAAGCTTAGAATCAAGGAAATACGGTATGTTTAATATTCCCATGTGAAAAATATAATTGTACTGTATATTTTAATTTTTTAAAAATTACATTGGTGTATGGGTCACTATTACAAATTTGATTATACTTTTAGGAAGATATAAACATTTTCTTAAACTCAAATCATAAACTACTTAAAAAGTTATCACACTTCCCAAAAAGGAAGATGAAAGAAATTATCATATCTTAATAGCATATGCATATCTTAATAGCATATATAGTTATATATATGTAATATATGTATATGCTATTAAGATAATTTCTTTCGTCTTCCTTTATATATATGTATGTGTATATATATATGTATATAACATATATATATAGAGAGAGAGTTTACTTACCTGAGTAGTGAATAAGGCTGTGTTTGAAAGATCAATAAATCATTACAGTGGCCCTAATCAACATAAAAAAGAATTATCAAGGTGTTTAAAAGAATAAAAATGCATTAATAATTTAATATTTTCATTTTGTAAAAGAAATTATGTACAGCAGCAAATAAATCTCTCTCCCCCTAGTTATTCATACACACACACACACCCCATACATATACATACACACACCTCTAGCCACGCAAACTCAGTGACCAAGTTTTTACCTAACCACAACCTATACAATTGCAAATTTAAAACTCAGATACAAGTTTTTCTCTTAGAACAGTGAATTCAAAATGAGAAAAGTAGTGATTTTCAAGCTTTGTTTTTAAGGAGAACTTTTCTCTTCCAAATGACTCTTATTTTAAAATCTCTTTATCTTGTCTGTCTTTTTCAAATGGTCCCAGGATTCCCTGGAAATTCTTCATGTGGAAATCTCAGATCCCAGAAGATTCGTTGAATAATGATTCTCTTATCTAAAAGTTAATGTGGAAGAATCAGCAGAAAAATGCCCCTAATCCTTTCAAATAAGTCTTTAGAATTTCATAATTTATGATCATGATTTTAATCTGGATTCCTGTTTTAATGATAAACTCTGTATCCTACCAATTTCCAGTGCCAAGAAAAAGAAAAAAAACTACAAAATTTGCTTTTTAATTAAATACAAAGTCGTGGTTTTAATCTTCTGTTGAAACACTGAATTCTCAGCCAAAGAAAGTCCTAAAATTTTCAATGTACATAACGTTTAAATTGGAGGCTTCAAGGGCGCCTGGGTGGCTCAGTGGGTTAAAGCCTCTGCCTTCGGCTCAGGTCATGATCTCAGGGTCCTGGGATCAAGGCCAGGGAGCCTGCTTCCTCCTCTCTCTCTGCCTGCCTCTCTGCCTACTTGTAATCTCTGTCAAATAAATAAATAAAATCTTTTAAAAAAATAAATTAAATTAAATAAATTGGAGGCTTCAAAACTATAAAGTAAACCTAATCCCCTGGAGAGAAGCCAGCTCATTTCAGGGTTCTCCACTTGGCAGGCGCAACTCTGGAAACAACTATGTCTGGAAAGATGTCAGGGAGAGAGCTGGCACCAATGTGGCTGGATTCTGGCTGGTGCCTCCCATCCCTGCCAGCTCAGAGTCCCACTATTCCCAGATGTCCTACACAAACCAGAGCAACCAATCCTGAGCTCCTGTCCCATCACAACATGGTAGGAGCATGGCCACCTTGCTCTGAATTTCCCAAGGAACAAGGAGTGTAAGAACAATACTCTCCATGTGATTTTCATTTATTTATTTGACTTTAGTTTTATCAAATTTTAAAGCTGAAATGCTTTCCTCTTAAATATAAAATGGGTAAAGCTGTGGGAAAACACACATAAAGTAAAAAGAAAGTACACTTAAAAATTTCTAGCTACTTTCTTCTTGATTGAAGAAGCTAACATTGGTATTCTAGTTATTAAGTGAGGTAGCAAATTTCATGGGGACTTATTACTATACTTAGTAGTTTACATATACATTATATATATTCTTATGAAATATCATTATAACTTACAAATATTTTAATTTAATAAAATTATAAAAACCCATACTATCGTAAGACTGAGAGAGAAAAAGAAGGTCATCCTTTAAAAGCTCTTCTTCATAATCTGAATAGTGAGGTTAGTCATTAAACTAATGAGTTTGATTTGTAAACTCAAAATATCCTGAAATACTTCACAAAAGCCACTCATTCTGAAGATTAATCACACTATCGGGTAACATTTCATATTCTCCCATATTTTGCAATGTGGGAATATCAATAATTCTGTTGAATAGCCATTTAGTTTGAATAACAAAAGGAAATAGTTACTGAAATTTTCTTACTGTATCCAAGGAAAGTAAATCATCTTTGCTCCCACCAAATACCATTATTTCATTTTCTTTCCCCAAACAGGCTGTATGCCATAACCTATAATTGAAAATTATAAGCAGAGTAAAATACTATGAAGAAGGAAACTGTATGTGACATATAAATCAATTTTAAACTGCACACTTCACATTTAATCTATTTCAAAATGGGCATGATTGAATTTGAACCTCTGGCATATCCTAAAAGAGATTTTGAAGATTCCTCCAGAATCACTAAAACATTAGATTCTCATTATATCACACCAGTTAAATAGATGACCCCTAATGATTCTTTTCTATTATATTCCCCAACTTTTTCTAGCCTCTTTATCTTATAGATATTATTGTGAAAGAAAATTAAAGAGGAACTGTTCATTCTATTGCTGAAATGGACCCTTTCCCCAATTCTCTTACTACAATCTGCCATGTTACTGTTTTCATTATTTTTGGCTTTTCTTTCCTGTTCTCCATTCCCCAGCCCCTGACAAACCCAATTTGGCCATTCAGGTTTACACTGTCACACTACTTATCACTCTGGGCACAGAATACCAGAACTGTTCTTCATTTTTCTGTCTCTAGTCTCTCTCAGCTACACTTAGCTAATAAATAACATTTCTGAAAAGTTTTTAACCATGGACATGTCCTGATCGGAAAAGCAACTGTGCCATTTTTCTTAGCCTCATATGCATGATCAACAATTATTTCTTTTTCTCCTAATTCTTAATTCTTGGCCCCTTCCTCTGCAATGAACCCTCTACTTCACCCAAGTTCATCTATTTGCATCCCCTAAGAGAAAAGTTTATCTATCTGTAGGCTTTTGCTCACCCCGTTTCTTAGGCTTAAGATGATAAATCATTCTTTTAGGGCCTTAAACACAGGTTCAAAATCCCCAGGAAGTATCCAAATACCCAAACAAACTGGCTGTTACCCTCCCTGGTTAGCACCTTTAAACATTTCTGTGCTCATTTTATAATATTCTGGCTTACATTTAGAGATAAACTGCTCTATATACTACTTTAATTATTTGATGTGTAGATCTTCTAAAGGTCCACACATGAGGTCCTTAGATCAAAACTTGCCCATGGTGTGCTGGAAGTGGCTTACCAGCTTGGTAAAACCAGTTCTGCCTGTCTCTATCCAAATCTACCTTCAGTGCCATCACAGTGAGAGCTTGAAATTGGCCATGGTGGAAGCCAGCAAATGCTACAAATGAGGGCTTTTTTGGTTTTGTTTTTCCTGGAAAGCAGTTGTTAAGCCTTTATCAGCATACCAGTGCAACTTGGGAAATCTAATTTTATGCTTCTCCTTAAAAATGCCTTATATGGTGTTCTGTATCCAGTGGGGGCTCAAAAACTCTAATTAACAAAAGCAAATGCAAAAAACCACCATAATTTATTCAATTATTAAATAAATTATTTCATAAGAGTAGAGCATCTAATGTTCTTTTGGAAATGGTCTGATAGCTAATAATCATCTCCGATTTCATATTATTTACAAAGTATAATCTTATGTTTGATAAAATTCAATATTTCTGGGAGCTCTAAGTCTCAGGACAAAAAAGTACATGTAAAGTTATCAATTTTAGAAGATAAATCAAGAATTTTACAAAGTCATTGCTTTGACTCTGAATTTTGATGACTTCCCTTAATAGACCAAATTGCTGAAGCAACAGACACCCCAATTACACATTATCACTTATTTTATTACCACATCACTTATTTTTAGTACATTTATCCTTTTCACTTAAGTCCCACAAATGCAAACAGTCAGATTATGCACAATTGGTTACATCAAGTACTTTCCTCAAACGATCACTCATACATTCAATGACAGTTGCACTGGAGACCCAGGATAGAACTGAGTCATAAGGGATTTTGTTTGGGAAATACCCTGCCCAATTCTCCAACTTATATGTTAGAACATAAATTGATATAGGTCTTCAATCGACATCCAGATTTTGGTGTGGGCTTGGGGATGGGAAATTGGATAAAGGAAATGGAATACAAGGAATGCTTAATTTCTGGGAGAAAAGGCCATGTGTAACCTCGGCAACAGTAATGGGATCCAACAGGAAGAACCGGAGGCTGTATAAGTCAATGCTTTGTTGGACATCTTTTATAGACTTGTTAAAAAGAAAAATGTCCTTGCTGACAGCTGCTTGTGCAGGCAATTGGATACGGCCTTTCAACCAAGGCCTAGAAAGATGGCCTTTTAACCAAGCCTTGCTCTAACTATCATGCAACCTGGAGAAGAGATTCCAATGCTGCAAAATAGTGGTTTTCAACCACAGGTGATTTTGCCTCCAAAGGACATTTGACAATATCTGAGATACTTTTGATTGTCACAACTCCAGGTGTGTGTGTGAGGGGGGGACAGCACTACTGGCCTCTAGTGGGTGAAGGATTACAAGAGGAGAATTGGGCCATTTACATTTCAAATTATAACTTGAAGCAGCACAAAATGTATTCAGATGTTAAGTAAATTCTCACTCATAAAACATTAGTATACATACACACATATATATGTTCTCCTTACACTAAACTGTATCCCACCTGTTCTCCTCCTCACCTCATACCTGAAGATAGATCTGCCTCTGTCTTATCTGCCTTAGGGAAACTCTGGCCTGGACTTCATCTTCGAAGAACACTGGAAAGCCTTTCCTGCCTTGGTTTTGGTGACATCTAGCTTGCAACCTGATGTTTTGTCTACAGACTGATAGTTTATGTCCTCTCACAGCTGCTCTAAACTTATCACCTAAACATTCTAATAAAGCATATTATTTACATGACACATCAACTGAATTCAAAGAAATCTCTTTACATAGCTCAGTTCTAACTAATATTATTATTAATAATAGTTGTGTTGCTCTAATTACTTATTAAGGATTGAATTATAAAATAGGAGCAATTTAAAAATTAAACATATTCTTACTACCCCTTTGGTCCAAAATTAATGCAGTCCTACAATCAAACAACTGGAAGAAAACTAAGAGCTTCTCTAGTCCAACTCCCTCATTTCGTGGGATGAAGAAATTAATGCTCAGTTTCTTTAAGTGACTTTCCCAAAGCCAAAAGGCTAAGTATCTGCTGAGCAAGGACTAGAACGCTGGGCTCCCATATCTTAATATACAACTCTTTAAGTTAAAAAATGCATTTCAAAAGATCCAAATTGCTAAAATAATATATTCCAATGAATTTTTACACATGAAAATATAAGAATCACATATTTAATTATGATAAACCAAATATTTTATGCATATTAATATAGATATAGACACTGAAAGACATACAAATTTTTTCAGGCCTTTTTCTCAAATAAGTCACTTAATTGCCACTTATTAAACTTCTGAAATGCATACCATTAAGTTGACTTCACACTTGTATACATAATCTATAGCAAAAAAATTTCTGAAATACATGGCATACAAAAGAGTAAAATCTATTACTAACTGTAATGGTTATAATGTGTTGATTCTGAATTTCCTATGAATCTATTTTTATTATACTATTCTCTCAAATTAGAAAAAAAGAATTAAAATTCTAATGTGGTTTTCTTTGTACAGTTGACCCTTGAACAACACAGGGGTTGGGCTGGTGATACCCCCCCAGAATTGAAAATTGACATACAATTTTTGGCTCCTCAAAACTTAAGTACTAATAGCCTACTGTTGCCCAGAAACCTTACCAATAACGTAAATTCAATTAATACATAGTTTGTACGTTATATGTATCATGTACTGTATTCTTACAATAAAGTAAGCTAAAGAAAAGAAAACGTTATAAACAAAACGAATAAATAAAAAGCAAAATCAGACCTACGAATACAGAGAACAAACTGATGACTGAGAGAGGAAAAGGGAGTGGAGAGGATGGGCAAAACAGGTGAAGGGGATTGGGAGATAGAGACTTCCAGTTATGGATGAATAAATCATGGAAATAAAAGGTACAGCATGGAAATACAGTCAATGACTCTAGTAGCGTTGTATAGTGAGAGATGGTACCTACAATTGTGGTGAGCATAATGTATAAAGCTGTTGAACTACCATGTTGTACACCTGAAACTAATATAACATTGTGTGTCAACTACTCATATTTTAAAAAAGAAAATGTTATTAAGAAACTCATATGGAAAATATATTTATAGTATTGTGTTTATTAAAAAAAATCCATGTAGTAAATGGATCCATGCAATTCAAACTTGTGTTGTCAAGGATCAATTGTAGTCTAATCATATACTGTTTCTATAACTTATACTCTATAATATATGACAAATAATTAACATGTTTCTTTTTCAAAAAATTCATATTAATAAATACATCAGTTAACTAAAATAATAATCTGCCATCTATTTGATCAACATGAAAGTAATTTTCTCATTAAATTGCAAAAAACCTCTTCTAGAAACAAATAACTACTAAAGCCAATCCGATTCTTGTCTACTTATTAAAAATATCAACATTATATGATACTTCCAATTTCTTAGCCTTTTCATATTATCAGGCAAGATTACACATTTACCAAAAAAAAAAAAAAGATTACACATTTACCTAAAAGAGTTACATTTTCAAGTATGCAAACATGGATGAAAACAGAATAGACTATATCTAACAATCAGACATAATTAAAATGATAACTACTTAGGTAACATCAAGCTTATTTGAAAGATATCTTTCTTGATGATTTACAATTTTAATGGCAAACACTACAAAATCAGTGCTATATTTTAGTAGTTCAGAAATTCTTAACTATTTTACTATTCATTAACTTCTAGACTTACCTGGGTCTTGTTTTAGGTAAGTGTGTAAGTTGTTTCCAACCATTTGTTATGACATTATAAATCCAACCATCACCTGCAATTATGACAGTTCAGAAAGTAAGATTAGATCTTTAGGATAAAATTTAATTTTTCCCCAAATTTATCATGCCACATTTAAGCAACTATCTTTTGTGTGTATGCATATTTTCTCACAAAAGTTTTCAGAGACATACACAGATAGAATGACCATGACAGTGAACCCTCACATACCGCAGATTCAACAACTATCAAGATTTTGTCACATGTGCTCCATTTATCTCTTTTTTGTTATTCTTGTGCCTCAATTACTCTAAAGCAAATCCCAGATCTCCTGTCATTTTCCCCATATATACTTCAGTAAACATCACTTTAAAAAATACATTGTTTACAGAGCCACAATGCCTTTATCTCATTGCCACAATGCCATTATCACAGTCAACAAAACTAAAATAATTCTTGGTATCATATAATACCCAGAAATTAAGCTGAGTCTGCACAGGAGGACACCTGCTGGACCAAGAGTTAGGACATGGAATTTCCCACATGTCAATGACCAAAAAACACCAAATAGGAATTAAAAACATGAAAGCTCAAAAGACATGATATTAAACAACCCCTACTGAAACAAATAGATGTTAGTTTTTTATTTGACTCCAAATCTCTTTTAATTAAAAACCTTTAAATTAGAGAAGCATAATCATTTGTAATACTTAACATCCCCTACTAGAAACTCCTGTTTCTCTAACCAGCCTCTGGAGTTTGTTTGCTGCCTGATGCATAACTGATGATCAATAAATTGTTGTTGAAAAATAAAAAGTTGTTTCCAGATCCTATATGGAAGTGTATAAATGAGGTTTCTTATGAAAACCCCTCTAGTCATGGAAAACTTCTGAATTAAGAAAACACCAAACACCTAACATATCAAACTAGAAAGTAGATACTCTTAAGTCATTTGTCTATCCTGATGCCACAATTTTACTGCTGGAAAAAAAAAAAACCCACATTACAAAACCATAGCCATTGGAATCAGCAGTGACAGGAGTTTAAAGATTCTGCCTAAGTACTTTCCTTTATAGTTCTGGAACAAAAAGAGAAGCAACCGGCCTTCCCACCTTATATTTCCAGAGCCTTCTGGGGAAGACTGTTCTTCTAATCCCTATTCCAGCCTACAGTGTAAGTATCTGGATCAAAAATCAGGAAGGCACAGAATCACAGAATATTATAGTTGAAAGGGGCTTTAATTCATCTAGCTTCAGCCACCCTTCCTTTTCTATATACCTAGGAAACAGGAGAACATGGAGAACCAAAGGTACTAAAGCAAAGGGGTCTTCTAATTCTTAATGCAAGCATACAGTTGGGGACAAATGTAAGCCAGAAAAGAAAGAAAGAAAGAAAGAAAGAAAGAAAGAAAGAAAGAAAGAAAGAAAGAAAGAAAGAAAGAAAGAAAGAAAGAAAGGAAGGAAGGAAGGAAGGAAGGAAGGAAGGAAGGAAGGAAGGAAGGAAGGAAGGAAGGAAGGAAGAAAAGAAAGAAAGAAAGGAAAAAGAAAGAAAGAAAGAAAGAAGAAAGAAAGAAAGAAAGAAAAGAAAGAAAAGAAAGAAAAGAAAGAAAAAGAAAGAAAGAAAGAAAGAAAGAAAAAGGAAGGAAGGAAGAAAGAAAGAAAGACACCTAACGTATCAAATACAAGAAAAAAAGAATGAGATAATAATTGTAAGCTAAACTTTAATTGACTTACTTAATGGAATATTGTCTGCACTTAGTCCACCAAATAGAAAAAGTTTATCATCAGCTATTGGTGTTAAAGTATGCCATGACCGATGTTTGGGGTTTTCTCCATTAACAGGAATCCTTTTAGTAAGGGAAAAAAAATACATAAAAATCTAGTTACTATGTTAGTTAAAATAAAAGGTTTCTGATCATCTCAGATTAAAGTAAAAAACTGCTTCACTACTTTTTTAAAAAGCTGATTTTACTATCTCCAGCTGCATTAAGATTAAGATTTTAAAAGCATTCTTAAATGCCTAGATGAATTTAAACAATCTTTCCATTTAGCTCTATTCCACTTGGTCACAGAACACAGACTGAAAATTACGAACTCAGTTTCCAGTGCATGCTTCATATCACATTGTTTAATCCATATTACTTCTTCAGTTTTTCTTCTTTTTTATTTTATTTTATTTATTTATTTGACAGAGAGAGAGAGAGAGATCACAAGGAGGCTGAGAGGCAGGCAGAGAGAGGGGGAAGCAGGTTCCCTGCTGAGCAGAGAGCCCGATGCGGGCCTTGATCCCAGGACCCTGAGATCATGACCTGAGCCGAAGGCAGAGGCTTTAACCCACTGAGCCACCCAGGCGCCCTTCTTCAGTTTTTCAATATAATTATTTTCATTCTGTAACTTTTTGCTGTTGGCCCATGTTTAATTTTATATTTTCAAAAGCTGATTTCCTCAAGGATATTATGGGATTTGGGTGTTGTTGTTTTACTTTGGTTTACTTGTTGTACAATTTCCCAAAGCTTTTTCACCTAAAAATGCTGGCTACTGTAGCTTCAGAATAAAAGTATGCAGGGGCACCTGGGTGGCTAAGTCAGGTAAGCAGCTGCCTTCAGCTCAGGTCATGGTCCTGGAGTCCTGGGATAGAGCCCCATGTCAGGCTCCCTGCTCAGTGGGGAATCTGCTTCGCCCTCTCCCTCTGCTCCGCCCCCCTCATTATCGAGCTCTCCCTCTGTCTCTCTCTCCAATAAATGAATAAAATCTTTTAAATAAATAAATAAAATAAAAGTAGGTCTGCGTGGCTCGGTCAGTTAAGCGTCTGCCTTCTGCTCAGGTCATGTTCCCGGGGTCTTGGGATCGAGCCCCGCATTGGGGTCCCTGCTCAGTGGAGAGTCTGCTTTTCCCTCTTGCTCTCCCCCCACCCACCCTACCTTGTGCTCTCTCTCTCGCTCACTCTCTCTCTCTCAAGTAAAGTCCAAAAAACAAAACAAAATAAAAACAAAGACATCACAAGAAAAGAAAATGACAGACCAATATTGGTCATGAACATAGATGCAAAAATCCTCACTCACCAAAATATTAGTAAATCAAATACAAAAACTTAAAAGAATTATACACCATGACCAAATATGACTTATCCCCAGTATGCAAGACTGTTCAATACTCAAAAAGCAGCTAATGGAATCCACCATGTCAATAGGCTAAAGAAAAATCAAATGATCATATCAAAAGAAGCAAAAAAATAGAAGCATAGCTTCCTGCTCAGCAGGAAGCTCTCCCTCTCTCCCCTCTGTCTCTTCCCACTGTTCATTCTCTCTCTCTCTCAAATAAATAAATAAAATCTAAAAAAAAAGTTTGTAAGCCATTCCAGGTCCAGGATAAACCTCTAAAGATTTCAAACAAATACTGTCCAATTCTTAAAAAAATAAAAACAAAAGTACAAAAGTTTAATTTAAGAGGAAAGAAGATACCATTCTCCAACATTCTGGAATGTTCCAGAATAATATGGGCCATTTGTAGAAGATATAATTATTTTTTCCAAAATGGAAATATTTTTATGGTTTATGTTGATTAGAAGAATCATTTTGGTTACAAAATGTTCAACAACCATAAAAATATTTTTTCATAAAAGTATTTTTTAAAAGGAGAGTTCTTTTATAACCCTGTTCTCCAGCAATAAGAAATAATAATTTGGTATATATCTTTCTAGGTTTTAATGTACATATAATCATATTTATTAAAAAATATAAGTAGGATCATATATTCTGTTTTGCAGCTTTTTTCATTCAACTAATATGTTGTAGAATATTTCTGTAAGTATAACTTCCTTTGGTAATGGAAACATAGTAGCCTATTGGGCAAATGTACCATAATTTAAACAAACCCCACTTGGGAACAGGAGGGTTGACCTCCAGTTCTTGCTTTTATAATAATGTTGTAATACAAACACACACATGCGCATATGTCCAATTATTGTCTTTGGAGAAATTATGGATCAAAGTAGAAATTCCATCTTATGTTTTATTTTATTTTATTTTATTTAAGATTTATGTGCTTATTTGACATAGCGAGAGCGCACAAGCAGGGGAAGCAGCAGGGAGAGGGAGAAGCAGGTTTCCTGAGGAGCAGGAAGCCCAACGAGGTGGGGCTCAATCCCAGGACTGCAGGATCATGACCTGAGCCTAAGGCAGATGCTTACCCGAGCAGGTGCCCCTGGCTTGCATACTTTTATTATATTTTACATTTTAAACATATCTTCCCCATTTTACATTTTAAAAATATTGCCAAACTAACATTCCAGAAAAACTGTACCAGTTTATACTCCCACTATAACAACATATGTTGTTATATTGTTAACCTAGTACACACTGGTTATTTGTAATTATTTTTATCTGATAATTGAAAACCATTATTTTTAGTTCCATTTCTTTGATTGTCTATAAGGTCGAATATCTTTTTAAAATAAATTTTGGGGGCGCCTGGGTGGCTCAGTTGGTTAAGCGTCTGCCTTCGGCTGGGGTCATGGTGTCAGCATCCTGGGATTGAGCCCTGTTTCAGGCTCCTTGCTCAATGGGGAGTCTGTTTCTCCCTCTCTCTTTCCCCTTCGCTCATGCTCTTTCTCTCTCTTTCAAATAAATAAATAAAATCTTTTTTAAAAAGATAATTTTTGACCATTTGTGTTTCTCCTTGAGTTGCTCATTTATGTTCTTTGTCCAATTTTCTGTTGGATCATTTGTCTTTTTCTTATTGATTGTCTAAGTTCCTGTGGATTTAAGTCCTGTTAAATATACTGCAGGGGCACTCAGGTAGCTCAGTCAATTACCCATCTGCCTGCAGCTCAGGTGGTGAGCTCAGGGTCCCGGGATCCAGCCACACACTGGGCTCCCTGTTCAGTGGAAAGCCTGCTTCTCCTTCTCTCTCTGCCCCTCTCCCACTCATGCTCTCACTCTTTCTCTCTCTAGCAAATAAATAAATAAAATCTTTTTAAAAAAATACTGCAAAATATGACTTCTAGTTTATTTTTGTTTGCATTTTCCAATTGGCCTTTTAACTTTAGTATAGGGATTTTTTTAAAGATTTTATTTATTTACTATTTATTTATTTATTTGTTTATTTATTTATTTATTTAGAGGGGCACCTTGGTGGTCAGTCAGTTAAGCATTTGCCTTCAGCTCACATCATGATCTCAGGGTCCTGGGATCAAGCCCCACGTCAGGTTCCCTGTTCAATGGGGAGTCTGTTTCTCCCTCTCTCTGCCCCTGCCCACTGTTAGTGCTCTCTCTCTCTCAAAAAAAAATAAAATCTTAAAATAAAATAAATAAAGATTTCATTTCTTTATTTGAGAGACAGAGTACAAGCAGAAGAAGAGGGAGACACAGTCTTCCCTTGATCCCAGGACTTGATCCCAGGACCCCAAGATCACAACAGGAAGGCAGACACTCAACCAACTGAGCCACCCAAGCACCCCAGGTTTATACCATCTTTTAAAAAACTTTCTCCTCGGGCGCCTGGGTGGCTCAGTGGGTTAAAGCCTCTGCTTTCCGCTCAGGTCAGATCCTGGGATTGAGGCCCGCATCAGGCTCTCTGCTCAGCAGGGAGCCTGCTTCCTCCTCTCCCTGTCTCTCTGCCTGCCTCTCTGCCTACTTGTAATCTCTCTCTCTGTCAAATAAATAAATAAAATCTTAAAAAAAAAAAAAAAAACGTTCTCCATGCCAAGATTTCAAAGACAATCTGCTATATATTTTTTTTCTGGCAATTTCACAGTTTCATTTTTAATAGTATTTCTATTTTGGAATAATATATAGCTCTGATTCCATCTCATTACACAAACAGCTGAAGTGATAGCTAAATAGATTTATTCTATTGTTAAATATATACTTTGAACCACAGTTAAAGTCTGGCTTTTACCTACTTCAATATCTGTTTACTTGTTACAACCCCAGTAAACTGTTCCTTCATTTCTTCTTCTGACCAGTTCTCAAGAATACTTAGTATAATACCAGTACTTTTCCATAATCAGTTTTCAACTGCTGGTATTCTCATGTTTTATTTAGTTTAGTTAAAGAACAAACTCTGCATTTAAATGTGCATATTCCTTGCTTAGACATATACTCTGAAGGAAGAAGTTACTAGTTCTGTTTTAGAGACTCAGATTTGGATTAGGGTTCCAAAGACACAACACACACGCACGCAAATGACTTTCGATTAAAATATATTTAAATCTCAAACTTACCTTCCAGACCAAGTCCAGGTATCTAAGTTCAGATAGTGCAAATCATTCATCCTAGTTTGCTAAAATAAAAGTGTGTTAAATTAGTATGTGTTTTACATCCTTCATGGGCTAAAATTTTGGTTTTAAAATAAGTTCAGATTAAAAATAGACCATCTCCATTTTACCTAAGATCAGAAGTTTGTATATTGGGGAAAAAATGCTAAGTGTTAACAAAATTAATCTAGAACTATCCAATTAATTTATCAGGGTGGAAAGGAAGAAATGGGTTTAAACTAACAGGACTTAAAGATTCAGGAATTAAACTTTTCTGGTTATGCACTGAACTGAAGGATTCTCTTCATTAAAATATGACTCATAAATCATCTGTGATGATTCATGTATAGTCTGTTTAGGGGATGGAAAATAAATAAAAGTTATTATTAAACAGCATTTTAGTATCTAGTATCTTTGAATAGTCTGTTGTTCCCCAAAATCAGAAAATAATTTGTGTAAGAAGACTCACACATAAAAATACCATTTCCATTAAAAACACTAACCAAAACACGTCCGCCAAAGATATAGCCCTTATTTCCAAGAACGGCACACGTGTGCGCGGCTCGCGGCTGTGGAGCAACTCCACCCTGCAAGCAGAGATGAGAAAACAAAGTGCAAAGTCTTGAAACATCTCTAAGGAAGTCTCACTCGTGTGCTCAGTATGAGAAATATCCGACCACCAAATCACCATTACGCCTGTAATTCAATAAAAATCCTAATGCGAGAAGTCATTCTATGAGTAGTAATGATTATAGATAAACATTGCTCTTCAAGAATGAAATTTAGGGGTGCCTATGTGGTCCAGGATCTCTTGGTTTTGGCCAAGGTCATGATCTCAGGGTTGTGATATGGACCCCTGCCCCCACCCCCAGGCTCTCAGCAGGGAGTCAGCTTCAGATTCTCCAACTCCCTCTCCCCATGCCCCTCCCCCTGTGCATGCTGTCTTTCTCTCAATAAATTAATCTTTTAAAAAAAAATGAAGTTTACTCACCCTGATTTTTACTTTTTAAAGTATTTTTCTTAAATGCCTGATACTATATTTAGCTTGAATTATGTAAATTTCAGCTTGAACTATAAAGATTTAAAAATCAAATTAAAAAGATACTCTCCCTCCTTCCCTCTCTCCCTACAACCCTCCCCCACAGAGTTCATATTATGAGTAGTACACAATGATCTCAGAGAATCTAAGAAATTACATCCGCCCCCTCAAACTCTTGGAGTCTCAAATTCCACAATAAGAACTTCATTCTTCCCTTAAGCCAAACAGTGCTTTATCACTTACTAAAACTCTTCCCATTAACTGATAACACTTTTCTATACTTTACTTTGAATAAATACCGCAGATCTTTTCTCCAGAGACGTTTTGGATTGGTGGGAAAAGAGAGAATATAATGGGTAGATGGATGAATGAGATTCAAAGGAAAAATTTTCTGCATAATTTCCATGTGTTCATGGTGGGTGCCTTCCTGTATGCATTTCATTCCAAGTTCTGAAAGAACTTTTTCAACATTTTCAGCGCATTGGCTCCTGAATGTGGGCACAGGACATTTAAGCTCTACAGCCAATATCATAACTCTCTAGACTTTTCAGGCTTACTTGAATGACTGTCCTGCAGCCAACACAGTAAGAAATAATTCAGATATTACCAATTTAACACTCCAAATAAGTGACAAAGAACCTTTTGAAATGTGGTTCTCAGTCATTCCAGCAAAACACAATCATTATTATTACCCCATTCCTGATCTGAAATTTTGGAAAAATTATTCTACTATACATACATTTATTATGAAATAAATACCAAACTTCTATCAAATGCACTTATTAGCCACCTAAAGCTTCTGAATAAACCGAGTTCATGTAATTCCAAACAAAAACAAAGAAATGGCATTTGCATTAATCTGTGTGTCTAATTGCCTAAATAATGCACAATGCTTATTAAGTTGCTTGAAATACTAAAAATAATTCAAAGATGCCTATTACTAGTATATTGCTCTTAAGGGGTAAAAATCCCATGTAGGAAAAACACTTGCAACCTTCCCATTTTATAGATGACACACTAAATGGCTTATCTAAAGTACACAGCTCTTACAGGACAGAATTAGAATGCGAACCCAATTTCTTTTAACTTTGACACCAATAATCAGTACATTCCATCATGCTGCCTTGTCTCTTGATGCCAATATTGGAAATAATGAAGAACTTTAAGAATGTCTCTAAAAAATGAAGAGACATACAGGTATAGCCATGTCAGAAGAACTTTCAGATAAAATATAGGGCGCCTGGGTGGCTCAGTGGGTTGGAGCCTCTGCTTTCGGCTCAGGTCATGATCTCAGCGTCCTGGGATCTAGGCCCGCATCGGGCTCTCTGCTCAGCAGGGAGCCTGCTTCCTCCTCTCCCTGTCTCTCGGCCTGCCTCTCTGCCTACTTGTAATCTCTCTCTGTGTCAAATAAACAAATAAAATCTTTAAAAAAAATATATATATATATATATATAAACAACAGGGGTGCCTGGGTGGCTCAGTCAGTTAAGCCACTGCCTTAGGCTCAGGTCATGATCTCAGGGTCCTGGGATCGAGTCCCACATCTGGCTCCCTGCTTGGCAGGGAGCCTGCTTCCCCGTCTCTCTCTGGCTGCCTCTCTGCCTACTTGTGGTCTCGCTCTCTCTCTCTGTCAAATAAATAAAAATAAAAAATCTTTAAAAATAAAAACAATATAAGAACTTATTTGAAGAAATCATCAGAGAAATTACAGTGAAAATCTTGGTAAATATGAACTACATAAGGTCAAGTGTGTGTAAAAATGTTGGAGAGGGCTATAGACTGAGGTAAGAAGAGAAAGAAGGAGCCCGAGAACTAATTACAAGCTTCCTGAGGTCCCTTATCCTCAGGAGCACATTCTACTTTTTTTTTTTCTTTCTTCCCCCCCCCC
>LNAC01000188.1:2277456-2302729 GCA_002007465.1 Ailurus styani
CTCCCCCCCCCTCCCCGCCCAATATGGAGCTTGAACTCACAACCTTGAGAACAAGAGTTGCATGCTCCACCTACTGGGCCAGTCCAGTGCTCCGACAGGAGCATATGCTACAAATATGCCTTCAAGAGCTGCAGACCCCTGGTTTTTCTCTAAAGAAGTAGAGGCTACAGATGCCCAAAAGAGATCCAGGATGAGTTTCAGTAGATCCAGTCTCAACACTTTTTCTTGGCACCTGCTTGCTCACATAAAATTATCTGAACAGAGATAAAATGCTTTTATTTCATTAACAAAAGACATAAATCTTAAAATTCAAATGGATGTATGTCATTTGTGCATAATAGTGGACAGTTTTGGTTTCGCCTGTTTAGTGCTCCATTTGGCACAGTTCTGATGACCTATTATCACCCACAATCCTCTGCTCCCCTAGGGTAAGCCTCAGACATGAGCCTAGCCTGTCATCTCCTTGGCAACAGGGACCAATGTAGAGTGAGAACCTGCCCAAATATGGCTAGAGTCCTTTTCTAGGACTAATTTACAGACCTTGAAAGAATACAGCACCAATGGAAAGGACTGCCTGGATAGCCAGGACCATGTTCCCTCCTAAATGAGCCAGCTGGTCTGCAGTAGACAGAATGAAGCTAGCACACAGAGAAGCAGTGAGAAGCTGACAAAGAGAGATGGAAAATGTGATGGTGTGGAGTAACTTGCTCTAGCTCCTGAGGCCCTAGTCCCTGCAGCTCTTCCACTGTGTGAGCCACTCCAAAATATACCTTCCCTCTATGTAAAAATTCATTATGGCTTAAGCTAATTTGAATGTGGGTTTGCTCACCAGCACATGAAAGAGAATAATAACATATGTTTGTCATGCTTTAATTGTACGTAGATTTCAAGAGTATGAAATATGGGCTTTTCAAAATTGTGGACTTGATTATAAAAGGATTAAAAAAGATTTTATTTATTTTTGAGAGAGAAAGAGTGGGGGGGTAGAGAGAGAGAGAAGGAGTGCATGAGTGGGGGGGGAGGGGCAGAGGGAGAAGCAGGCTCCCCACTGAGCCGGGACTCTATCCCAGGACCCAGAGATCATGACCTTGAGCCAAAGGCAGACACTTAACTGAGTCACCCAGGTGCCCTAAAAGGACATTTTAAAAGAGCCATCATTAAATCAGGACATCACACTTGTGGGTAAAGGACAATGATGGTACCCACTTTGGAAGATTTTTCTAGACAACCTTAGCTAACCTGGAGAAAAGTAGGGGATTAAAAAGAACAAGCATTAGGCACTCAAGGGATTATATGATTATAAACTCTATTGCCAAAATCCAAATAACTTAGCAAAAAATGTTCTTTTAAGGTATCAATAAATATATAAATACAAAGGTAACTTTTTACAATACTTACTTTAATTTCTGGTTGAAACCAATTCTGTTTCTTTGTATCAAATACATGAATATCATTATGCCATCCCCAGAATATCTGTTCTTCCTAAAACAGGAATTTTTAAAATATTTCAAAGCTTTTATGATCTTTAGGTTATTGTAATAAATTTCATTGCATATTTACTGGTGAAATAACAGACACCATTATAAAAATAGAGGTAAGTGCTACCATTGTCATAAAGATAATGCATGCACCCATGACTCATAAAGTGTGGCCTCCGGACCAGTAGCAGCCACCACCTGGCAACTTGTCTTCTCCTAGCGTTGCTTCCAGTGAGTCATAACTTTACTTGTTGATAATCTTCCAATTCCCTCAAAGAATAGTCTCTTAAAGTTGCAGAGAACAGAATGACATTTATATTTTGCAATCTGTGTTCCTAGAGGACATGTTCAGAATTCCTAATCTTTACAGTTAGGAACTTTAGTGGACCATGGTTCCTTTTTCCAAAAAGCTCCAATCACTTCTAGTTAACCAAGCAATTTGTTCTTATAGGTCAAACTTGGGCTTACTCTCTTCTTTGTCTTCTAAGAGACAAAACTGTCAGCAGGGCAACCATTTAGCAATTATACTATATTTAGCATCCCCAGATTGTTGAAATCCTCTATTCCTGCTTTAGCTTACCTCTGTGTCAGTTTTATGTTCTATGCCATAAATACATCATTCATTTTTGTCAGAACTTGTTAAACAAGTTAAACATACTAAACAATTTACTTAATTTAAAATATAAATGAAAAGAAATCTACTTGTACACCCAAAACTTCAGGACATGATTCTTAGCCTAACAGTACTAGGAGAGAAAAAAAATGAGTAAAAATACATAGATATAAGTACTGGGAATTTATATTTCTGAAAATTATCAGTAATACTATAAGTAACAAAACTTCAAAAGGTGAAAGATTTATATGATCTGAAGAGAAACCAGAGTATTAGTAACAAAACTTTAAAGATATTTTATTTTAAAAACTCAGAAACCATGTAAATACAGAGATCTTTTTAAATACCCATACACAGAATGATATATATGAAATGTACACATAGATTTACATTATAATGTATAAAAATAACATATGCTAGTAAAAGGTAAAACCAAAGAACTACTATGTTTGTTGGTGCTGGGATCAATGGTTTTAAAGTTGTCTTTTAAAAGGTTTCATTTTTATGTCATGTCTTATTTCATTAGTAACAGTTTATTCTCTAACCAGTAAGAATAAGTAGGAAAGATAATATAACTACCAACTTACTCACTGTCATACAGAGGTCAGCCTGAGCTATGAATAGTTCTGGTGGACATACCTAAAAGGAGGTGTATTTCAACAACAGCCATTCTGGTTGTCTATGAATAAAGTTTTTCCAAGTTGTGCTAAAATCTCTACTTGTCTAACAGAAACAGGTGTAAGTGAATAAAGTAAAAAATTACACTGCCAGTAGCCATGAAGGCTAATACCACCACTAGGTGAGAGAAGGTGAGAAAACTTCCTCCAACTGAATCTAAATCCAAAAAAGAGAAAACACATTTTTTTCATACTGTTAATTGTGGCAAGTTAAACTGAGAAAGATTGGACTCGTTATTTCTAAAGACTTTAGAGTGATACTAAATTAGAGGAAAATGTAAACAGTGATTACCCAAGATGCATCATGAACATCAAAACAGTCTTGGAGTTCATTGTGTCTCCTACACCCATAGCCACCAAAATATATTAATCTGAAAAACAAATACAAAAGAACACACTTTAGAATTTCTACTTCCAGTCTGTTCACTAAAAGTTGAAAGAGATAATCTCTCTCACCCTAATATCCTAAACTAGCCAAATAAACTAAAAAACCATAGTTAAAAAAATCAAAGAGAAAAGAGAGCAAAGAAGTCTAAATGAACTAATTCCAGAAAGTGATGAACTCTCAATAAAAGGGAAGAGACCCATGCATGGCTACTCTCATTCCTGGTATGACAGCAAGAGGAGGGAGAATCCAGGACAGATAGGGTACATAAAAGAGATCACTCAAAATTTTAAGAGCCACTTGTAGGTTGGCATGGCAAATTAGAATCTTAAGAAAATCAGCCACAGTAGGAGTTTGAAACCACTCAACAAGTCCTTCACTTAGTCTTCAGAAGGCTCACGGTCAGTCACCAACAGGTAGAAGCAGAAGAGAACTAAGCTAACATCTTTGAGGCAATGTGAGCTTTAAACTACTAAAGTTTGAGACCATTACAGGAGATCTGAAGGAAATAACCTGAGAAGCATACCAAGTCATTATAGCACACAGGATGGCTGCCCTCAAAAGTCCAAGGGAGGAGGTACAAGGCTGAAAAAGATTTCCCAAGGTACAGGAAGCAAAAGGTGGGACTGGAGAGCAAAGAGAACTCCCTGTTGACCCAAAGATCTCCCAAGGAGGCTATAAAACAGGGAGAGCTCTTCCACAGTTCTGAGGGTGGGAACAGTGTGAAGTATAGCTGAACATTTTTAGACAATCTGCAGTGCTCGAACATCAGATCCTAGCAAAGGGAAGTCATGATCTTGCCTCAAAATATTTGAAGGCAGGGCGCCTGGGTGGCTCAGTGGGTTAAAGCCACTGCCTTCGGCTCAGGTCATGATCCCAGGGTCCTGGGATCGAGGCCCACATCGGGCTCTCTGCTCAGCAGGGAGCCTGCTTCCTCCTCTTTCCTCTCTCTCTGCCTGCCTCTCTGCTTACTTGTAATCTCTCTCTCTGTGTCAAATGAATAAATAAAATCTTTAAAAAAAAAAAATATTTGAAGGCAATTGTACAGCAGTTGCAACAGTTGCAATGATCCCAAACACACATCAACTATGAATGAGACTGACTGAACTACCACTCACTCTAGCAGCCTAAGAAAAACAGAAAGGCCATGTCCTTTTCTGGAAATAAATATCATTTTTCCCTAATCTTTACTATTCTTTCATATAGAACATCCAGAATGTGGTGAAAAAATTACAAGATACATGAAAAGGCAAAAAAAAAAAAAAAAGTGACCTATGATCAAGAGAGGGATCACAATAAGCTGACCCCAAGGTGGCCCAGATAGTGGAATTATCAGACATGGCATCTACAATAACTATGATAAAGATGCTAACAGACCTAGTTTATAAAAGGTGGACAACATGCAAGAAGAACAGAGCAATTTCAGCAGAGATATGGAACCATGAAAAAGAACTGCAAAATGGAAAGGCTAAAAATGGGGTAAAAAGATGTCAGAAATAAAGAATTGATTAAATAGGCTTCACAAGAGACTGGACATAGCAATGGGAAAGACTGGTGAACTTGAAGACAGGTCAAGAGGCTAATAAAAAGTATCCAAATTAAAACAAAGAGAAGAAAAGCAATTGGGGTGGGGGCGGTTGGAATCCAGGGAGACCAAGCTCTGTGGAACACTATGAAATGCTCTACTGTCATATAACAGGAATCCCAGAAGGAGAAAAGACAAATAAACGTGTAGAAGAAATACATGATAATTACTAAGAGCTTCCTAAAACTGATGAAAGACGTAAACCCACCAACACAAAAAGCTCAGCACACTCCAAGCAGGATAAATACAAAGGAAACTACAAGTAGCAACATTTTAATCAAACAATGAGGAGCAAAAATAAAAAATAAAAATAAAGAAAAGCCAGAGGGAAAAAAGGACATATACAGGGGAACAAAAACACGAATGAGAGTGAATTTCTCACCAGAAAAATGAAGGCCAAAAGCAATGAAATAAGATCTTTAAAGTGCTGAAAAAAAAAAAAAATTGTCAACCAATGGGTGGAGAAAAATAAATCACAAGGGAAATTAAAAATTACCTAGAAATGAATAAAAATGAATATACAACAAAACAAATAAAAAAGAAAATGCAATAAAACAAAACTTATGGTTTGTCGTGAAAGTGGTGCTCAGAGAGAATTTTATAGCTGTAAATGCCTACATATTTTTTTAAAAAGTCTCAATAACATAACTGTAAATATTAAGAAACTAGAAAGAGAAGAGTAAACTAAACCCAAAGATAACAGGAGGAAGGAAATCATGAAAAATAAAGGGTAAATAAACAAAACAGTGAATCGAAAAATACAGGAAAAGAACAAACCGAAAGTGAGTTCTTTGAAAAGATCAACGAAATTGACAAACCTTTGGCTAGGCTGACAAAGAGAAAAGAAGAGAAAACCCAAAGCACTAACACTGGAAATGACAAGAGGGGACATTACTATCAACATTATAACAGAAATTAAAAGGATTATAAGAGAATACTACAGGGGCGCCTGGGTGGCTCAGTGGTCAAGCGTCTTGCCTTCGGCTCAGGTCATGATCCCAGGTTCTTGGAATCAAGCCCTGCATTGGGCTCCCTGCTCAGCAGGAGGCCTGCTTCTCCCTCTACCCCTGCTTGTGTTCCTTCTCTCGCTGTCTCTCTCTGTCAAATAAATAAATAAAATCTTATTAAAAAAATAGAATAATTTCTGAAAAGATACTATCAAAAATGGCTTATGAAGAAATAGGAAAACTGGGGCACCTGGGTAGCTCAGTGGGTTAAGCCTCTGCCTTTGGCTAAGGTCATGATCTCAGGGTCCTGGGATCGGAGCCCCACATTGGGCTCTCTGCTCAGCAGGGAGCCTGCTTCCCCCTCTCTTTCTGCCTGCCTCTCTGCCTACTTGTGATCACTCTCTGTCAAATAAAAAAATAAAATCTTAAAAAAAAAAAAGAAATAGGAAAACTGAATAAACCTATATAATTGAGTCAGTAATCAAAAAACCTCCCAACAAAGACAAGCCCAGGGCCAGATAGTTTCAGTGGTGAATTATACCAAACATTTACAGAAAAATCAATATCGACCTTCTCAAATTCTTCCCCCTCAGCCCCGCAGAAAAAAAGAAGAAAAAAGAACACTTTTAACTCACTCTATGAGGCCAGCCAACCCAAAACACTAGAACAAAAAACCCTGCATATGTCTGATAAGAGGTTAATATCCAGAATAAGAACTCCTATAACTCAACAACAAAAAGACAAATCAATTTTTTAAAATGGGCAAAGTACTTGAATAGACATTTCTCCAAAGAAGATATGCAAATGTATAATAAGCATATGAAAAATAGTCAAATCATTAGTCCCTGGGGAGATACAAATCAAAACCACAATGAACACCACTTCACACCCACTAGGATAGCTATTATTTTTTAAAAAGAAGAAGAAAAAGATGAGAGAAAGAAAGGAAAAAACAGAAAAGAGCAATTGTTGGTAAGGATGTGGAAAAATTAGAACCCAAGTACATTGCCAGTGGAAATATGATATGGCACAGTCATTGGGGAAAACAGTTCGGTGCTTCCTAAAAAAAATTAAACATAGAATTACCATATGACCCAGAAATTCTACTCCTAGGTATATATCCAAAAGAATTGAAAACAGGGATTCAAATAATACCTGTAAGCCAATGTTCACAGCAGCATTATTCACCATAGCCAAAAGGTGGAAACAAAGCAAGTGTTCATCAAAGGATAAACAGATAAACAAATGCATACAATGCATATAATGTTATTCAGCCTTAAAAAGGAATAAGTTCTGATACATACTACAACTTAGTGAACTTTGAAAATATTTTAAGTGAAATAAGCCAGACACCAAAGAACAAATATTGAATGGTTCCACTTCCATGAAATATCCATAATAGACAAATTCATGTAGATAGAAAGTAGATTAGAAGTTACCAGAGGCTGGGGAGAAGGGGGAATGGGGAAGTATTGCTTAATGGGTATAGAGTCTCTGTTGGAAGTGATGATAAATTTGGGAACTAAATAATGGTGATGGTTGCACAAAGTTGTGAATGTAATTAAGGCCACTGCATTAGATGTTTAAATATGGTTAAAACGGCAAATCTTATGTTATATGTATTTTATCATGACTTTTAAAAAAAAGGTGTAGTAAAAAGTAATTCTCTCTCCTACTCTCAATCACTCAATTTCCCTATCTAGGACAAATACTATTTCCCATTTCTTATATACATGAACAAGAAAAACTTCAAAGGACCAAAAATACTTTACTGTAGAGTTGGGATCAATTAAGTCTAAGACACAAAAGCACTGATCATAAAGAAAAGATTGGTAAATTAGACTATAATGAAATCAAACTACACTATTGAGAGAATGAAAAGATACATACCCAACAGAAATGTTTACCCTTATGTACCGAAATACATAGAATGTTCATAGCTATATTATTCTCAAGAGTCAAAAAGTGGAAATGCCCCAAATGTTTATCAACAGCAAAATGAATAAATATTTTGTGGTATTTCTTTTATTAGGGTAATATACAGGAAAGAAAACAAACCATAGGTACATATGACATCATGAATGACTCTCAAAAATATAATTTCAGTAAAAGGATAAATTCTATAGGATGCCATATGTAATATAAAAAACAAAACAATAATTAAGGATACTGAAAGTCAAGATAATGATTTCCTTTAGCAAGGAGGATGATCATAGTGATTATGAGTGAACACAATGAAGGATTCTAGAGTGTTGATGATGATGTTTCTTTACTTGGGGAGTAGTTATGTGTGTTCATTTTGTGATAATTATTTAAGGTATACACTTATGATTTACAGTAGTCCTATAAGAATATTCTGTAAAGCTTCAATATCTACACTAGTGAAGTATTTGTACTTCTGATCAAGGTAACAAAATAGAAAACTCAGATCCAAATACCAGTGAAAAGTAGGTGATTATATGATAAAATTAAGGAAATAACTGAGTTATAGACAGGTAGGCATTCAAAAAAAGATAAACCTGGATCCGTATCTCATAACCATTCACAGACTAAGTTCCAAATGAATGTACAATTTAAATGTAAAAAATAAGGGGCAGGGGGTTAGAAGGATGGGGTAAATGGGTGATGGACATTGGGGAGGGTATGTGTTACAATGAGTATTGGGTATAAGACTGATGAATCACAGACTTGCACCCGTGAAACAAATAATACATTATATGTTAATTAATTGAATTTAAATTAAAAATAAAATTAAAAATAAAATGACAAAAGTACTAGAGGAAAATATATAGGTAAATTAATGTATAACCTTTTAATCAAGATTTCAAGATCAAGAAGCCACAAAAGAAATTATTGACAAAAAGAGAAATTACTGATAAGTTTATCTAAATAAGTTTTAAAAATCTGTTTAATGCAGGCAGAACACAGTAAGCAAACTCAAAAGACAAACCTGGAAAAATATTTTCATATCATATCATAATCAAACACTAATTTCCTAGAAATCAAGTTTATAAAAGGAAAACTCAAATAGAAAATAATAAGCAAAGGACACAAACAAACAGTATAGAGAAACAGTAACAAAAATTGCCCTTAAAGATATGAAAATACATTCACACCCACAAAAAATTTTTTCAGTGAAAATGAAAATAAGATATTTTCGGGGCACCTGGGTGGCTCAGTGGATTAAAGCCTCTGCCTTCTGGTCAGGTCATGATCTCAGGGTCCTGGGATCGAGCCCCGCATCAGGCTCTCTGCTCAGCAGGGAGCCTGCTTCCCCCTCTCTCTCTGCCTGCCTCTCTGCCTACTTGTGATCTCTCTCTGTCAAATAAATAAGTAAAATCTTGAAAAAAAAAAGATATTTTTCATCTATCAGGCTGCCAAACAAACAAACAAACAATCAGAGTTTGCCAACAAACTCTTGGCAAGACTATGGAGAAACAAGCATTCCATTGTTGAGAATGCAAAATGGCCCCACCTCTAAGGAGGAAAAATTGGCAGAATCTATTGCTACAGGTTTAATTGTGTTCTCCTTTCAGATGTTGAAGTCCTACTCCCCAGGATCTCAGAATGTGAATTTATTTGGAGACAGGTTCTTTACAGAAGCAATCAAGTTAAAATGAGGTCATTAGGGGAGGCCCTAATCCAGTATGACTGGTGTCCTTACATAAAGGACAAATTTGGAGACAGCATTGCATACACAGAGCGAACACTATGTGAACATGAAGGCAGAGATCAGAGTGATGCCTCTACATGTTCAAGAACATCAAAGATTGCCAGCAAATCCCCAGTTAGGGGAGAGGCATGGAATAGATTCTTCCTCTAAACCTAGAGAAGGAGCCAATCATGCTGACGTTTTAGTCTCGGATCTCCAGTCTCTAGAAACACGAGAAAGCACATTTCTGTTGTTTAAGCCACTTAGTTTATGGTACTTTGTTACAACAGCCTTAGCAAACTAAACATTTGTCAAAATTATAAATGCAATCTCATTTTATCCAATGGATAGATCTGCGATCATATATATATATAGTGTGTGTATACATATACGTATATATATATACACACACACACAAAGATATTCATACAAAGATATTCATTAAAGCATAGTTTGTAATAGCAAAGGGACTGAAATAAGTATTATTTTGTTTGCAGGGGAAAGGTTAAATAAACTATGGTATATCCTCAAAGGGGAATACTATGCAGCTATTAAAAGAAAGAACGAAAAAAGAAAAGAGGAGAAAGAGAGGGAAGGAAGGGAGGGAGGGAGGGAGGAAGGAAGGAAATCAGCTTTCTCACTCAGGATACAGAAAGATGAAAGATCTCCATGGTATACCATTAACTAACAGAAGCAGCAGGGTGCAGAAGAATGTACAAGAGTACACGGCCATTTGTGTAAGGAAGAGAGAGAAAAAAGGAATACATGCATACAATCCTACATATTTTCTTCTATTTGCATAAAGTAACACTGATGTCAGTGGTTTCCAAATTTGTCTGCATCTTGGACACACCTGAGGAATTTCAAAACATCATAACCCCAGAGATGACCATTTAATTGGTATAAGGTATCACCTGGGCTTTGGAATTTTTAAAAAATCCCTAGGTGATTCCAATGGCAGACCAGTTTGGGAACCACTACTCTAAGAATACAAAAGATATTAGTAGAAGTAGCTATTTGTGCATGGTGGGAGGGAACAGAGTGAATGGGGATAGGAGTGGGAGCCAGATCTTTCACTATCAACTTTTTAATATGGTTTCAATTTTTGAACCATGTGAATGTGTTAACTATTCAGAAAGTTTAAATAATAAGTTTATTTAAAAAAACAAATAGTTGCTTCCACAATGCTTATTTTTATAACATGGCTCTTATCCAAGATGCAGAACTGCCATTACCAAAAGAGTCAAAACAAGTTTGTAATTATACATGAAAAAAAAAATCCAGACTTTCAAGTTTTCTCTATTTCGGCCACAAGCAATAACCCCTTACTTAAGTGTAGTTAATGAGATGACTTTGCTGCATTACCTGTCTTTATATACCCAGCAAGAAAGTTTATCACGTGGTGTGGGTGGTTGTCCTTCAAAACTGGTGATTTTTTCCCAAACGTAGGTTCCATCTCTTGCTCGCAAATTAACAAAATAAAGCTTTTAAGAGAGGAGAACACCATTAGCAGAGAGGGAATTTAAAAATTAAGTCTGTGTCTGAGGGATATGTGAGCCAAGAATTAATAATATTACTCTTTTCTCTTTAAAAGATATTTCATTGTAAAGTTAATAAAAATGAGACTGTGTTTTAGAAGCAAAAAATGACATGTAAGACATTCTGAAATGGATCTTGTCCCATCATGCTCTGCCCTATAGACACCAACTAAACGTGGAGCTAACTCTGAAGCAGAAAGACATGGAAGAAGAGAACACAATGGCTGCATTTTCATTCTATTTTTAAAACCTTGTAAGCTCAAGATTTTCTATTTTTATCTTCTTTTCTAAATATTTGGAAACTTGAGATTAACTGACACACTAAATATTACATTTTGCTGCATTCCTGAATTGAAAGAAAGTATTACTCGATTGCTGTATCCTTTGTCATCATATCCTCCAAAAACGTACAGCTTTCCATTAATGCAAGCACCACAACTTCCTGACATGGAGGTAGGGAGTTCTCCTTCCATGAGGTGCATGGTCCTGCAGCAAGAATAACATGGAATTCCATGACTTTCCAGAAAGGCAAATCAAAATTCCCTTTGAACTCCGTGAGTCCTCTTTCAATGACAATTGTCACTGACAATTATAATTGAAATGCCATGGTAGCCAATACTGTAAAAACTCTAAGATCCATAGTAAAGATTTTTAACCTATTGGGGAAAAAATTGCAGAATCTTCATGTATCACTAGAATTGGAAATTAATTGGTAGAACAAAGCAAAGCCTCCTGTGGCAGCCTTAGCCTTGAGAGGAATGGCAAATGGCAAAGAGCAAAGAGAGAAAGGTAGCAGGACAAAGAAAGCCAGAGAGAATAAAGCATTCAAAGAAAAAGAAAGGGAGACAATAAATGTTGCAGTATGTTTTAAGTTTGGTCTTAAATTCCCTGTGGTCTATGAAAATATTTAAAACAATATTAAGATTGGACATTCTGCAATTTAAAATTACTTACCACAACCCACTATCAATATCATAGGTCCAAATTTCATCATTAGGCAAATATACTTCATTGTCTTCAATAGACTAAAAACAGAATACATAAAATTATGTTTATCAATTACACAGTAACAATTAAATAGTTCCTCAGAATGGGAAAACTGCAATTAAGATGCTGCAAAATATAAAATCATAAACAGGCTCCAAGATGGGTTTTTCAATTTAAATTAAGATAGATCAAAAAAGAAGGGAAAAAAGACATCTAAGAGAAAGTGGCAAACAAGAAAGGTTTAGAATACAAAATAGCAAGTATATGAATCTCAAGAAAAAGACTCATGGCACTTAAACCTTAAAAAAGGGATTCTGAATAAGGGAAAATAGCAAAATAATAACCTTCTGAGCAGAATACTGAAGACTATAAAGTCAGGAAGAAAAGGCATATCAAAAAAGGGCAATACATTTTGTGTGAAAGGAAGGAATTAAGGAAGGAAATTTTTATAAGGTACTTGAAGAGCATTATATCAGATATCTTGATTTACTGAGCATATTTTTTGAGTGCCTACTATGTACAAGGCGTAGTGTTAGGTGTTCATTAAATATAGACTCTAAGGATCAAGATAAATTTAGCTGGTCAAAATGACAACTCAGAATCTGAATAATCTCTAAAGAAGCTGGTAACATAAACAGAACAGTACATTATGACATGATGAAAAGAGAAATAAGAATAGAGAAACAACCTTATTTATATTATGTCTAAAAACTTAGAGATTAAAGCAAATCCTTATATAAATCCATCAAAATTTATTAGAGTCTGTAAAATAATTTTTAAAAAGCTAGCTTTAAAAAATAGCAGTTTAAGAATTTCTAAGGCTATATGATGCATACATTATTTACATGCTAAATAGAGTTGGTTAATTTTCTCATTAGTTTGTTAAATTTTAAAAGATAGTATCTTGACTACCAAGTATCTGACCGCTACCACCATCTCTCTCTCTGTCTTCCTCTCTCTCTCTCTCACACACACAAAGCAGAAAATCATTCTGTTAATTCCAAGGAAACTTGCATTCATGTGTGGTTGTAGAGGCCATATTAGATGGATAAGTAAACAAATAAATAGTAAGAAGGAGTATGGCAACTGTATGATTCTAAGGTTTAATGGCATCTGGCTCCAGTAGCCTCATGAACACACTTTTACAACAGAAATGTTATGAAAATAGATTCTGTCACTGTTAAGTCCCTTCGATGCTTCCCACCTGCTCCCAGGATAGTCTAAAATTCTTATGATTCTGTACTATATGGCTTCTGCTATCCTTCCAAAGCTCATCTTGCCTTTCATTCACTATGCTCTAGTCTTCTTTCAGTTCCTAAATTTCTGCAAATTCCTTGCTGCAACAGGTCCTTTATCTGTCTTCTTCTCTCTTTTGGCATGCTCTTCCAGAATCCACCTGGTTAACTACTCATTCTTTGGATATCAGTTTAAATGTTGCTTCTCTAATCTCCCAGAATAAGGGTAAAGGATTAAGGTCCCTATTAAATGCTCTCCTACAGTACTGTACTTCTCCTTCCAAGTCCTTTGCATCACATCTACCAACTACCACTAACCCATAAGCTTCGTGAGTGCATGGGTCATGTTTATCTTGTTGTAATTCTGTTCCCAGAGCCCAGCACAGTTACTGCACATAAAAGGCAAATGTATTGTTTGTTGATTGACTGAGTGAATGGATACGTGAATAATACTTGTTAAACTGACAGCAGCCTCATCTCAGCCTGATTTAAAAAAAAAACAACAAAAACCTCTTTCACTAATCTTTGAATGGGGTGGTACAAAAACACAAATGAATCAAAGAATTGAAAAAATTTGGACTTAGTTTCTTCTCGTTTTCTGAGAAATTTCATTCTTAAATTATCCCCTCTTTTCTACATCATATAGTTTTCCTTCTCTACTAGATCATTCCTATAGATATCCAAATATGCCTTAATATCACTCACCTTTAAAACAAACAAACCCTCCCTTAACTCCTTCTATTTCTCAGCTCCCTTCACAACAAAACTTCCATACTAACTATAGTGAATGTCTCCACTGTTTCACCTGTCATTCTTTCATCAATCCAGATAAAACTGGCTTCTGAACCCATCATTCCATTAAAATTGTTCTGTCGGGCGCCTGGGTGGCTCAGTGGGTTAAAGCCTCTGCTTTCAGCTCAGGTCATGATCCCAGGGTCCTGGGATCGAGGCCCGCATCGGGCTCCCTGCTCAGTGGGGAGCCTGCTTCCCCCCCTCTCTCTGCCTGCCTCTCTGCCTACTTGTGATCTCTCTCCCCCTGTGAAATAAATAAATAAAATCTTTAAAAATAAAATAAAATAAAATAAAATTGTTCTGTCAAGTTGACTCTAAAAAAGAAAATTAGTTAACTGATTAATCTGGAAATATGGCCCAGAGAGATGGAATATATAAAAAAGAAGTTAAGAGTCATGGAGAAAGAAAACTTAGTCTAATCAGAATTTCATTAACATGTAATAGAGAGAATGAAGAAGAGGCAATATATGAAGAGACAAAGGGTGAGAATTTCGCAAAACTGTTGAACATCATCAATCCTTGAGATCTAGGAAGCCCTAACAAGTTCCAAGGATAAATAAATAGAAATCCATACCAAGACACATCACAGTAAAAGAACAGAACATCAAAGAAAAATATATATTCTGAAAAACTGCCAGATTAAAAAAAATCACCTTCAAACAAATGGCAGCTAATGACTGAATTCCCATTAGCAACAACCAAGTATTAGCCAATGTGTTTAATGAAAATAACTGTCAGTCTATAATTCTATACCCATTAAAAATATATATATTTTAGGGGCACCTGGGTGGCTCAGTCAGTTAAGTGTCTGCCATTGGCTCAGGTCATGATCCCAGGGTCCTGGGATGGAGCCCCACATCGGGCTCCCGCTCAGCAGGGAGCCTGCTTCTCTTCTCCCTCTGCTGCTCCCCCTGCTTGTGCTTTCTCTCTCTGTGTCAAATAAATAAATAAAATCTTAAAATAATGTATATATATTTTAAGAACCAAGGTAGGGCGCCTAGGTGGCTCAGTGGGTTAAAGCCTCTGCTTTCGGCTTAGGTCATGATCTCAGGGTCCTGGGATCGAGGCCCGCGTCGGGCTCTCTGCTCAGCAGGGAGCCTGCTTCCCCCTCTCTCTCTCTGCCTGCCTCTCTGCCTCCTTGTGATCTCTCTCCCTCTGTGAAATAAATAAATAAAATCTTTAAAAAAAAAAAAGAACCAAGGTAATAAAATTTAAGAACCAAGGTAAATAAATTTTCAGACAAACCAAAGTTGAGACAGTTGGCCAATAATCAACCCTCATTTAAAGAAATTCTAATAGCTGTGCTATTTCAAGCAAAAGAAAAATGATCTACAATTAAAGATCTGAAATGTGATAAAAAAAAAACAGTATGACAAGATATTGGTAAATGTGTGGGTAAATTTCAACACATAAAAAGGGCTAAACTTTTTTTTTTTTGATGTTTAATTTAAGGGGAGGGAAACAGGATAAGACTACCTAGGGAAAGGGGTGATTGAACTTTAAACTTTCTAAAGTACTTGAACTCTCTGGGAAGAAGGAAAACTATTACCTTTGAACTTTGTGAAATTTTCATGTTGAAATAGAGTAACTACTACATGGTTAAAAATAAATCGTAATTTCTACACAAAGACAAAAAATGAAAAGAATAAAAATCTCCTTAAACAATCCTTGAAACGAGAAAGTTAAAAAGGAGGAGGAAGAGAAACAGAGAGAGGCAAATATAAAACACATCTGGGGAAGCTTGGGTGGCTCAGTTGGTTAAGCAACCAACTCTCAATTTCAGCTCAGGTCAGGATCTCAGGTGGTGAAATGGAGCATATGCCCACACTGGGCATAGAGCCTGCTTAAGATTCTCTCTCTCCTTCTGCTCCTCCCCACCCTGCCCCTGCTCCTCTTCTCTCTCTCTCTCTCAAAAATAATAAATAAATAAAAATAAAATAAAATAAAATAAAAATAAAAATAAAAACAACAAAAACAAAAATCCCACATCTGGTGAAAATAGTATGTCAGAATCACATTAAGTATAAATAGGCTAAACTCTTCAGATAAAATATACAGAGTGTCAGGCTAGACAGAAACAAGATCCAACTATTTTCAGGTTATAACACACACATCTAAAATATAAAGATACACAAAATTTCCATCAAAAGATAGAAAAAGGTATACCATGCAAATACTAACCAAAAGAACACTGATGTAGATGTATTGAAATAACAGATTTTACGGCAAGTAATATTACTTCAGGTAGAGAGGATCATTACAAAATAATAAAATATTCAATTACCCAGATAAAATAATTCTAAAGTCATATACACATTAAAAAATAGCCTAAAATACATTAAAGTAAAAACTGACAGGACCACGGGGAGAAACTAACAAATCTATAGTCAGAGTAGGAGTTTTTAAGGATATAGGAGATTTGAACCACACAATCAGCAAGATTGATAAAATAGACATATATTAAACACTTCACCTGATCATTCAATATCTATTCTTTATAAAAACGAAGGTATAGGGGCATCTGGGTGGCTTAGTCGCTTACACAACTGCCTTCCAACTCAGGTCATAATCCCAGGGTTCTGGGATGGAGCCCCACACTTCTCCCTCTCCATTTGCCTGCCCTCCCCCCACACTTGCACACATCCTCTAATATTGAATAAATAAAATCTTTTTTTCGGGGGGACGTCTGGGTGGCTCAGTGGGTTAAGCCTCTGCCTTCAGCTCAGGTCATGATCCCAGGGTCCTGGGACCGAGTCCCACATCGGGTTCCTTGCTCAGCAGGGAGCCTGCTTCTCCCTCTGCCTCTGTCTGCCACTCTGCCTGCCTGTGCTCTCTCTCTGGCAAATAAATAAAATCTTTAAAAAAAAAAAATCTTTTTTTTTTTTTTTTAAAGAACTAAGGTATATTTATGAAAACTGATCCATGGTAGTGCTGACAGCAAGCAAAGGACTTGCAATTCCAAAGGACTGGCAATAGATAAGACATACCACATTCTGACTATAACACAATTAAGTTAGAAATTAATAACAGACACCTAACTATAAAAAAATAACAGAAATTTAAAATATTTTTCCAAACAACATATGGGTCAAATAAGAAATAACAGTGGAAAGTATAAAATATTGGGATTGTAAAATAACAAAATACTGCTCATCAAAATAAGGAAGACAGCTAAAGAGGTATTTGGAAGAAAATGTATAGCCCTACACACTTAAAGAATTTAAAAGTCTCAAAAAGAATGAGTTAAGCATCCAACTTCAGAACTTCAAGAAATAACAACATAATAAACCCATAGAAAGTAGAACATAAAAAGCAGATATTAATGAAATAAAGAAACACAAAAGAGAAGATCAAGTAAACCAAAGTTGATGATTCAGAAGACTGATAAGCCTCTGGCAAAATTATTCAAAAAAGGAAAGAAAGGAAGTTGCCATTAAATGATTTTTGGAATAGAAAAAGGGACATACCTATAGCTACTACAGAGATTAAATGGGGGGGGTATTATGAACAACTTAGATTTGTGCCAAGAAAATTTAAAACCTAAATGAGATGGATAGACTCCTGGGGCTGGTGGTGGGGGTGAGGGAACCTTACCAAACTTGACTCAAGAAAAAAAATGGAAAATCTGAACAATCCATAGCCTTAAATAGATTGCATCTGAGATTTAAAACCTCCCCTAGAAAGTAAGTACCAGTTGGCTTTACAGATGAGGTCTTCCAAACATTCAAAGAATAATTAATTCAATCTTACAAAAACCATCGCAAAAATAAAAGGAACAATACCCAATCCACTTGCAAACAGATGTAAAAAACCTCCCTCAATAATTAGCAAACAGGACCCAGAAATGTATTTTAAAAAAATGTATTATACTGACTTACATTTAACCTAGAAAATACAATATCAGTTTAGCATTATAATACTATTACTATAAATTATCCTGTTAAAAGACTAAAGGAGAAAAAATATGATTATCTCAGTATGATGCAGAAAAATCATTCTCCAAAATTTAGCAGCCATTCATCAGAAATCAGATGGAAGAAAACTTCCTCAACTTGAAAATTTATCTACAGATAAACAAAACACTAACATAAACATCAAACCTAAGAGTTAATAGTTGAAAACTATCCTTCTGAGATTAGGAACAAGAAAAACAAATAGCTTCTATTTAACATTGTACTTTGGGCCCACCAGCACAGTAAAGAAAATTAAAGGAATAAAATTTGAATGGAAGAAACAAAACTGTCATCGCTTGCTGATTCAAGTATTCAAGGTCAATTGTATTTCAAAACACCAGCAACAATCAGAAAATTTAGTTTTAAAAAAATTAACAATAGAAATAAAAAATACAAAGAAATAAATATAATGAAAGATATACAAAATCCCTATGAAAACACTGTAAAACTTTATCAAAAAACTTTAAAAACTTTTTAAAAATCCTAGATAGACAGATATACTATATAATTGGAGGAGAAGACTCAATTCCACAACATGTCTGTCACCCTCATATAATCTAATGATTGAATACAGTAACATAAAATTTCAATAGGGTACTTTATATGACAATTGCACTCTAAAGTTTATACAAATGAGGAAGCGCTGTGAAAACAATTACACAGTTCCTCTAAGAGTTAAATGTAGAATAACCATCATGACCCAGCATTTCAACTCCTAGGTACTCAAAAGAATTGAAAATAGGGACTCAGATATTTGTATGACAATTTCAAGCAGCATTATTCACAGTACACAAAAAATGGCAACAACCCAAGTATCCCATCAACAGATGAATGGATAAGCAAAATGCTGTATAGACATACAATGTATCTTATCCAGCTATAAAAAGGAGTGAGGTTCTGATACATACTATAACACAGATAAACCTTGAAGACATTGTGGTAAGTAAAATAAACCAGACTCAGAAAGACAAATATTGTATCATTCCAATTATTTGGAATATCTAGAAAAAGGCAAATTCATAAAGACAAAAAGTTGGAAGTTACCAGGGACTGAGGAAAGGAGTCTGAGTCATTGCATAATGGATACATAGTTTCTGTTTGGAGAAATGAAGAGTTTTGAAACTAGACAGTGGGAACATTGTACAACATTGTGAATGTAATTAATGCCACTGAATTGTACACTAAACTATGGGCTAAAATGGCAAATATTAAGTTTTACATAGTATACTACAAAATAAAAATAGTAAAGTACAAAAGCACAAAACCTCTAAAAAACCAAAATATTCCTGAAGAACAAGACAGAGTGGGTATTTAAACTTCTAATTTCACATTTAAACATTTAAACTTCTAATAAAGCTATTGTAATTTACATAATGTAGTTCTGTCAAAAGAATAGAGACAACTGAACATAATAACCTAGAAATATATCACACATACAAGAAAAGTTGATGTGTGATACACTGAGTTTGCACATCAGCAGGGAAAGGGGGGACTATTTAATACATGACACAAGGACAACTGGTTATCTATATAGAAAAAATAATGAGACTGGATCCCTATCTTAAACCAGTTAAGCAAACAAAAAATTCAGATTATAAAAGGATTGAAACAGGATGGCAAAACTGAAAATGGTTTAGAAGACAATATAGAAAATTTTATGATCTCAATACTGTCAAAGATTAAAGATGCAGAATGCACAAAGCATTAAGGAAAAGACTAAAATTACATTAAAATGACCAACTTGTGTTGAACAAAAGACAATCATCAAGAAAGCCCAAAGACAAGCTACAAACTGAGAAGACATATTCAATTTGTACAATTATACACTTAAAGAATTCCTATAAATCAGTTCAAAAAAACCAAATAACCCAAATAGACAAATGAGCAAAAGATAAAAACCAGCATTTTTACAGAAGAGGAAATACAAATAGTTTATAATAGTTCATAGGAAAAGACACTTAACTTTATTAGTAATCATAGAAAAGCAAACAAAGCCACAATGAAATATGTCACACTCACTGGATTGGCAAAATATTTCAGACCAGATGGTGCCAAATGTTGCCAAGGATGTGGAGCAAGGAGGAGGCTGATGGGAGTGTAAATTGATACAAATATTTGGGAAACAGTAACATCTCCAAATAAATTTGGAGATGTGGATATCAAGCGACCCAGCAGCCCATTCCTTGGTATGTGCCCTAACGGGTGTGCAAGCTCTTATGTACATATAATAGGAGACATGTTATAAGAATGCTCAGTGTAGCACTCCTTAACAATACAAAAAAAAAAAAAAAAGAAAAGAAAGAAAGAAAGAAAGAAAGAAAGATTCAAATATTCAACAATAGTGGAATAGATAAGTTGCAGTAAATTCACACAACAGAATATTATACAGGACAGACATCAGATGAGTGAATCCAGGGGTGATTTTCAAGATATTTAACAACCAGGCAGAATGCAAACTGACTAATCAGAATGGACATCAAGTCAAAACAGGTACAGCCATGCAAGGGCACACTAGCCAAATACAATGTGTGAATCTAAAACACATACATTTACTAAAAGAATTAAGTCACAAAAGAAAACGTATGTTAGGATTCCAAAACCAAATAATATACTGTTTAGAAATAGACACACGTGTGGCAAAACTATAAAGAGTGATTAACTAGAAATCAAGATACTGGTACCCTGTGGGGTGGGAGGAGCATTGTAATCAGTGAAAGACAAACAGAAAACTTCTAAGGTACTGATTCTAGTCAATTTCTTAATCTGGAAATTAAACATATTTAACTTAAATGATACTTATTTTACATATCCTTTTTGTACATACACTTCAAATTTTAAACTTAAGAAACTAAAATTTTCAGAAGTGAATATGAAGTCACTCACAAAATCGTCAAGGGAAGCTGGAGAACCAGCCTCTGATCTCCATGAGGAAGAGCAAGGTCTGAAATCGAGCCAGAGAACAGGACTGGTGAGCTAACCAGTCACTGGGGAGCAACATGCTGTAGTTTGTAGCGCTGCCTTTCATGCCAGGGACCTCGATCTTCCTATAGATTCTATTGCTGGGTAAGAATCCTCTTCAGGTCCTTGTTTTTACATCTTTACTCCGAGTCCAAATCTAGCACAGATTCATCTAACCGAGTCCAAGCCACTTGCCCACAACCTAGCTGCAAAGGAGGCTAGAAAAATAAATACGTGGCACTCAGGCTCTTTTTATAGGTCACCTCCTATAAGCTCTACCCAATTCTAGATGCTGGGGTTACAACAGGGAACAAAACTTCTATCTTTATAAAATTACATTCTAGGGAGGGAGGTAGGAGATAGTCAGACAATGACAACAAATACCCCTGCAAGACTCATTTGATGCGCGATACTACAATAGAGAAAGGAGGTTCATATTTTGGGCATCTGAAAAGAATAAATACCTTCCACATGACATGGATGGCCTACGTGACCATCTAAGAATATGTAAAGCAGAATGATTAGATTAACGAGGATACACACTTAAGGCTTTTGATACACATCGCTAAATTTCTCCTTTAAAAAGGTCATACAGGGCGCCTGGGTGGCTCAGTGGGTTAAAGCCTCTGCTTTCGGCTCAGGTCATGATCTCAGGGTCCTGGGATCGAGGCCCGCATCGGGCTCCCTGCTCAGCGGGGAGCCTGCTTCCCCCTCTCTCTCTGCCTGCCTCTCTGCCTCCTTGTGATCTCTCTCCCGCTGTGAAATAAATAAAATCTTTAAATAAATAAATAAATAAATAAATAAAAATAAAAAGGTCATACAAATCTGTGGTCCCATTACCAGACTCATTCATTTCCCCATGCTCTTCTCAAAAATTCTTTTTAATATTTGCAAATTGAAGAAGAAAAATCTCACTTTCAGTTGGGTTCCTCTTTGATTCATATTATACTTCTTATTGTGTAAGTTGCTTGTACATAACCATTGGTCATTTTTCAATGGAGATACTTTTATTTGTATAGATATTAATCTTTATTTTTGCCCATCATATATATTGCAAATATTTTCCCAGTTTGTCATTAGCCTTCTTACTTTATGGTGTTAAAAAACATATTTTTTTTTTGCTTTTTTAAAAGTTTTATCTACCAATCTTTTCCCTTCATACTTTTACCCAATTCATTTTTCTTTTCTCAACTTAAAATTTTTAAAGTCACATATTTTCTTCTGATATGATATAGCTTAATTTTCCTACATTAATTCTTCAATCTAAGGCTCCAATCTATCATTTTCCTCTAGCTATTTATTGAATAATTGTTTTTCCAGAATTAAAATATACTTTTAAGTATAAAATAGTCTGGTGTGCTAGGCTGTTCATGTAATTTCTTTTCCATTCTATCATGTTATCTCATCTTGCTTCAGGAGCCCTGATTTAACTATTATATGTTATGATATGTTTTAATATCTGGCACTGTAAACCTCCCATCTTGTTTCTTCGCAAACACATTCTAAATTGGTCTTCCCTTTAAGTCCACGTCCACAACAGAAATATGTAGTTAAGCATATTTATGCAGCTATTTTCTATAAGGAAAGCTTCAGGGCAAAAAGTATTAGCATCAATTATGTTATGGAAATAAAACCCTAAGAGGAAAGTATACCACCTACGAACATGCTAAACCCCTGTGCTTTTCCTCCAAAATTTGGGAAAACTACTCAGAACTTCTCAACGTTCCTTGAGGCAGTACTAAAGTTTGCATGATACTGAAAGGATATTGAAGAAGTAGATGCAAAAGAATATTCTGGCACCAATTCAGATGTGCCACTTACTTTTTCCAGCACTTCCACTCTTACCTCTAGAGAGAGGTAGAATTGTTTTCAGATGTAGTATCCTACAGAATATGTTTAACAACAGAGTAATAATCTAGACACTTATCTGTCGGCCATTCAAGCTTTAGGATATATATTAGTGAATTTTAACACACATTGTTTTTTTGTTAATAGGAAGAAAACTGCAATTAGAACATACAGTCTGGAATTATTTGATCATTATTCTTAAATTACTGACTACTGGATTACCTCCAGATTCCAAGGCCTTTTAGCTATCTTCTGTTCAGAAGGATCTGAATAAAACAGAAGGATTCTACTTTTTCTCATGATATGCTGTCTTCTTTCTTGCCTCCCATTTTCTTTCCTTCATCTCATGCCTTAGACATATTTTAGCTGCTGATAATCCCTGGAATTTAAAAAGTACAGGCATACCTTGTTTTACTGCACTTGCTTTACTGCACTTCACGGATATTGCGGTTTTTTTTAAACTGAAAGTTCAAGACTTCAGTGGAGGAAGGAACTGCAGATGTGGTAGAAATAGCAAGAGAACTAGAATTAGAAGTGAAGCCTAAAGAGGAGACTGAGTTGCTGCAATCTCAGGATAAAATTTGAGCTGATGAGTTGTTTCTTATGCATGAACAAAGAAAGTAGTTTCTTGAGATGGACTCTACTCCTGGTAAAGAGACTGTGAAGATGGTGGAAATGACAACAGAGGACTTAAATATTACATTTTCTATTCTTCATCAGGCAGCAGGACAGTTTGAGTATTGACTCCAGTTTTGAAAGAAGTTGTACTGTTGGTAAAATGCTATCAAACAGCATTACATGCTACAAAGAAATCATTAATGAAAGCAAGAGCAATTGATAATGCAAACTTCATCACTGTCTTACTTTAAGAAGTTGCCACAGCCATTCTACCTTCAGCAACCACCACCCTGATCAGTCAGCAACCATCAAGGCAAGACCCTCCACCAGCAAAAAGATTATGACCTGCTGAAAGCTCAGATGATGGTTAGCATTTTTTTTAGCAATAAAGTATTTTTAAATTTGGGTATGTACTTTTAGACATGCCATTGCACATTTAATAAACTACAGTATAATGTAAATGTAACTTTTATATGCACTAGGAAACCAAAAAATTCATTTGGCATCCTTTATCGTGGTGGTCTGGAATCAAACCTGCAATACCCAAGGTATGCCTATAGCAGAATCTAGTTAAAACTGTACGGCACTTTTCAGAGCAGTTCTTACAGCACTCTACTCATTGGATCAAAAAATAGTCTATCCACCTGAACACCTGGAATCTTATCAATTACACAATTTTCAAGATTAAAGTGAGATAAAATATTCAAATATTTCATTTGTAGTCCCAAAAGAAATATGCACTGTCACCAGATCTGAGATAATGCAGATTACTATTTTAAATGAGGTTTTTTTCACTTAACTTTTACAATATTAAGAATCAATATAACAGAGGAAGTTTGACAACTACATCAAGTGGCAGAGCTCAAAAGCAATCAAAATATTTCTTCTGCATAAAACCATCATCATATCTAGGCTCTTTTTCTATAAAAAAACAAATGGTGTAAATATTAGACATTGAGAAAGCAGAGTCATCTAATTTATGTTAGTTTATCATGGAAAAAATAGCCTTTGGAAATCCAATATACCTACGTTGGAATCTCTTGCCCTTGAGGTCAAATAGCCATTATTCATTCTCATTGACTTATTCTCATTGATTCATCATCTTTATTTTTAATGGGGATATTACTTACCTTACAGGGTATGTAAAAGATTATATAAGATTAAGTACATGAAAGTTCCTAGCACATGCCAGGTATAGTAGGCACTCAAAGGTTAGTTCTAATTTTCCCGTCCTGATACTGCACCAAATTAAAAATAAACACACAAACAAAACAACAAAAACCGACTTGGATCTGAGAATCATTTGACAGAGATAGTATGTACTTTATTTCGGTGAGTGATTCAGTCATGTTACATCTGTCACATAATAGTACCGAGACAGTCAAAAACGTAGGTTCTACTTCCAAGAGAACTTCCAGATGGCTTGCTTTAAAAAACAAAACAAAGAAAAAAACCCTGTAAACTGAAGGGATTGGTATATATTCCTGAACTATTTTCTGGCTTTAGAATCCTTGGTTCTATAATCCTATGATTATAGAAACAAAACAAATACACATAATCAAACCTCCCCTGTAACAAGCATTTAAGCAATTTTTAGTATATTTTTGCTAATATGCCTCTATTTTGAGACTCGAAAACACTTCGTAACTACCCAACGATAAAGGAATGCCACTAAAAATCGCTCGGAAATAACCAAATGCTTCAGTGATTTCAATTTTCGAAATCGCGCTGCAGCAATAGGGAAATATTTACAAAACAATACAGCACGGCGTCCTGGTCGTGCCTGTCGGTCTGCGCAAGCATTTAGAGATAATTAATCGCGCAGAGAGGGACTTAGCGTCGGCCAGACCGGGGGTTACTGGACAGCTGCGGGGAGTCGGGGGGAGGGGGGCCACAGAGTGGGAAGAGCCCCGGAACGCGGGTTTGAAGGCTTTCAAAGTGGAAGCAACGGCGGGGCGGCGTCAAGCCCTGGCGCGGCTGGGAGAGCGGCCGACGGCGGAGGGGCGG